>VDFB02000015.1:79694256-79789715 GCA_007258455.2 Sequoia sempervirens | reverse complement strand
AGTGGGAGATAGGGTGGGAGTGGGTCTATGATATAAATCTTTAAAAAAACTAATTTTATTATAACGCGAGTGCGTTATTAATAAATAGAGAGATGGCCATTTAGCAAGAAATAACGCGCTCATGTTATAACGCGAGCACGTTTTGTATTGCACTAAAAATAGTAAAAAAACACAATATACCTGTGATGTCGGCCCACATTCTGGATATTCTCCTGGTTCTGCATGTGCTCTGACAAAAAGTATCTTTTTGGTGATTAAGTGAAGTGTGCATGCATGGTTTTTAGATTCCACCACCTTTTTCATGATATTTCCATCACCTTTGCATGAAATAGAAGAGTTTTCAAGTTGAAAGGCATATAATATGAATTCAAGTTTGAATTACAATGATAACTGATATACAATTGAAGTTTGGAGGGGAAAAAGCTTTTGAAAAAGTCAATTTTTTAAGGAATTTGAGGAAAGAAGAAGCAAAGGCTACATAATTGGGTAGAACTCCTCCATTTTAAACTTTGGTTTTTTAGGTATGTGAAGTCTTTGTACATTTTCTTTCATTTTTGTTGTTTTGCTTATTCCATGTTGATCAAATTTTTTGTTTGTCATGTTACAACCTTAGGTTGTCAATGGACATATTAAATTACACAATTCTATACACTTTCCTATTACATTTTTAAACCACATCTCTTTGAGGCATTTTGTTAAATTTAACAAAATTGACTTTCTTTTTCAGCCTTTTGTCTAAATCTTTCCAAAACACCTGAGAAATAAAACATGGATTCAAGCACCCATTTTAGAGTTATTCAACATATCAAATACTGATGCAGACAAGGTGGAGCAACACAACAACCAACCCAATTTGATCAAATGCATACAAAGAAACAACCTTCAGAACTTCATTCTCCCAAACTGCCCAAAACAAGATCCTTTGCTTTCTAGGTCTCAAAATTCATCCAATGGACCTATCTTTTAGAGAAGGCCATAAAAGGTCCAACACATCATCCATTTAGCATCCACTCAGACCCCAAGTATAATTCCCAACAAATCACATAAGGTTCCCTTGCAATAGTATGGAGTTTCAATAGGTTACCCTACCCAAAGGCTACTAGATTAGCACCATTTTACAAAGGAGGTCCCTCTTAAAGACTTTTTTTTTACTCAAAACCAATGGACAGTCATTTGATATGTTCTAAAACAACAAAATCCATGGTTAGTTCCCAGACAAAAACATTCTAAAGTGTTGTCTCAGCAAACCCTCCTTTTACATGCTAAAACCCGAGGGTTTATTGAAAGTCATATTCCCAAGCCTTTCCATACCCCCACAAAGCATCAAACACCTTCCAAATACCCTGCACAAACTTAAAATTTCATTAGATCAACAAGTTCTTCATCATTTTGACAAACCCCACCATCTAGCCTTCAAATTCACAAGGAAAATTGACTTTTCCAGCCCTAGGCATCACTCCTACTCACTCAAATGAACACACCTGCACAAAATAGACCCCCAAAAATTTAACCCTACCTATTATGATCCATTCCACCAAGTTACAATACCTACAAAAGGTGGAATGGATCAAGCTTGCATTCTTTGTACTCTCAAACCCTTAATTTCTGAGTTAAACAGGCAGTCTTTGAAAATCTACTCTAAAACCCACAAAACAAAATGGTTAAGCCTCCAATCTGATGGAAATCATAGTAGACTCACTCCACTATCATTACCAATTCATTTCATGCCACAATATTCACTGTATAGACTGTTTATTGCCGACAAAGTTCAAAAAAATAGGGGAAAATGTGGAAATAGCAAAAGATTGCATTCAAATTTTCAAATGGAGTCATGCCAACCTCCCTCCAACATTTACATGGAATTTTTTAAAGGCACCCCAACCTCTACAACCACCTAAAACCACCTTACAACTTCCCTTTACCAACTTGACCTTTCAATTCCCTTTTTAGTGCAACTTTGCATTTTTTTCTTTTTTTACAATTTTTTCACTTTTTGACACTAAAAATGACTTTCAACCTATTCTAATGGCCTTATGATGGCCTCATCACACTACTTTTACCTTTACATTTCCATCTTATAGGTATTTTCATGTTTATGACATTGAAGGATTCATTCCATCATATTGACAACATTTGCCAAGACATGGCAACTTCATAAACCTATCAACCTAACATGACTCAAAACACTTCCTAATGGTCTTTTGAGACCTTATTACATCACACTCATGATTACAAAGAAAAAATTCATCACTTGACCACCTAATGGTCCTAGTTGTCCTTGGTGCTCCTGCACCATACATCTAGCCATGAAATCTTTCCAAGTCTCTTGGAATTCTACAACACCTTGACCTGCAACAAATCTCTGATGATCCTCCTTCTTCCTTCCATTGCTCCCTCTTGCCTTCATCTTCACCTTAGGCTTGGCCTTTTCCTTGCAAAAAAATTCCTCTCTTGACTGATCACCTTGAATCTGCACCTTCCTGCTCTGTCCTATCATCCATGGCTACATCCAATTGCTCCTAACTTGTTCCATGGTGTCACTTACTTCCAAACAGTCCACTCTCTATCCTCCTTCTTTTATTTTCACCCTTGGCTTCACCTACATCAACATGATCATCAAAACAAGGAAGTAATAAAGCACTCCCTTCACTCTTTTCCTCGTATCCATCCTCTTCATCATCTACTTCAGGTTCTCCCATCTAGGAACCATTGCCACAACTGCATACAATTTCCACATCAGTACTCTTACCCATCTAGGACCATCCACTGTCCTAGCCTCATCTTTTGCTTTCTTCTCCATTTCATTTGGAGATCCCACTCTCACCTTTCCTCTAGCCTTCACTTAGCCAACCTTTATCAACATCTCTTCCTTAGTCTCTTCCATCTTTGAGTCATTCAAACACTTTGTATTTTCAATTTCGCATTTTATGGTGACTGCACCTTCTACAAACTCTATCTCAGACCTTTGCTTTGCTTTTTTCCATTCCACTTGATGCATCACATCCTCTGATCTCTTATCCTCCACTGAACTCTTTTCCAACACTGTATTTTTAGGCTCTTTATCTTCTTGTCCCTTTAGTGGACCACTTACAGCATCTACCATGCTTTCCATGCACTTAGCTTTATCCTCAACTATCATACATTCTTCCACTGGCCTTTTATCTAGGCTCTTTGCAACTTCCATTTTTATGACCTGCATCAAAAAAAAATTCTTGTCTTCTTTTTCTTGCCCCCTACATGGGTTCTTTGCATCTAGACTTTGAATCAAATCTCCCTTTACCTCTATATCTTTTGATTTAAATGTCATTGTTTCTACAATGCTTGTTTGCTCCTTGTCTCTCTTTATCTACAGGGGACACAACACTACCCCTATCATAATTTATTTATTCTTGACAAGCCCTTCATGGATTTCCTCAATCTATCCACACTCTTTTACCTCTTCCTTCTTTCCCTTTTCCTCTGAGACCTTCTCATCATGTGGTCTTCCATCTTCTTTTTCATTAGTCTGTTGCTTTCCATCTTTCCCTTTCATTGGACAATCCATCTCTTCCACCATGACCTTACTAGGCCATTCTTGCCTCTTCTCCATCTTGTCTCCACTTATCTTGCCTTTTCCTTCCATTAGGATCTCTTCCCCAAGGTTCTTCACCTAACATTTCTTTTCATCAGGTTTGCATACCTCTGTTTTGACAATATTAGACTGTCCTGTACACCTGTTCCTACCTTTTCTTGACTGAAATTAGTCCTTTTCTTGTCTCCAACCTGCTTTACAAACATGTCTAGATCCTGTATAAAGGATTCCCTTTCTCTTATCACTATTTCTCCATCCTTTTTCCTTTCTAACATTACTCCTTTGTCTACTTTTGCTACCTCAACTCTCTTCTTTGTGTAAGTAGTTGCACCTTCACCATGTTTATCTTCCTCATGCTTGAGGAACTCCTTCCTTCACATCATCACTATCCTTGCCATTTTGTCTTGTTCCCTGTCATCTCCCTGCAATGGGGTTAGCTTGAACTTGATTCCATCTTTCACAATATCATACTCAAAAATAAACCACTTCATCTTCGAAAACTAACATTTGAAAGAGGTGACAGTTGGTCTCCCTCTTTAATAGACTTTTACAACCCTTCACTATTAGTTAATTTGACTTGACTTAGCACTTTTTGCACAAGTAAAATTATTCATCATACCGAAGAAATGAATTGTTAAAAGGAAAAAACTAACAAATGATCAGCTCCAAGCCTTCAGAGATAAAGAGAAAAAATGGATGAGGGAATATCATCAAAAAATAGAAATTGGGAACGATTGATGAAAACAAGCCAGTTGAAGAGGAACCTCAACCGTCAAAAAGAGAAAAGAAATTGGCAGCACAAAGGGCATGAATGTGAAAGAGTCATGCTAGGGGAGATGTAGATACCGTAGTTGGAGACACACCCTCTACCACAATTGAATACGAAGGGACACCATTAAGCACAAGAGAATATGGAGGGACACCATCTACCACAAGTGAGTATGGTTGGACACCATCCACCACATCTAAATTTGAGAGTACATCATCACTCGGATTTGATGAACAAGGTATGCCATCATCCCCATGTGAACCTCAAAGTATGTATTTTATTCCACCCTCGGTCGAAGGTATGCAATCTAGCCCACCTCAATTAAATATTGATGAAATTGCTAATGTTGAGATGTATGTACCTAAGAGAACACCACCTAGAATTTTGAGTAGAAAGCCAAAGTTTTTGATTAATATTGATGAGGATATTTTGCAGCACATGGAAGGTAAGATTCCAGAACGCACTTGTAGAAGATATGTTGATAAGATTTGGAAAATGTTCTTTGAAAGGCTAAATGAGACCAGAAGATGTCAACTATTTGTTCAAATGATGTGAGGTCTAAAGTACAGAAACATCATGAAGACTCTTGGGTTGAGAACATTGAATGTATCAAGTGAAAACACTATTGTGAAATGGATGCTTATGAGAGTGTCGGTAAGACCGCATGCTCAAAGGATAGTAATGTCACCCGATGTGTCATTACATCAACTTTGGTAAGCTATCAAACAAAGAGATCTCGTCTCATTAAAAAGATAAGTGAACAAATGGGAATTAGTAGATAAACTTTATCAAGAGCTATTCAAAGGTGGCAAAGAATTGAGGGCACCGATTCAAATGAATTATGGGAATTTTTGGGAAGACTGCCACATAAAGATAGAAAATTTGTTGAAGCATTGAGAACACTAATTGAATATTATTGGAATAATAATACAAGGCCATCTCTAAATCAAAGGGATGTCGTAAGAAGGAAAATCGGTAGTCAGAACCGTGAGCCACATCCAAAGCATTTTTTGGATACGACTCAAACCAATTTTTTTCATAAATCCCAGATATGATTTGTAGCCATGAAAGAGTCTAAAAAGGAAGACAGAGCAACACTAGTGACTCAGGAGAAACTTTATCTTTCAAAAACAAAGTCAATTAGGCTAGTAGACGTGTGGATCAGGCCAGCATTTGGTGGAAGAGGAAGAAAGATGACTAGAACTCTGGAGGCCCACCATACCAGATTTCGGTATTCAACCATGAGAGTAGATGAGAGAGCTGATATCATGTATCAAAACATTAAGAATGCATTCTTCCAACTAGTGGAGAAGGAAATGATTACTTTGCTTCATTTTCATTTGCATAACCATATCAACGCATGGGAACGAAGAAGACCAAGGATGTCGAGTTTTATGTGGAGGTAATGGATGTGGTCCAAACTTTAGGAGGGATAAGAAGGTCGATGTATGAGGTGCAGAACCACCATTCAATAGGTTTTGTTCATCAAGGCAAATAAGGAGTAGAATATCATCAATTTACTAAAATCGGCCCGAACTTGTACATTTGAAGGTTTTGAGTCAATAAAAATGGCGTTTTCACCCATTCCTCTTTCTGTAGCCTTTGTAACTTGAGGAGTGGGTCTTCACTAACATTTTTAAGGTGTGGGAATGATGTGTTAGTGTTAGGGAGGTCTGAAAGTGAGATGGGTGTGAAACCCATGTGTGTAAAAGTGAGTTTTATTTAAGAAAAATGGTGGTTTTGAAGAGTTAAATTGTTTTTCTTGTGTAGGGCAGTGTTATTTTATAATTTTTTGAGATTCTGTAGGGTATCAAAAACTTTTTTGAGTAATTTATAGGTTGTGGTTAGCTTTGGAAGTATCATTTTCAATAAACCCCTAGGGTTTAAGCTACAATAGAGGGTTTTGTTGTTTACCCATTGTATGGTGGTATAGCTAAGATCTAATTTTGAATTTTGAAGTTTTGATACCTTAGAATTGCTTCCCCAAGAGTTGGTAAGTTTTGGATAAGTTTAGAGTATAGACCCTTTGTTCAACTGGATCGATCCCTTAAGGGTCCAAAGGGAAAAATGGCTGCAAACTTCAACATGAGGTTACTCGCACCATGATGCTTAGAAACTTCTCATATGATCTGATGGGATCTGTTGGCCCCTACAATAACCTCTCTCGGTTTTGTTATTCACGATGTTTTTCCCGTGGTGTCTAGTTTTCAGTTGATGAAAAAAGTGTCAAATGAAAGTAGTGAAAGTTGCAAAGTGGTGCAACTTTCGTTACGCAACTTGTGACCAAAATGGACTATTCCAACACATCTAAATAGGAATTTTTACACTAGGAATGGTCCTCTTCACACCCAAACATGCATCACTCAACCACGTCAACCAGATCAATCCCTTAAGGGTCCAAAGGGCAAAAATGGCGCAACTTCAACATGACTCCTGGACACTGTGATGCTTAGAAAATTCTTGTCTAATCCTATGGGATCATGTTGGGCCCTTTTACAATAACCTCTCTTGGTTTTCGTTATCTTGGAGTGGTTTTCCTGTGGTGTCGAAGTTTCAGTTGATGAAAAAAGTGTCAAATGGAAGCAGTGGAAAGTTGCAAAGTGGTGCAACTTTTGTTCTGCAACTCGTGTGACCAAATGGATTTTTCCAATGCATCTAAATAGGCATTTTTACACTAGGTATGGTCCTCTTTCACACCCAAACACGCGGAATCGCTCTGAGCTACGTTCAACCGGATCAATCCCTTAAGGGTCTAGAGGGAAAAATGGCTGCAAACCTCAACATAAGGTTATTCAAACACCGTGATGCTTAGAAACTTCTTGTTTGATCCCATGGGATTGCGTTGGGCCCCTCTACAATAACCTCTCTTGTTTTTCATTATCTCAGAGTGGTTTTCCCGTGGTGTCCATATTTCAGTTGACGGAAAAAGTGTCAAATGGAAGTAGTGAAAAGTTGCAAAGTGGTGCAACTTTCGTTCTGCAACTCGTGTGACCAAACAGACTATTCCAACGCATCCCAATAGGAATTTTTACGCTAGGAATGGTCCTCTTTTACACCCAAACACGCAAAATCGCTCTGAACTACGTTCAACCGGATCAATCCCTTAAGGGTCCAAAGGGAAAAATGGCTTGAAACTTCAGCATGAGGTTACTCGGACACCGTGATGCTTAAAAACTTCTCGTCTAATCCTATGAGATCACGTTGGGCCCCTCTACAATAACCTCTCTCGGTTTACATTATATGGGAGTGGTTTTCCCATGGTTTCAAAGTTTCAGTTGATGAAAAAAGTGTCAAATGGAAGCAGTGGAAAGTTGCAAAGTGGTGCAACTTTCATTTTGCAACTCGTGTGACCAAATGAACTATTCCAACGCATCTAAATAGGCATGTTTACACTAGACATGGTCCTCTTTTGCACCCAAACACGCGGAATCACTCCGAGCTATGTTCAACCAGATCGATCCCTTAAGGGTCCAAAGGGAAAAATGGCTGCAAACTTTAGCATGAGGTTACTCGAACACCGTGATGCTTAGAAACTTCTTGTCTAATCCCATAGGATTGCGTTGGGCCCCTCTACAATAGCCTCTCTTGTTTTTTGTTATCTCATAGTGGTTTTCCCATGGTGTCCATATTTTAGTTGATGGAAAAAGTGTCAAATGGAAGCAGTGGAAAGTTGCAAAGTGGTGCGACTTTCATTCTGCAACTTGTGTGACCAAACAGACTATTCCAACGCATTCAAATAGGCATGTTCACGGTAGGCATGGTCCTTTTTCTCACCCAAACATGTGGAATCCCTCTGAGCTACGTTCAATCAGATCAATCCCTTAAGGGTTTGAGTGTAGTATGTTGAAATAGGCCATTCCACCTATTGTTCAAGCTATGTCTTGGTGATATGGGCTTGAAGTAAGTAGGATAGGGAGTAGTAATAAGAAAATAGCATTAGTAAGGGCAGTGGAAGAGATTACTAACATTTCCCTTGTTGAAAATTCAAAATTGAGGCCCCTTAAAAGGAAGGCTAGAAGAGGTGAAAAGAAGAAATTGCTTGAAAATAAGTTAGAATAGGTTGGAAATAGGGTGAGATTATGGATTTTGATGTGTTCAAAAGGTCTGCAAGGATAGGGGAGGTCAAAAGTATGTTATGGAATGACATGCCCTAGTTGGGAAAATAGGGGTTTTGAATGAAAAAGAGAGGTTTGAGGGAGTAAATGTGGGTAAAGTCAAGGGGCAACATAATTTGGTGGTCAATTAAGTTTGTGTAGGAAAAATGAAGAGTGTTGGAATAGGTTTTGAGGTTCAAGTTTGGGGGTTCGGTTCGCCAGTTTGGCCAAAAAATTTTGGAGGGGGGTTCAGTTCGTTTTGGGTTCGTTGGTACAAAAAACATGTAAAAACAAAATATATATCTATGCAACCTAGAAGCATGAATTAGGATTAGAATATCACATATCATCATATAAACAACAAAACCACCATAAACTTGAATGTCATCTAAAACAACAAAATTGGCAAAAAAAAAGTGTTTATAACCTACAAAAAAATGTGAATAAAATCACACTGATTTTCGCGTGAAAAAAAACCATGAGACCATAGCTTCTTGCTTACCACATTATGCTTTGATAGATTTTTTCCAAGCATCCATAGCTTGTTCGAAAGTAATTTTTTTAGGCTTTTAGCCATAGTAGCAAGGCAGTGAATTGTTTGATAAAATGCTTTGGTAGACATGTATGAAGAATGTGGTAGCATAGACAAGGCAGTGAACTATTTGAAAAAATGTCTCAAAGAAATGTAGTCTCATGGTGATGGAATGGCATGAAGAGTGCCATGACAAGAACATTGTTATGGATTTTCATGGAATTCCACCACCATTGAGACCACATTTCTTTGAGGCTTTTATTCAAACAGTTCGCTACCTTGTCTATGCTATTGCTTATTATTATGCTTTGATAGATTTTTTCCAAGCATCCATAACTTGTTTGGAAGCACCTATTTTAGGATTTTAGCCATAGCAACAAGGAGGTGAATTTATTGATAAAATGCTTTGGTAAACATGTATGAAAAATGTGGTAGCATAGACAAGGCAGTGAATTGTTTGAGAAAATGCCTCAAAGAAATGTGGTCTCATGGTGATGGAATGCCATGACGAATGCCATGACAAGAAAATTGCTATGGTTTGTCATGGCATTCCACCACCATTTAGACCACATTTATTTGAGGCTTTTATTCAAACAGTTTGTTGCCTTGTCTATGCTATTGCTTATTATTATGCTTTGATATATTTTTTCCAAGCATCCATGCTTGTTTGGAAGCACCTATTTTAGGATTTTAGCCATAGTAGCAAGGAGGTGAACTGTTTGATAAAATACTTTGGTAAACACGTATGAAAAATGTGGTAGCATAGACAAGGCAGCGAACTGTTTCAAAAAATGCCTCAAAGAAATGTGGTCTCATGGTGATGGAATGCCATGACGAATGCCATGACAAGAAAATTGCTATGGATTGTCATGGCATTCCACCACCATTTAGACCACATTTATTTGAGGCTTTTATTCAAATAGTTTGTTGCCTTGTCTATGCTATTGCTTATTATTATGCTTTGATAGATTTTTTCCAAGCATCCATAGCTTGTTTGGAAGCACCTATTTTAGGCTTTTAGCCATAGCACCAAGGAGGTGAACTATTTGATAAAATGCTTTGGTAAACATGTATGAAAAATGTGGTAGCATAGACAAGGTAGCGAACTATTTCAAAAAATTCCTCAAAGAAATGTGGTCTCATGGTGATGGAATGGCGTGACGAATTCCATGACAAGCAAATTGCTATGGATTGTCATGGCATTCCACCACCATTGAGACCACATTTCTTTGAGGCTTTTATTCAAACAGTTCGCCGCCTTGTCTATGCTATTGCTTATTATTATGCTTTGATAGATTTTTTCCAAGCATCCATAGCTTGTTTTGAAGCACCTATTTTAGGCTCTTAGCCATAGCAGCAAGGAGGTGAACTGTTTGATAAAATGCTTTGGTAAACATGTATGAAAAATGTGGTACCATAGACAAGGCAGCGAACTGTTTGAAAAAATTCCTTGAAAAGAAATGTGGTCTCATGGTGATGGAATTCCATGATAATCCATAGCTTGTTTGAGTACCTATTTTAGGCTTTTAGCCATAGCAGCAAGGCAATGAACTGTTTGATAAAAATGCTTTGATAGACATGTATGAAAAAATGTGTTAGCATAGACAAGTGCTGAACTTTGAAATTCTAAAGAAATGAGGTCTCATGGTGATGGAATGCGAAAATCAGCAAAGCTTTTGATTGTCATGGAATTCCATCATCATAGAGACTATTTTGAGGAATTTTTTCAAAGAGTTCACCTTTTCTATGATATTGCTTACTATTATGCTTTTGATAGATTTTTTCCAAGCATCCATAGCTTGTTCGAAAGCACTTGTTTTAGGCTTTTAGCCATAGCAACAAGGCAATGAACTATTTGAAAAAATGCTTTGGTAGACATGTATCAAAAATGTGGTAGTATAGACAAGGTAGTGAATTGTTTGAAAAAATACCTCAAAGAAATGTGGACTCATAGAATGCCATGACAAGCAAATGCAATTGGGAGCTGCTCCTAGTTATTAGTTATGCAATGTGAAGTAATTGCATAACTACTTTAGGTTGAATTTGTAAAAACTATATTGTAATTGAAATTTTTTCATCTATCAACATCTAGTTATTAGTTATGCAATGAAGCAATGCTTTGAGTTTGAAATATGTGCAATGCAATGTAATCAACGATATATGAATATAAACTACAAAAATCTATTTTTTACAATTTATTAGTTAAGCTCTTTATTTTATTTCTCTATATCTCTATTCTATGGAAATTCCTTTAAAAAAAATTTAAATTTTATCTCTTGTTCTACATTTGTTTACCTTTTTTTTTAAATCTGATTTTTTTCCTATTTTTTCTAGACTTTTTCCCGATTTTTTCAAAAAATATTATACTTTTGGTTTGCCAATTTTTTCCCCAAAAGATTTTTTCTGCTATGGTATAAACACATATATTTTTGTAATATCAAGGATAGTTTTTGAAACTTCCATGCATTGCTAATCTAAAAGGAAAAGTCTTTTGCCTAATTTGTATGCAACCATGATTTTGACATTGTCAAAAAGAGCAAATATGGACACCATCGATAAAAAAGATTTGTATTAACCAAATAGCCATGTACACATACATCAATATATGTTGATATAAGTATAAAATATAGTTACAAAATAGCAATATAGGCTTACGCTCGAATGCCACATAGGCATACAATGTCAAATATACCCAATACAAGATATGTACAGAATGCCATGTCTAGGCATACAACAAAGGGCTCTGGAATCAAAATTCATTTCTCTCCATGCTCTGGAAATAAATTATTTCCCTTTGTTTGGTGATCTGATGGCGATAAGTCTATCACTCATTTTTGTTGTGCTCGAGGAGTGCTCCTACTACTCCTATAGTTTATCTCCTGGTGAAGTTTTAACTGTTACAATAAGAAGTAAAGACATTAATATATAGAAATTGCATTATAAGAAATGATATATTTAACAAAATAATCACTTACGGCCATCTCATGATCACTCTCCACGATGGAAATATTTGCATGCCAATGCTTAGGTGTGCTCAAGCCCTGTATAAACCATCCAAATAGGAATTAAACTACGAATCAATAATGGTTTGATTTTTCACTAGAACTAACATCTATAACAACAAATGTAAATTGAAATTTAGTAATTTGCCTCATACCTCCTCTATCAAAGCCATGGAGGATTGTATAGTGTATGAAACACCGATATCCATTGCCCTTGTAAAATTTGGAGGTATTCCCACAACCAACATCTGAAAATAAAACAACAAATTATTCAATCACAAAAAAGTTACAATAGTGAGATCCACATCATGACTTATAATGTATGAGATCTAATGAACAAAATTTTGAGTACAAGTATTAAACTATATATTTTTGGTAGGCCTTGGCAGTTTTATAGGAAGACCAAGCATGATGGGGAGAAGAACACATACTCCATTGTGAAGGATGGGAAGACTTACAACCTTTCACCTCTCCTAGAAGAAGACAAGGAAAAGCATGAAGGGCCTAGTGTTTTGATGGTGGGTGAGAAGGAGTTCATGAAGACCTTGAAGGAAGGAGGAGGAAGAGGATTCTTCCTAATTATGAAGCCAAAAAGTGAAGCAGATCTGCCCACAAAGAAGAAGGAAGACGCACCAAAGGAAGTCCAAGAGTTGTTGGAAAGGTACAAGGACATAACAGTGAATGAATTACCTATTTCCCTACCTCCCATTAGGGATATAAGCCACCATATTGATCTAATTCCAAGGGCTACATTTCCCAATAAGGCTGCATACAAGATGGCACCTGCTCAAAATGAGGAGATTGCAAGACAAGTGCAAGAGTTGATGGATAAAGGGCTAGTGAGGAAGAGTTTGAGCCCATGTGTTGTTCCTACTATCCTAACACCAAGGAAGGATGGGAATTGGATGATTTGCACTGATTCAAGAGCCATTAATAGGATCACAATCAGATATAGGTTCCTGATGCCAAGAATGGAGGACCTCATGGATTGTCTATCAGGAGCATCTTACTTTTCCAAGATTGATCTAAAGAGCGGGTACCATCAGATAAGGATCAGAGAGGGGGATGAATGGAAGAAAACTTTTAAGACTAATGAAGGGCTCTATGATTGGTTGGTGATGCCCTTTGGGTTATAAAATTCCCCTAGTACATTTATGCACCTTATGAATGAGGTATTGAGACCTTTCATTGGAAAGTTTGTTGTAGTTTATTTAGATGACATCCTTGTGTTTAGCAAGTCTAAAGAAGAACATTTGAAGCACCTTGACATGGTACTAAGGAGGTTACAAGAGGAGAAGTTGTTGATCAACATGGAAAAGTGTGAATTCATGAAGGAAGGACTAGTCTACCTTGGTTTTTTCATCTCCAAGGGAAGTTTGAAGATGGATCCTTCAAAGGTGGATGCTATTATTACTTGGCCAACACCAAAATCCATGGGAGATGTGAGAAGCTTCCATGGACTTGCAAGCTTTTATAGAAATTTCATCAAGAACTTTAGCCAAATTTGTGCACCAATCTTGGACACCATCAAAGGAGGACAAAGATAAGTTTTCTTGGACCAATGAGGCTGATAAAGGGTTTAAATATCTGAAAATGAGAGTAGCACAACAGCCTATACTTGTGCTCCCTGATTTTGATAAAAAAATTACCATTGAGTGTGATGCTAGCAATCAAGCAATAGGGGCTATTTTGAGCCAAGAAGGCAGACCGGTTGCATTTTACAGTGAGAGGTTGAATGAAGCAAAGAGGAAGTATTCTTCCTATGATTTGGAATTGTATGCTGTGGTCCAATCCCTCAAAAAGTGGAGGCACTACTTGTTACCTAAATAATTTGTTGTTTATACTGATAATCATGCCTTGAGTTTTTTTAATGCACAGGACAAACTCATTTGAATAGGCACATGAAGTGGGTAGAGTCTTTGCAAGCCTATACTTTCACAATAAAGCATAAGAAGGGCCAAGCAAATAAGGTGGCAGATGCTCTCAGTAGAAGGGAACTTGTAGTGCAAGAGATCCAACTCCAAAGCATGGGGGTTGAAGCATTGAAGGATATGTATCATAAAGATTTAGATTTCAAGGAGGTATACAATGTTTGTGAGCAGCATTTGAATTCTTTTCATGGTGAATTCTCTAAATTTTTATTGTAGAATGGTTTTCTCTTCAAAGGAAGCCAATTGTGTGTGCGTAAATGCTCAATTAGGGAGAATATCATAAAGGAGAAACACAGTGGGAGTCTTGGAGGTCACTTTGGCCTTGACAAGACCTTAAAACAAGTTAGGAGATTTTACTATTGGCCAAAGTTGCAGGTGGATGTGAGAAGGTATGTGGAAGGCTGCACAATATGTCAAAGGGAAAAGGGAACTTCATGAAATACAAGACTCTATCAGCCATTGCCCATTCCCAATAGGCCTTGGGAGTGTGTAAGTATCAACTTTGTCTTGGGGTTGCCTAGAACCCAAAAAGGTTTTGATAGTATCTTTGTGGTAGTTGATAGATTTAGTAAGATGGCACATTTTCTTCCTTGCAAATGCACCAATGATGCATCTCATATAGAAGGTATCTTCTTTAAGGAGGTTGTTAGGATACATGGACTGCCTTTAAGCATTGTTTCTGACAGGGATTCTAAATTCATTGGTCACTTTTGGAGGACCTTGTGGAAGAAACTCAAGGAAAAAATCTGTCCTTTAGTTCAGCATACCATCCACAAATGGATGGGCAAACTAAAGTGGTGAATAGATCATTGGGAAACCTCTTAAGATGCCTTATCAAGGAGCATGGACAAGCTTGGGATCTGATTTTACCTCAGACTGAATTTGCATATAATGACTCCATGAATAGGAGCATTGGTAGAAGCCCTTTTGAGGTAGTCTATGGCATGCACCCTAGAGGGGTCTATGAACTAAGAGATCTACAAGGAGTTGCTAGGAGAAGTGCTCAAGGTGAGGACTTTGCTATTACAATCAGGGATATTCATCAACAAGTGAAGGAAACCCTTCAAAAGAATGTTGAGAAGTATAAGGAAAAGGTAGATTTAAAGAAGAGGAATGTCAAATTCAAGGTTGGAGACTTGGTGATGGCACACTTGAAGAAGGAGATACTTCCAAAAGGAAAGTATACCAAACTCATGATGAAGAAGATAGGACCTTGCAAGGTGGTCTACAATTTTGGCCAAAATGCTTATGAAATAGAGCTACCTCCTGGGGTGGCAATCTCTCCTATCTTCAACATTTATGAATTGTATCCTTTTAAAGCTTATGTGATATGATTGAGTGTTTGGTTACTATCAAACTAATGATATGATTGATGTTACTAAATTTGGTTAAGGTGTATAAGACAGGTTTGGTGACTTTGATGGTTGGATGGGTAACTATTATGAAGCCTTTTGAGCAAATTGGTGATTAACCATAAGATGATAATCAAGATTCTATTGTAGCAAGATTTTTTAACCTCTAAATAGACTGTTTCAGTCAAAATATGGTGAGTACAGTGCTTGATAATGCACTGATAACAGTGAGGTATGGTTTAGTTGATTTGTTTCCTTGGTGAATAAATGAAAGGATGAATTGTTCAAGTGTTAATAATCAAGTTTATGTTGCTTTTATGGTGGTTGAGAATGATGTGAATCTAATTGATTAAGTCAAAGTTTTCTTTAATATGGTTTTTGCTTTGAATGAGTCAATTGGAATACTGATTAGTGGAATGATGAATGATGGCCTATGGAATGGCTAAGAGAATTTGAGTGGACTTTGGTTGAATGAAAAGTAGATTTCTGATGAAATTATATTTGATCTTCTCCTGATTCTATTTGGGATTGAAATCCCTTGAAGAAATTACTATTGATGGTGTTTGTTGGATGCTCTGCATCAGATGTACCCTGATGATTGAGTGTTTTGATATGATGCTCTACATCACTAACTGCCTTGTCTATGCTATTGCTTACTATTGTGGTTTCATAGATTTTTTCCAAGCATCCATATTTTTTCACGGTGGTGCACCTTTGCAAGCACATGAATCCATGTGAAGTAATTGCATCGTGTTGCTTATGTTGACTTTCTAAACAACTATATTGTATAGTTGAAATTTTGTCATCTATCAACATCTAGTTATTAGTTATGGAATTTGAAGTAATGCTTTAAGTTTGAAAGATGTGTAATGCAACGTAACCAACAATATGAATATAAACTACACAAATCTATTAAGTAGAATTCATTAGTTAAGTTCTCTTTATTCTATTACCTTCGTGTATGTTTGAGTGAATCCACTGGCACTAGGAGGTGTTTGCTTGAAACCGCCAATATTAGCCTGTTCAAGATCCAAAATCACATGTATTAAAATACCATTCGTAAAACAATGCTATTAACATGTAATAAATTTATAATTGTTTACTAGTTACATACCCCACTGATAGGTGTACTACATAAATAAGTAGGTGGAGGACCGGTGTATCCAGTCTCAACACTGTCAAAATCAAACTAATAAAACTAAATTAGTTAATCATGCATTTCAAAATCAAAATTTAATAAATTAAATTCAATGAACATGTTGAATTTTACCCGACTATCAATGCCATATGCACGATGCAAAATTTTAGCCGTCCTCTTCATCCTGTGTAGCAGCATACGGATCTTGTGTAGCAGCATATGGATCTTGTGTAGCATCATACGGATCATGCGTAGCAGCCTCCTGAGTGCCGGTGGGGTCATATGAACAAGTCACCCCGCAAGATTGGCACACATGGGTTCGAAGGCCACCACCTGAAGACCCCCTGGATGGTGTTGTACAATAGGGCTAGTATGATGGATGACACTCCGGGTCAAAGTGTTGATCGCCTGCAATGTCTCTATGTTCGCACTCTCCTTCGCAATGATAGGAATAACAATGTGCTCACGAGGTGGCCTAGTGAGAGGTCATCTCCCTTGCCACACAGGATCCTACTGTGCACCTGGCCTATCTTGAGCCGACCCCCCACCTCTCCCCTGGAACTCCCTCATATCAAAATAATTTGGGATTTGGTTCAATACAAACTCATTGTATAGTTTCCTAAGAAAATATTGGGGGACTTCACAATTATTGCACAGTGGGTAATCAAAGACCAAGCATAAAAACGGTTCCTAATCTCTTGGTGGTGGCACCAATGAATAGGAAACCTCTTCGCATTGAGGCTAAGATTTTGATTTGTTATAGGGTCAGTGAATAGAGAGCACAAATCACCTTTAGTAATTTTTAAATCTTTTACTTGTTTATATGATAGTTTATCTGCATAATATGCCCTAGCTACCTACCTCCTATCTTGCCATCCCATTATTTTTTGGGTTATTGAATCTACATTTTTTAACATCCCTTTCATTGAATTTGCTAGTGTCATTCTTTCTGTGGTTGAAGCATTTGGATCACTCAACCTATTGATAAGATCCTCAATTTGTTTTTTGTTGTTTTCAATTTCACTCCTCAAATTTTTTTTAGTGCCAAGAGGGTGTTGAGTAATTGGTGGGGGAGGTTGATTTTGTTGAGGAGGATTTTCCTATTCTTCTTATTGAGGATTTTCAAGATTATTTGCATCTCCTACAAATTAAAAAAAAATCAAATCTAACCTAAAACAAACAAAATCAACTTGAAACTAAGAAATTCAAAAACAAATAGAAAACAATACTTACCTCCTGCACCTCTTCGTCATCGTGGTGCCATCTTTGCGAACGAAAAGCAACTATTGTTGATGAACTTTGAAGAATTCCTCCTCCTAGAACATGAGCGCGAAACTGAGGGTTTTTGGCCACGGGCAGAGCAAAAAAACATAAAAGAGAAAATGAATAGCTTTCACTTCTTTTTTTCTTTTAAAATGAAATAATGTGAGTGTGTTATAACATGCTCGCGTTATGTCATTTCCAATTTTTTTTTGAAGTTGGCCACAAAAGTGTAACCCAACTTCATGCACCCACCCTGCAGCTACTTAGATGTACAAAGACAATATTTGCTTCCAATTTCATCATGGTTGATCAAATTGTGAAGGTAAAACAATCATTAAGGAAAATGGTGATGTCCAATGAATGGGAGAGATGGAGATATAGAACAAGTATTAGTAGCCAAGAATGTGATGAAATTGTTGATGAAGTTGAATTAAGGGAGAGGAATGAGGCTTTATTGGCCTAAAAGAGAAAATGAATAGCTTTCACTTTTTTTTCTTTTAAAATGAAATAATGTGAGTGTGTTATAACCTCGCATTATGTCATTTCCAATTTTTTTTTGAAGTTGGCCACAAAAGTGTAACCCAACTTCATGCACCCACCTGCAGCTACTTAGATGTACAAAGACAATATTTGCTTCCAATTTCATCATGGTTGATCAAATTGTGAAGGTAAAACAATCATTAAGGAAAATGGTGATGTCCAATGAATGGGAGAGATGGAGATATAGAACAAGTATTAGTAGCCAAGAATGTGATGAAATTGTTGATCTCATTGTTGGTAGTAGGTCAATTTTATTTTGGCAACACAGAGGTGATCTTATGACACTTTATTGGCCTATTCTTGAAGTCCTTCATCTGTTTGATAATGATAAGCCATGCATGGGAGATGTGTTTGAGAAGCTAGATCAGATGAGGGAGAGGCTACAATATATATTTACTATTGGGGCACCATCATTTGATCAAGAGACACAAGATATTGTTTGGGAATATAGTTTAAAAATATGGAAGATGCTTCATAGTCCTCTTCATTCTGTTGGATTTCAACTTAATCCAAAATGGTTTCACAAAAACCCATGGTTGGATGATGAGGTTTCCATGGGATGGAAAACCTATATGCATAGAGTTTATCCAAATAGGGAGGATCGTACTAAAATCAAGGAGGAAATGTCAAAATATATCAATGGAGTAGATACTTTTTCCCATAGAGATGTTTCATTTGATCGATTGAATTTTGAACCCAAAGTATACTAGGAGAATCATGGAACAAAAAAACATTACTAAGAGACATTGCAATCCATGTGTTATCTCAAGTAAAATTTTGCATATTTAATCATATGATAGTTGAATTATAAATTTATTTTATTCTTAATTTATTTCAAAATGCTAATATTATTTACTTACTTTTTACATAAATAGGTCTCTAGTTCTTCTGAATGTGAAAGGAATTGGTGTGAGTATGCCTTCATCCATTCTATGAACCCTAATCAACTTTGTAGCAAAAAGGCAGAAGATCTTGTGTTTGTACATGCAAATCTTTGTCTTTTATCTCAAGCTACCATAGATTATAAATTAGGGCCTCATAGAATGTGGGACTATGGTGGCTCAGTGGATGATGGAAGTGATAAATTTCCAATAAAGGTACTTGAAGATAATGCAAAAGAAATTTTACTTGAAGCTAGAATGGAGAAAGGTCAAGCAAGTGGAAGCACTTCTTGAACATCAAACATATAGATTGTAGAGTTTTAATAAAATTTGATGACATCTTTTAATATTATATAAATATTATTGCAAACAATTATGATAATTGTATTTATTTTTTGAACTGAAAAGTATTTTAAATTATTTAAAAGTGATATAATATTCTTGGTATATACTTTATTATGTTTTGTATGTGACAAACTTTTAACTTGCATGCATTTTCATATATGTGGGACAAAAATTTATAATAAATCTGCTTGAAAATATATATGTATATAAATTATTTTTCTTATATGCAACCTTTGAATATCTCATTTCTTGTCACGTTGTTGTCGTTACAGTTTCCATTTCTCATTTTTGGTAACATAGATTTGAAGTTTTCACCAAAATGTCATTTTAAGGCTCCATGGGAAATTTTCAAAAATTATTTCTAGAAAATCCGTAAGGAATCAAGTAAAATCCTTTTCTAGAGACATTCTTGGAGGTACCATGTCAAATGTGCAAAAGTAATCAAATTTATATCTTTCACCATTTAAGAGAAATTAACACTGGAAATTTGTGTTTTTAATGTTGAAAGTGTGTTGCCAGTTTATGGGAAGTTTAAATTTTCAAAACTTATGAGGGCTAGAGTGAAATCATTTTGCAGAGGACCTAAGGACATCATCCCAAGCCTACTCGCCAACTGTGAAATGGAGAACTTTGGATTTTCCTACCTACAAACACTCGAATTCGTCAATTCATAAAATCAATAATGTGCAAATTTTATGAGTACAATATTTTTGGAAATAAATATTAATTTTCATGTTGTGATCACGTTTATGAGAAGGGAAAATAAAATAATATCCAAAAATAAAAATCAATGCAGCCACAAATTAAAGTGTGTGTGGGGGGAATAAAAAAATAATGAAGGAAAAAAGAAAAAGAAAAGGAGTAGAATACTAAGAGTCGCTGCCAAAAGGAGAAGCTGGAAGTTTTCAAAGAAAAACAACAAGACCTAAGTAGGAAAAAAAATAAGGGAAGTCCTCCAAGTAGAGAAATAATTGCAGTTTAGTAAGAGGTTGTGCAGATAATAGAATAGAAAGATAAGTGCAGTAAAGGACAAGAGAAGAAATAAAGATGGTCTACCTAACCAGAGAATTTTCAAATGGTAAAAATTACGGATTAAATCAAAGGAAGTGGAAAAGAGATCACACCATGCTTGAGGGAAGATATATGCAAGTTAAGAGAATTAAAAGGGAGAGAGGAAGACCGAGCCATAGTAGATGACAAATGAAAAAAAGTGTGATTTGTAATATGATTATTTAATTTGAATAAAAGAAAAATTATTGATTGCAATCTTTGGGTAGATTAAATCCTATTGTAATTGAAAATTGTGTATAAGTTTACTTGTGATAGTGAGAGGAGTGTTTTGTATTGCGTCACTATATTAGCTACTTCATGGATTCACTCTATCAAGTTCTTCAAAAGGGAAATTTAAATCTCCAAGATCTATATTTCAAGGGCATGAAGCCAAAGTGATGTTGAATTAATGGTAATGTGATCATGAAACCTACCAAGCTATATTGAATTTTTTCCCTTTCAATACATGCATAAAATCTTGGTGTAATCCCTCAATTATTGGCAAAAGGATTAGAAGTGGTATGTAATACACCATTTCATAATTATATTTGAAGAAAGGATATAGGTGGCTCTCTCCTCACCTACCCATGATTCTAAAGTTGAATGATAGATGGTCTTTACTATCCCCCAACTTCATTTAGGATTAAAAAATTAGGCAATCTAGAAAGTTACTATGGAGCCTAATATTGTTCATTTTTCCTAGTGTTTACTCTACCACAATTAGTACCCATTTGATACAACTTGGCAATTTCCACTTAATATTTCCTTTTTATGGGAAAATTAAAACCCTTCTCCATATTTACTAGTATTATACTCATGCTCAAAATGGTTGGTAGTGGATACATTGATTTTTCTAGCCGCTAAGACTTGAATTGCTCACTTGACACAATGTCATTTTGAGGGATGAAGTCAAATTTCTTGTTGAATTTTCTTAACTATGGCATGCTTTTAAATTGGAGATTCTCTTTCACAATTAGAAAGATAAAAAATATATATACCATTTTTACTAATTATACTACAGATATCAATTTTAATAGTCACTCCAAATTGTTGTTGATATCTAGTGTGCTCATGTAGATTCAAATTCAAGCCAACAAAGTTGCATTAGAGCTTCACCATCTCCAAATTTTGTTGGATTGGCAAGGGAATGTCCCTTTATTTATGGCCCAAGTTCCATCATTGTCACGTTCCTATATTAGATTACTCATTGGGATTAGAGGCATAGCCACCCAAAATCTTCACACTAAAACCCATAAAGTCATCAAAAAACCACCACTCCGCCTCCATCACCACTCACAAGACAACATTCTCACTAGACATAGCCTCTACCAAAATGGGTGGTCTTAACCTCCACAACCTCTTAATAGAGTGGGTGGGCCCCTCCTAATTATGGAAAATTACCTTGGTTGATGCTTGTTATTTTCCGTCGAGATCTACTCAAATCAAACACAAGAAGATTTTGAGCAAGGTGAAATGGTTGTCTATGTTTGGTGGAAACTAATGGATAGTGGCAAGGATTTTCCAAATAGCAAGTCGAATAACTGTAAAGAAAGGTTGTTCTTCTAATACTAGTGTTGCCCCTACAACTCAATTATATTGTCTTGCATATTTGTACAATAATCCAATAATTAAACAATTGTTTTCCTTATAAAACCATAAGCTTATTCAATTTATAATTTTTTTTTTCTTTTTAAAACCACATACTCCCATTACATAATATATTTTTATAAATCAAATCCAATGAACGTTTCATAAACTTATTCAATTTATAATTTTTTTCCTTTTTAAAACCGCATACTGCCCATAATATGATAATTTTTTATAAAGTTAAATCTCATAAACGTTTCCTAGTTAACCATTTAAACTCCAAGAATATAAAGAATGCGTCACTATGATGACTGCAATCAAGAAGAAATTGGCTAAAATTATGCAAAAATGGTAATCCATTTGAAATACTCGTAGAATTTTAGAGCAATATCTTTGTCGCCTATGTTGCAAGTTCTATTTCCTTGCTATATCAAACCGGCCCACAAAGATAGGAAGCTTGTCTTTTCTAAATACCAAATCAAAACTTAACCATCCGACATAAGTACAGAGAGCATCACGTCAATGTTGACAGACCACAATTCAAAAGCCATAAACCAGATCTGAGACAACATATATACCATGAAATCATAGCTATTATAAAAAATAAAAGTTGCAGGAACTCCTTTACTAACAGTGGTGGCGTGTAAGAAAATAACACCTTACAGATAACGATAATATGATTAGATCATTCCATTAGAAAGTAAAAGCTCAAAGAGCATAGGCTATACAGCTTCAACTACTACAGTTATTTCTATCATACTTAATACATCATGATGATTTAGAGTGTTCAGGCGTTGATAAATAGATCAGTGAGATCACAGCAGCACTCATCAAACAACCAGCAGCAACACAGAGCCGATAAGCTGCACCATTCATCATTACCATTCTATGTTATCATTTATAAATAGAAAAAAGGAAGGCTGGTGCTTTTGTATCAGATAATAATACAAAACAAATTCGTAGATGATATAAAAACTTTCATAAAGAAAAGGTAATAGAAAGTGAGAGGGAGAGGCTCGTGTTTCCATATCAGATAACAAAACAAAATCGTAAACAATATAAAATCTTAGAGCGAAAAATTGATGGGTACCATCCTTTGAGCTCTCTCGAAGTGGAAGAAGCTTTCTTTTTCCTGTTGTAATACTCAGCGGAGGGCAGTACTGCTTTCTCATTCATTGTATTACTGGGATAGCCTGTCATCAATACAATTGTGCGTTTTAATTAGAATAATCTCATGACTTAGAATGTGTTGTTCAAGCTGAAATGATCAAGAGAAAGACTGATTCACTTACCCTGAGGAGGGGGAGGTTGAGGAGAGGAAGGTTGAGGAGGGGGAGGGGGAGGTTGAGGTTGAGGAGAGGAAGGTTGAGGAGGGGGATGTTGCAGAGATGTTTCTATGCCTTTCTCTTCCATCTTAGCTGTAATTGGAAATCTGCTCTCCTTTCCCTGTTATTTCTACCTACTCTGCAAGAGGCATTAATATTGACAACGAGAGGCAAAGCAAAGGATACCGTGCAATCAAGATATGCTCTGATAATGGTGATGGTACAATACTCTGCCTGAGGTGGTCTTAAATTCATAATGAATTGAGTTGTTGAATGGCGGCGTGCCAAACATCCACTTTGTGAAGCGAAGTTGTAGGGCCCGCTGGTGGGTTGTTGCATGTATCCACGATCTCGTGCGAGTGCATTAGAATGATGGCTGTTCCTTCTCATGGCTTATATTTTACGAATAGATATCCTTCTTCTTCAATGCAACGAGCTTATTGTCAAATCTCCCATGAAGATTCCATGGAAACTAGGTACCAGTTATCATTTGAAAATTTCCTCTCGTTTTATTATAGAACTTCTTGTCTCCAATTCCATTGGCAGAAACTTTCAAAACCAAGCTGGCTGCAAGTAAATTATCATGCCCAATTTGATTCATCTTAATTATAACCTGAAATGCTGAAAGATTGCGAAGAAATTAAGCTTCAATAATCATGAATGATCAAAATTCAAAGCTTGTTTTTATATGATTTTAATAAACATAATATTATCGAAGTGTCGAGAAGAGTATACATTTTTCTTATATGTTTTGTATTTGGTTTAATATATGTGTACAATAAGTATGATCTGAATTAATATTGATTCTTTTACAATATTTATTATCTAAAAAATATCTTATTTTACTTAGACATGACATTTTCTTACCACAAATAACTTAATTTATCATTGCTTCACACTTTCTTTTTTGTACAAACACTAGTATGCATGTTTCTATTTCACAGGATGAAACCATGTGTGGTAGTGTCTGATGCATTCAAACCTTATTTCCACTTAAATACTTACTTTTCTCCCAAAATATTAACAGGCTAGTTTGTGCCTAACAATCAAATTAGTCATAAGCATGTTTATTTAAGTGTGTTACTAAAAATAAAAAGCTACATCATCATTCACTAGTACCTACACCTAATAGACCAACACATTCTTTCCTCTTGAAACAACCTAAGGCATTTTCTATTGTTGTTGCACACACCTACCTCCATTATTGTTGTTGCATACAACATCTTAAGGCCACCTACCTATAATATTTTAACTACTTCACTATTAGTGCCTTAACTAAGGAAAGATCCCAAATTTGTCATTGGCACTCTTTTTCTTCTTTTTTTCAAATCTAACATGTTTTACAATAGTTGAGATAAATGTTGACAATCATAGGTGATTTACATCTATAAGTACAAAGGATGCAACTATGAGCATACGTAACACCAATATGCCTACAAGACACTTTAGTGCCCTATGAACACAACCATGCTCTAGGACTCAATCCGATCACAAGGAACACTATTGACTATCACCAAAAATAAAATTAAAATTTAAACAATTTTTTAACACTCCAACTCCTCTTCTTGATGTCTAATCAACCTTTTGCATCTTACACCTCTACTTGTTGTCTATACAACCTTTTACATCTTCTATAACCATTGAATTAGATAATATTTTTCTAACTCTATCCTCTTTCTTTTTTTATTACTAGCACAATCTCAATTTTCACACCTATTTACTTAATTAAATCTAAAACTTTATATTTCTTTCATTTTTTATTAAATTAGATTATTATGTGAATGAATGTAAATCTAGAAATATAATAAGTTAAAAAATGCAATTAGTTGCTTGTTTTCATATATGTGTTAGTGAACCTGATATTACAAACTTGCAACCTTCTTCCATGCAATAAAATAGAAAAATTTCCCCTAACCATGTAGGGAAAAAAAAAAGTTCCCTTCAAACAACCCATTTGTCTTTAATATATATATTTTACTCCAAATTTAAAACCATGGATACATTCTCTTCTATTCTAAACACACTCACCACATTTGCTCATAGGCTAGTTGACAATGACACTACTTTCATACTTATGATAGTGATACATCCCTCTACACTCTTGAGATATTTAGGGATAATCATGATAATGTATCCCTTCTACTTCCCATGATAATTCTTCTCCAAATGGCTCTTATAGTTTTATGGATAATTTTTTTTGATGCCTTTAACAATTATTTCCAAAGTAATGATGAGGTATGTGTTAGTTATGATGAATCTATTTTTAATGAATCTCCCTTACCCTTTAATGATTATCCTACCACATGATATTCATATCCCTCTCTTGAACCCCCTCATTTTCTTCAAGATGGTAATCATACAAACTAATCACATGATGTCATCATGGACCATTTATTAAAAAAAATATTAGATGAGTTACAACACAATCACAATGATGTGGATATAGTTTCTTCTACTAGTACCTCTTCCATATAAGGAAACCCTCCCCATGCACCATATTTCCTTTATTCATCCTCAATATTGCATACTCCTATCATAGCTTTTAATCTAATTCATTACTATGCCTGCCTACATACCTTCATTCATCCCTCCCTACATCTTCCAATCAACATATTACTTACTCTTCCCCTTAACCTTCATTTTATCACATGGCTTATGTGAGAGAAAAAAATAAAGGAGATAGAAATACAATTATAGAACTTAATTATGTCCTCCAACTATGCCCAATAATTATTACACTTTATCCATTTTCTTTTGACATATTAGCTTGTCCTTATCCTATAGACCTTGTGACATTATTTTTTGACATATAATATGGTAAATAGGATCCCTCATACTATGTAAGAAAATTTAATCATATGTGTTTAGCTTATACATGTGTAATGATAAAATTTTGGATAAGTTATTTCTTAGCACCTTAACAAATTGTGCCTCAAGGATCAATTTTATACCTTAGTCTATGGTTCCATACATTTTTTTTCAAACTTAGAGAAAGTATTTATACAATCATTTTTTTCAATACATAAGAGTAAGTTTATTGATTAAAAATTAAAAATTACATCAATGGCCAACCTTGGCTTGCATGCATCATTGCATCAAAGAGGTACAAAACCCATCTACTTAGTCTATGTTGTATTTTAATCCGATTCAAATTTTCTTTGAGAATTTTCTTTTTCTTATTTTGTACTTCTTTCCATTCCTCCCCAACCTCATTCTTTTGCATTTTTATGGTATCCATGATTTGAGAAGCCTATGGAGCACTCTTACTATCCGAGATAGATGAACTCTTGTCGCACATTTGAGAAGATTTGGTGATTGGATTCAGGACAATTATCTAAGCATCGAATTTTGGTGAATTTAAATTATCCCTATCTGATTGTTGAGGCATCTTTGCTTCGATGGAAGGATTCATAGCTTGATATGCCTTATCTTTTCCTATCACAAATTTTGGAGAGGATCCAAGCTTCTAAGAAGGTTCTGACTTTTCCTCCAACACCTTTGATGGGGCTTTGATTCAGTAATGATGAGGCCGAGCGTCATCCCACCAAGACTGTTATTTAGAATTTTTAATGTTTCTGGAGCAAGAATTGGCCATATGACCAGTTTCATAACTGTTAGATTTGGTTGTGAAATCACCCAAGATCAAAATGATTGAAGGAAAGAAAAAAAAGAGATCTAGGGATGAATAAACTCAACACTGCCTTAGCACTGAACTAGAATTCCATATTACCAACCAAGGGGAGGGGTGAGTGTTGTTTATATAGCAAAATAATGGCAGATAATTCCAAGAGGAATAATAACTCCCAAGTTTCCATAATAGGTGGGAGTTTTACCTACTTGGTAAATTCTACATTCCATGGTTATGCCTACTCAAGTAAAGACAAGAAATGTTTATGAGAGGTGGCATAAGAATCCAAAAGAGGGTGCGAGACTCAACTACCCAAAGGTGGGTGTGAGTGACACATGTGATTGATGGATTATGCCACATGTCCTCATCCTAACCATTCTAATATGACCTAAGCAATCTTAATAATGTGTGTAGGAAAAATAAATATTCCCTAATATAAGGAAAATAAAAAACCTACACTAAAACCCCCCCTTAAGCATAGCTTAGGTGGGTGAAAAGACACAAGGATGGGTCCTGGGGCTACTAGGCCATGTTAGGTACCCATGTACAAACCAATCTCTTAGAACCAAAGAAAGGAGAAAACCTAATGGGACAAAACTCCTCCCCAAAAGAGAGAAAAAAAAACAAGTTTCCCAACATAAGAAGAATCGCATAGAAGGAAGAAGTCCCCTCCAAAATAGAAAGGATAAGAAAGACTATGTAGCCTTCCCCCAAGTAGTCAATTTTACTAATGATTGATGCTCAAAACTAGATGTAGAAGATTGTCCATGATCGTCGAACAACATCCCCCCCTTAGGAAGAAACAATTTAACCAAAGGTGTATGAAGAACGTCTTCCCATTCCTGAAATGAATATGAAGGAAGAAAGTGTAAAATGTATGAAGACTCTGAAAACTGCTCATGTGTCCCCATGTCGATGCTAAAAGTTGCCACCATTAAATTAGGCATTCTAGGCCACACTGATGAAGATGAAAATCCAAAACCTAGTAGAGATGTATGTAGAATAAGATCCAAAAACTCAACTATCTCCTCTGAAGACAAAGATGCCTCCCCAAAATGTTTCTCAAAAGTACCCACACTCATGTCAAATTGTGATGAATGATCATTTGGAAAATGAACAAGAGGATCCAAAGATTCCTCCATGACAAGTGAAGAAGAATCAACTCCATCAGAGAGAAGATGAATGTCATGAATAGTGTCTCCCAAATCTGAAATATGAGACTCTATGAACAAACCTATGTAATGTCTATGAAGTAGTCATCCCAACCAGTTATATCTAGAAGACGATGTATATCTTGTTGCACTGAATCACAAGTAGCCATAAATATAGCAACACAAGTATCCTCAAAAGAAACAGTAGATGGAGGATAAGAAATGCAAGGCTCAAGAACTGGATTACATGTGAGAATACCCAAGTTCAAGTAACCAAAGTTATACTCAAAATCATAACTCACAGTAGGAGTGTGATCAACAACCAAAGGATTAGAATCGTCATCAGGTGTAAAGTCTAAAAAGGTATACAACTGATATTCATGATCAACCATCCCAGTAGCAATTATCTCTCTGCTCTCCAAGTCTCAAATGATAATTGAATCAGGTGTGAATTCCACAGTCTTCCCTACTCCACCATGAGTGATTTGATAGATAGAAAGAAGATTATTTGTCAAATGAGGTACACACAAAATATCATTGAAGGTTCCATCCCCAATATCAACAAATCCCTTCCCACTTTCATTCATGTAAGTATTGTTTCCCATCAGAATAGGTGGCATAACATAAGGCTCAAAAGAAGAGAACATGGACTATGTAGAAGCCATATGATGAGAAGCTCCAGAATCTAGGAGCCATTTCCCTGATTCATGACTTATAGAAGCACAAAGAGCTTTACCTTTATTTTTCTTTGACTCAAAAGCAAAACTTGCATGACCTTTATCCTTACTAGATCCTGACTGTTTAGAATGTGAAGAAGAAGTTGACTCTGACATTCTAGAAGGTAGATCAATGTTGTTCTTCTTAAGAAGATGTTTCAATTCATCAATATCCTTCTTATAACAAGAATTTTCTTCATGTCTAGTCCTCTTGCAATATGAGAAAGTATACTTCTCCTTCTTAAATGAGTCCTCCCTTGAAGAGGATTTATTTTGTGCTTGATCTATGTGTGGATTTTTCTTAGATTTATTTTGTTTCTTGTCAAATTTTCCTAACTCTTTCTTTCCCTTAGGCTGACCATCCAACAAAGCCTGATTTTGTGATGGATTTATGAGACCTATAGAAATAATCTTATGTTTTTCATGCATTAACATCTCAGAAAAAAATGCAAATGAAGGCATGGTATATGTAGATCTAATAGTCAGTCTGTGAATATGAAATCTAGAAACAAAAGTTGTAAATTCATGGCCAATTTTATTCAATGCATTATAGATTAACTTAATGTCCTTTTTATCAATACCACATGCTTTACATTATTCTCTCAAATCATTGACCTTAGTAATATAATCTTGAATGTTTCCAAAGTTCTTAGGATCAAGGATCATCAATTCATTTTCAATCTGATAGCTTTTGACTTCATTTGTTGTACCATATAAATATTTTAACTTTTCCCAAGCATCATGTGAATTTGTACATGCTTCAATTTGCAACATAAGATCAAGGGAAACAAAACTATGAAGACATCCAAGAGCTTTTGTATACATTCAAGCATCCATTTTATCTGTTTCTAATCATCTATACGTTCATCTACTTTCTTTTCAACATACTAAGTATACCCAAGTTGCATTAAGGCATTCCATGCATGTTGATGCCATGTTGCATAATTATAAGGTGTTAGCAAAGGAACCTTAGAATGATCCATGTGTGAAGGAAAAGAAAAGCACAAGTGGACAGATCAAACACACACACACACAAAGAGAGACCCCCCCTTTTTTACTCAATCAAGAATACCCCCAAGAAAAAATTATTTGGCACTTTATAAATCAATGCATTTACAATGTTGGAGTTGTTTTCCAGAGTTTTACAAGTGTCCAAAAAAGGACTCAAATACTGAAAGTATAATAAAATCTCAGAATAAAAACCTCAAAACAACACCAATCTATAGCTCTTAGAAAAATATTCACTTTCAAAAAAATAATCACCTCAATATGAGGTTGTATATGAAAGTTACATCCATTTGAAGTTCAAAAAATGAGGATTGTGACTTCAAATCTGATGAGAAAAGTGATTTTCTAGAAAATTTGGATAACTTGAGAAAAAACTGATCACACCAAGTATGAAGAGCACAAAATTTTACCCCAAATCAAAAAAAATAAAAGTGTTGAAAAACACCTACGTATGCTCGAGATATTGTGCTTTGAAGTTTAGGTGCAAAAGTAAAAACTCCAATTGTGAGGGGGTCAAGTTTGCAAAAGATAAAAAGCTCCACAAAATTTGGCAAAATTATTGCTAAATCTGGAGGTACCACCAAAATTGGTTGAACCACCAGTCAATTTTTTTAAAATGTCAAATTTGGAGTCCACCAACTAAATTTTGAATACTGCCAAATATAAGGAAACCAACAAAATAACCACTAAAAGTAGCGGGTTTGCTAAATTGTTGGCACAAAGGACGAGGAGTTGTAGGTAGTACAGTTGTATGGGCATAGTGGCTGAGAAGGGCGCACATGTATAGAGGGCATAAAGATGTAAAGTGAAGTTTTTGAATTTTTATTTTTAAATATTAATTTTTATTTTAAAAAAATTAAAACTTCAATCAAAGGGATTGAACCCCTAAGGAAAAAGGTACAACCTTTTAAATAGGCTTCAAATCATGTCCTTTTAAATCACCATAGCCTTCAAGGATGGTATGGTCCTACACTTGTGCAGGTACCCTATATCTATTGATTTTATTTTGCTTTTTATTTATTTATTTGTTTTTTTTTAACACAGTTTATAATAAATTATGATATTGCTATCAGGTTCAACCGTGTAGTTTTATAAGCCAAACTCATTGACCCGTGTTTCAAGATTAGTGGTTCACAAGAATCCATCTCTCATGATAGTGAATGGTTCACTTAGCACTCATTGCATCTAGGTGATGCTCATAGAGGTGAAGCATTGGGCCTTCCCAGGAGGTCACCCATCCCAGTACTACTCCAACTCAAGTGTGCATAACCAAAGAGTTTTCCCCAAGGTTAATCCCACTTAGCTTGTAACCCCATTTACAAAACCTTCAACAAGTGTTGTTCCTTATGAACCATTCATTATAGAGCCCCTTTAGCTCATCAATTGATAAGTAGGAGGTATTTTCCACAGTGTGTCAAATTATGATATTGCTATCGAGATTCACCAATGTAGTTTTCAAATTATTGATATCAGGATTCAACCTTGGTGAAGCACTGGGCCTTCTCGGGAGGTCACCCATCCCAGTACTACTCCAACTCAAGTGTGCTTAACCATAGAGTTTTCCCCAAGGTTAAGCCCACTTGCAAAACCTTCAATGTAACTGTTATGCCTTATGAACCATTCATTATAGAGCCCCTTTAGCTCATAAATTGATAAGTAGGAGGTATTTTCCACAACGTTTCAAATTATGATATTGAGCTATAGGATTCAACCATGTAGTTTTCAAATCATTACTATCAGTATTCAACCTTGGTGAAACAATTCCGAATAACTTGAGCAAAAACTGATCACACCACTGTGAAGAGCACAAAATTTTAAGTGCAAAACACCTCCATATGCCCGAGATATTGTGCTTCGAAGTTTAGGTGTACAAGTAAAAACTCTAACCGTGAGAGGGTCAAGTTTGCAAAAGATAAAGCTCCACAAAATTTGGCGAAATTGTTGTTAAATCTGGAGGTACCACCAAAATTGGTTGAACTGCTAGTCAATTTTTTAAAAATGTCAAATTTGGAGTCCACCAACTAAATTTAGAATATTGCCAAATATAAGGAAACCACCAAAATAACCACTAAAAGTAGTGGTTCTACCAAATTGTTGGCACAAAGGCCGAGGATCTACAAGCAGTATGGATCTGCAAGTAGTATGGTTGTATGGGCACAATGGCCAAGGCGGGTGCACAGCATGTACAGAGGGCATAAAGATGTAAAGTGAAGTTTTTAAATTTTTTATTTTTAAATATTAATTTTTATTTTTTTAAAAAATTAGAACTTCAATGAAAGGGATTGAACCCCTAAGGGAAAAGGTACAACCTTTTAAATAGGCTTCAAAGCATGTCCTTTTAAATCACCATAGCCTTCAAGGATGGTACGGGCCTGCACTTGTTCAGGTGCCCTATACCTATTGATTTTATTTTGCTTTTTATATTTTATTTTTTTTAAATACTTATAATAAATTATAATATTGCTATTAGGATTCAACCGTGTAGTTTTATAAGAAAAAATCATTGACCCATGCTTCATGAGTAGTGGTTCACAAGAACCCATCTCTCATGATAGTGAATGGTTCACTTAGCACTCATTGCATCTAGGTGATGCTCATAGAGGTGAAGCACTGGGCCTTCCTGGGAGGTCACCCATCCCAGTACTACTCCAACTCAAGTGTGCATAACCACAGAGTTTTCCCCAAGGTTAATCCCACTTAGCTTGTAACCCCATTTGCAAAACCTTCAACAAGTGTTGTGCCTTATGAACCATTCATTATAGAGCCCATTTAGCTCATCAATTGATAAGTAGGAGGTATTTTCCATAGTGTGTCAAATAATGATATTGCTATCAAGATTTAACCATGTAGTTTTCAAATTATTACTATCAGGATTCAACCTTGGTGAAGCATTGGGCCTTCCTAGGAGGTCACCCATCCCATTACTACTCTAGCTCAAATGTGCTTAACCACAAAGTTTTCCCCAAGGTTAATCCCACTTATCATGCAACCCCATTTGCAAAACCTTCAACAAGTGTTGTGCATTATGAACCATTCATTATAGAGCCCCTTTAGCTCATAAATTGATAAGTAGGAGGTATTTTCCACAACGTGTCAAATTATGATATCGATATCAAGATTCAATCATGTAGTTTTCAAATTATTGCTATTAGGATTCAACCTTGGTGAAGGCTCAGTGCTTCACCAAGGTTGAATCCTTATAGTAATAATTTGAAAACTACACGGTTGAATCTTGATAGAAATATCATAATTTGACACGTTGTGGAAAATACCTCATACTTATCAATTAATCAGCTAAAGGTGCTCTATAATTAATAGTTCATAAGGCACAACACTTGTTGAAGGTTTTGCAAATGGAGTTGCAAGCTAAGTTTGCCTAATGTTGGGGAAAACTTTGTGGTTAAGCACACTTGAGTTGGAGTAGTACTGGAATGGGTGACCTCCCAAGAAGGCCCAGTGCTTCACCTCTGTGAGCATCACCTAGATGCAATGAGTGCTAAGTGGACCATTCACTATCATGAGAGATGGGTTCTTGTGAACCACTACTCATGAAACATGGGTCAATGAGCTTGGCTTATAAAACTACACGGTTGAATCCTAATAGCATATCATAATTTGACACACTGTGGAAAATACCTCCTACTTATCAACTTATAATAAATATTTTTAATATTTTAATTTTTTGAAATAATATTTTTTTAAAGTAGGAAAAATAATATTTTTTGAAAAAAATTGTACCGTACTATACGTAGGTGGGGCCGTACGGCTTTACCTGCAAAACAATTTGTCTAGAATTTGATTTTCACCAAAATCAATGATTTGGTAATCAATCTTTAGGTTTTGATGCCTTCTGAACACAATGGTGAGGTCCGTTTGGGCCAAAAAATGCACTGATTTGACAGCTACCTTCTAGAACCTCTCAAAAAACCTCTATCTTCAATCCTTCACCAATCTTGCATCTGGTGTCCAATTTGGATGAAACAAAAGCCTAATATGACTTTTTTGGATGTTTTGAACTTAATGGTGAGCTTAGAATGACTCCAAGAAGCTCCAAAATACATACAATAAAATTCAATGGAAAGGACGCCCCCCAGAAGTTGAGATCTCTATCAAGCATTTCTGATTCTCCAAGTCATCATAGGATGCAAGAGAAGAGCATACTTTTCTTTCAAGAATGGATTGAAAAAATTGCTAACCTACAACTCACAACCAACTTTGATACCATGTTTGATTAGGTTTTGAAATCACCCAAGATCAAAATGATTGAAGGAAAGCAAGAAATTATATCTAGAGATGAATAAACTCAGCACTGAACTAGCATTACATATTACCAGGCAAGGGGAGGGGTGAGTGTTGTTTATATGGAAAAATAATGGAAGATAATTCCAAGAGGAATAATAGCTCCGAAGTTCCCATAATAGCTAAGAATTTTACCTACTTGGTAAATGTCAAATTACAGGGTTATGCCTACTCAGGTAAAGACAAGAAATGGTTATGATAGGTGGCATAAGAATCCAAAAGAGGGTGTGAGACTCAACTACCCAAAGGGTGGGTGTGAGTGACACATGTGATTGATGGATTATGCCACATGTCCTCATCCTAACCATTCTCATATAACCTAATCAAGCTTAATAATGTGTGTAGGAAAAATAAATATTCCCTAACATAAGGAAAATAAAAAACTTACACTAACAATAACATTTCCTCCATCAGAAGGGTAAGCCTTCGTAATCTAAAAGTTGTGTCCAACTGCAATCAGAAAACTTAAAGGTGATGTATGCAGGAAGATCACATGTGACATCCATGTCCACAAGGATGTGGGTAGAAGTTGTGTGAATGAAATTACTTGTTTCTAAATCCACTGCTAGGAAGCTTCCCAATGCATCACCAATCGCATGAAAGCAATCTACAAACTAGAATTGTAACAAAAGATTCGAAAGATGAATCACACAGGTTTAATAGTGAAAGATGTAGTAGTGGGATTAAATTATGGAAACCATGGTTTGAGGAGGATCGAGATTTTCCCCCAACACCATTTCTCTTGCAAAATGGCATCCATGTCCTAAATGCAATCGAACAACACAATAAAAAAACCCTTGAGCATAGGGGTAGACTTCTACATTACCTTTGAGCTTTGGTTGTCATGTTGATGATATCTAGTTATGTGAATCTGGTAATTTTGGCCAAAGGCGGTTAAACTGGCCAATCAATCCATTGGAGGAAAAATAATGCTCACCATCATCAACCTCTTTTTTGAGCTTCTCTTAAAGGACTAGAATAGGAGAGGAGGATGCCTTTCTAATGAGGGTTTTTGGACAATTTTTAGAGATCCCACACCCACTAGATATTGAGTTATCCTTCAATGGTCGAGCATTCCAAACAATCGATTTAAATATTTTCCCTTGATTTAGACCAACAAGCATATCCTTAAATGACAGGCTTTTACCATTCTTTGAATCCATCAAACCTTGAGATTTAGTACCATGGCGGAGAGGAATTGATTCACCCAAAATGGAGGTGCCTGAACCTTGAAAATCCAAAACCCTAGCTAAACTAGGGCATGATGATGGATTATTTAGTAAAATTCCCATGGTAACCATCCCAAGCAACAAACCCCCTTCACGGGCTTGTAGATCAGGCATGACGGAGCATCATTGCCAATAGTCATGGAGAAGATTGGCACGGAGGGCACGACAGAAGGTGCAGTAGGGAAAATCAAAGGATTCACACGAGAAGAGGTAGGAAGCGATCCAACGACAAGCAAGACCAATTCCTTTCTTCCATCCAAGGAAGCAAAACTGTAATTCCCAAGAACTTTGTAATAAAATATAGTTAGGGGAAAAACACAAATTTCAAATTTTGATTACAACACATGACTAGCTCACCAAAATTTCTTTCCAAGCACCCAATTCATAAAAAGCATAACAACAATTGACCAATTATAGACTATGATATTTAGTTAAGGAACTTATTTGCTTAGACAATCCTAATAGGGTTTCAAGTGGAGACATGGAATCCACATCACCATAGTAAGCTTGATTAGCTCTACAACTCATCATTCATCACAACTTAAATCATGTCACAAGCTATGCCAATACAACGTATCAATTTTAATTCAAAGTAAGGAAAAAGGGAAAACCCTAGGGGCTAGACCTAATTCCTTGGGGGCTTGTCTCTCATGGCCTTTCCTACATATATATTTCACAGAGGAATCATAGTTCAACATCTTGAGTTCACCCAACTCATATTTGATTGACCAGAAATCACACATAACACCCAAGTTTAAAACACCACTAACTCACAATGGTAGTAAGTACTAAGAATGAATAACAATGGTGGATCTATAAGGGCTTCTTCTACTATAAGGAGTGATTAACAATCCCAATTACAATGCCCCTCAAAGGCCACTTGCCAACATAGAAAATCAAGAATAGGTCTAGGATGAAGGTAACCGAAACATATCTTGAATAGATAATTATAATTGAAGTCGTGGTTTTAATCCAACCATACAAAGGTTGCCATATGACATTCATAAGATTGAGGGGTGAAAGATTAACAAAAAAATCCACATATTGAATGTTTTTGGGAAATTCAACCTTCATACACCTAGTTAACTAACGCAAGGAGGATAACCCTTAGGTTTAAATATCGCTCTACAAAATTTCATCTTATGCCTTTAATCCCTTAATTATATAATATAAGAGTGGGTACGCAACCCTTTCTAGGGTCCTCTTACCTCAGATAGTTTCACCATCAGATGCCACCCACTTAGGTGAAGTCGAACGTCTGAAACCTCAATATGAATAGGCATGATTTTAAAGGACAATTTATTCATAAACAAATCACATCAGGCTTACATGATAACTTAGTGTTTGCACTTAATATTTGCTTCACTTCATGGTTGCAATTATAGTTAAGTGAAAATTTTGATGGCCACCTCCAACCAAAAAATAATTTACAGCAATAAGATAACTCAAAGAATCAAACTTGCTCTCCTCTCGACCATATTGGCATCATGAAGCCTCATGAGCTCTAGCCAAACCCTCAAGCAAGAAATATTTTAACCCCATGGTGATGAAATGGGGTCTTCTATTCAGATGATATAACGTGGTATTTTAAGACAAGATTAATCTAAATGACTTTCAAACTATGCCATGAAAGTGATACTCAAATTTCCTACTGAACATCGTATTTCAACACCCATTATTTTTGCCAATTATCATGTATCAAACTTATATATATAAATTACTATTATTGGAATTTAAAGACCAAGAGATAAATTTAACCCCATTCTCTATTCATTCAAGGATAATACTAAAATCACCATACAAGAGCTTAAGAACAAAGGTTTAGCTGAAGACCAATGGAATGGTCAATGGAAGTCAAAACTCTAAACATAGTCCCATAACACACACATAGATACAATCTGGGTACCAAAAAACTCCCTACTATTATCCCCACTAAAACAATATGTGAAAAACATAGCCAACGCCCCCAACACACATGATAGGGTCCAGCAAGCTAATGCATCTAAATGCATAAAATACCAGGTGGGCATGCTTAAGACTAGCTAAAGGTAGACCCCCATACCTGCATAAATATTTTCCAAGGCCTGAACTGGAGTTTTGAGCCTTTGCTTCTGCTCCACCCTTCTTTGTCCTCCCTAAAATCTCAACTCAAGAACTTTCATCATAACATAAACTTGTAATGGTAGTTTCCTTTTGTGCCTACCCCCAACTCCACCGCTTGGAGAGAGTCCCATCCTAGCCACTCATCTTTTCTTTATCGACAAGCTTTTTTTCCTCTCAAGTTGTGCACCCCTGACCAAAATCATTGCTCTTATCATTTTTGGTGTACATCCCAATCTAGGTTTTTTTTGTATTAAATGCCATCCTCTTGCCTTCATAGCCATCCTTTTTTTTTGCATTCCCTCTCAAGTCCATCGCCTTCGTTCCTTTTCAAGAATGACGCTTAGAGCTGACATATCGATTCCCATGCCCAAGCTCCATTCACCTAATAGTTGACACAATCTTTCCCTTGAATGCAGCCCCTCGATCTTAAAATCCGTGCCATGGTCAATCACATCTCCATTACATTACTTGCTTTAAATCACCACCATCTGATTTGACCTTCTTTAAATTTCAGTCACAGATATGCACCTTAAACTATGTCATTGATTTTACCTTTATGCTCACGTCACCCTAATAGAATGATTCACAACAATGATGTGAATCAGTTGCTCAATCATTGCTTTCCATATGTCACTTACTTGCATCCCCACATTGGTCAACCCAGGTCAACGCAAGAATACATGGGAAGGTGGGATTACTCCATTTTTTTGACCTTAAGCTTATCAACCTTCAGGGTTCGAGTGTCGGGTATCCTCCCTACCTCATGCTCAGCATGCATAGAAAGACCTTAGAAGCAAGCCCGAACTCCTAACTCTAAAGCTCCTTACACCTATTGAGGTTCGGTCTTCAGCCTTACCCTCTACCTTATGACCGACATGCTTTGAAGGCCTCAAGAAGCAAGACTAAACCATGATGTTTGATCCTATTTATACCCTTCAGAGTTTAGCCACTAGCCTTACCCTTTATCTTGCTTCTTGTGCACCAACACAAGCCCACACTCTAACTTTCAAAACACTAATTATGAAACTCCGAAAAAAAAATTCAATTTTTGAAGGTCACTAGTTCCTCTTGCCTTATCCTTGAAGTGAATAGTCAAGCTTAACAAGCAGGTTCGAACACACATGTCTGATGCTCTTTGCACCTATCGGGGTTCGGCCTTCAGCCTTTCCCCTTACCATTTAGCCTACCTTTACTCCATTGCAACCTTCCCACCAACCTCTAACACATGCATGAGTTTGTCAGATGGCAGGGCTCTCTCTTCTACCTTATCACTTTCATGCCTTTGTGTTAAGGTGTAAGCCAACCTACTGACCCACGATGTCCGGATAATCCTTTTTGAGCATTGAAAAACTTAACTCTTTTGGGTGTCGGCCTTTGAGCTTCCTACTTACTAACTACTTGACAATACATTAAGGCATTTAAGCCTCCAAGCTGACCGCGAACACCGAAAACATCTTGAATGTTGAGATTTAGGGATTATTCTTGCTGCATACTTATCAAAATGATTAAGTTATAAACCTTAAGGCCAAAACCACAACAATGAAACTATTTTGGGTGTCATGGTTCGGGGTTACCTCATACTCCTTCCTTTAGTTCATGTTAGGGCATAAGCCTTAGCATCGATGAGTAACTCTGAGCCCATTTTAGGTGTTGGGGTTTGACCTTACCTCCTACCAATTATCTTCCCTTCAATAAGGAATAAGCCTTCTTACCAAACCACGAGACCCAAACACTCACTCGAAAACTCTAACCCTTTCAAGTGTCAACCTTCAAGCTTTCTTCATACTAACTACTTGCCTTGCCAAACCGTTAAGACATATTTACCACAAGGTCGAATTGCAGTTCCAATACTTTTTGGGGCTCAGGATTCCTCCATACCTCTTTCATCACTTAGCAATTTATGTAAGTCAATGTGTAAGCTTCATTGTCGAAGTCCAATGTATGAAACCATTTTGGACTTAGCACACTCTTCCTTCCTTTGCTTGAGGGATTCGGTATGAGGCATGGTTGACGCCTGATGTTTGACGTCCTTTTGAACTTGAATCCAACTTACTTCATACTTAAAATTATGTTAAGGCATAAGCCTTAGGGTCGATCTCTAATGCCTAATAGGAAACTTAGCCTCATTGTCCCTAGCCATTTTGAACTTAACTCAAACCTTCTTCATACTTTGAGGCATTGGTATAAGGTATGACTGAATCCCAAAGTCTGATACCTTCTCAGTAGAGAGTAAGCCTCAAGCCTGAAGTCTGAAGCTCGATCGAACTTAGCTAAAAAATGACTAACTCTTTCCTCTTTGGAAAATGATACGGCTAAGCCTGAGGTCCAAAGTCTGAACTTTTGGAACTCTCCAAGGATTGTTGTAATGACACCCTAAGGCCAACGAATCCTTCTTCCTAACAACCCAATGAATTCCTTTTGGCCTCAAACAACATCCCTTCATTTGTTGTCACTCATACCTCCTACTAACCTCGATGAGGTTCCTTTGTTGACCACAATCAACTCATTTCTAGCAGCCTCTCCTCTGACATCCATAAGATTCCCTTGTGATAACAATGACAAACATATTATCAATAGATTAATCTAACTATAGCAAGGTTCAGTTATCCTTATTAAAATAACTCTTTATTATCATCTCCCAACTATCAGTATGGTATGATGTTCTAATCTAAGAGCAGATCATAATTACATGATAAGGCACAACCCAAAAGCAAAGAAGACTCTAAGACTCTTCATCTATCCTTATTTACTTATTATCTTAACCTCCCTTAGTTAAGTAGTGCCATAGGGATCAAATCTGCACTTGCTATTTTTACTAAAACCTTTAAGGCTCCTTTAGTGACTTTAGTCATAATACTCTATATGAGGAACCTCAAGAGAATACCATAGGAAATGTTCAAAATCAACATGAGTCAAATGATAAGAAAGGAGCTTTATTATTAGGGAACCTTAGCAACATAGTATAGCATGAACAATTATAGTATCTATCCATGTAGATTTAGTCACATACCTTAATATAAGTATTCACATAAGAATTTTACTAATCTTCTCTTAGAATCAAATGACTAAAAATATAGTGGCACTCAAACACAGTTGGGTCATGTATCATCTAAATGATGCACCCTTAATCCACATAGCAGCGTAGTATAAGTTTAGAATATTGGCTATGACACTGATATAAAGGGAGGGGCCTTACACCTTCCCCCCCTTGTATAGACTTCCTCCTAGAAGTCTTTCAGGGTTGGAACTTAATGCTAGCATTATAGTAACAATTCAAGAAATGTATTATCCATGCTAATGACCCTATTTCCATGATGAAGAAAATAAAAATAATAATGAGGAACATGCATTTTTGTTTCATATTGGACGAAATAAATATTTGCATAGATTCACACAACTCTATACAAAAGCATAAATCATAGAATAGTAGTCATAGTGATCAAGAATTTCTCAAACAAGGATCCAAAGAGAAGCCTACGAAGTGTAGACACTTACAACTAATCATAGCAACTATACAAGGTATCAAAATAGACAATAACTATTGCATAGGTCTAACAACAAGAGCAGACCAAAAAAAAGAATACATAGGAGACATCTCTTTCACGCATAAGAAGACATACATAAGAGACCTTTTTTTCATGAGTTTAACATCCAACATTTAGAATAAATTCTTTCACAATGAAACATTTAAACCATATATTCTTAATATATATAAAACAATTACAAGGATAACCACTATCCACGTAGCCATAAATTATTGCCTATGTAACCATCTTTAACTCAATTACAATAGTATATCAACAAATAAGAATCTTATAATATGTCTCAGAATTTTTGCATGAGTAGTATCCATGCTGTTAGAAAATGTCTTATTGCAATTGTTCAGTCATATCTCAAGAGTTATCAACTTCACATTTTGTCCAAATATGTTCTTAAGAGAATAGTTTACCTTATAATTATGGTACTCATACCATATCTCAATCATGGCACTCATACCATGTCTCAATGAATATTAACTTGCATCATTTGTTACTTTCACACATAGTTCACAGGTATGCCACATCACATTTACTTGAAATTTCACATGTACACAAAACAATAGCAAGGATACTCTTCCCAATTGGGTGCGATTGTCCTCATATAAAGGATGCACTTCCCAATGGGTGCGCATGTCCTCATACAAAGGATTCTCTTCCAAATGGGTGCACCTATCCTCATACAGTCACATAATTTACAACATAAGGCTCACAAAATGGGGTTTACAAGGATGGATATTCAAAGATACCATAGAAAATTAGGAAAGATGGTCTCGAGGCCCTTCCATAAAAATAAGAACAATCATAGAATGAGGGGAAGAATGGATTAATGACCATTCCATACTGGTCCCATTTAGAACCCCCTTTCAAAAATAATTCCCCAGTGCATCTACTCCCCTATATGACCTGCCAAGGAACCCCTCGGGATATAGCAGTTTACATATTTCACATTACACCACACATGCCAGCAATTTACAAACAAGGAGAAAGCCTCAAATTGAGTAACATAAGATCATAAACTAAAGTTTCAATAAAACTCCCAAAAAAGGAACTATAACTTTAAGAGAGGAGCAAAATAAAGATCAATTGTAGCTACATTGCAACATTTCAATCTTAACTCAAAAACAAATTTTAAACAAGTCCTTGAGGAAAATCAGACTATAACAACCTTCAAATGGCTAAATGGCCTAATAAAATAATTGTAAAATTCTGCATTGCTGGTACATAATAAAATAAAACATCAATCAAGAATTACGAACAATTCATATTTCAACAATAAAATTTGTATACCACAAGCACCATGTGACTTGATAAGCCACCTAAGGGGAGGAGGGGAATGGTGGTTCTCTAACCACATAAGTATAATATTATGCAATAATTGGTGGTCCATGACCACATAAATATGAATAACTGGTGGTCGTTGACCACATAAGTATGAATCACTGGTGGTCCCTAACCACATGAAGATGACTAACTGGTGGTCCCTAACCACATAAATATGAATCATTGATAGTCCCTAACCACATGAAGATGAATAACTAGTGGTCCCTAATCACATAAATACGAATCACTAGTGGTCCCTAACCACATGAAGATGAATAACTAGTGGTCCCTGACCACATAAATATGAATCACTGGCGGTTCATGCAATTCCATCCCTTACCCATGGGTTATAAAAATCAAGGATTAGGTTTGCACTATGAACCAACAAGTGTGGCTCTCATATGTGGGGGAGTAGGCCACATTCAACGCCCATGGGAGGATTACAATGACTTGGCATAGATCCTTTATCAGGTTTAGGGGCAATCCCCTGAGCTCGTAATTTCTCAATGGCTGAACATGTGTCTCTCAACCCCTTGTTTACACTAGTTGGCATCTCACTCCCGTAAGGGGGGAACCATACACTAGGGGTACACATTTAACATATAAATAAGACTAACACAAAGGATTACATCACATTTCATTTAATATATATGCATCCACACATTTCATGCTTACTCCATTTCACAACAAATCAACTACACAAGATAATCATGAAGGGTACACATACGGAATCATACTAGACGTCCATCACCCTTACCCCAAGTCAGATACCCTATATCTCGTACTTGGATCACAACACATTTCCACATGGAAAATCACATAATTTTCAAGAAATCTATCACTCCATTCCATATGAGTTACAGATGCACAACATACTCTTACTTTTAAAACTTGGTATATCCACGAAAATTGCCACATTATGCAACATAAACACCACTATGAGGTATTCACATCCATCGTGGATACAAAATAACTTCATTACCTATTTTCATCTTTTAGAGCCACAAAATCATTTCCTTACACATAAATTAAACTGCAAATATTCTATTCTACCAAATGGCATACACAACCATTATAAAGCACTTTTTTAAAGCAAGGCTACCTAATACTAAACCCATGATAAGGAAAAAATAGTCTAGCTGGTTCACACCACAAGCACAACATTCCTTTTTACTCTAAATTCACTCTCATGCACTTAACATTTGCATCTCTAATGAGTTAACAATTATATGGATTTCTATGACTAATAATGTAATTGGGGACCTTAAGTCTCGCCAAAGTAATGTTGTTATGATACACATTCCATTCTATATTCCAGACATACCATGTAATGAAAGAACAACTTAATTCAGAATTTAACAGTGCGAAGTTTACTAGTGCATTCATTCCATCTCCACCATCATTATTTATTTACTTGCTTATTGTATTCAATATTCTATTTTATCTCAATATTAACCGATTCCATGTACAAGATCACACATACATCCTAAGGTAGGAATTGCAGTTTTGGAGCCACGACCTTTTTCCCAACTTACATATTCCCTCCATATCCACCAAATAGCTTTACATAGAACATACATTTAATTGATTTAAAGGCAACATGCTCAATTTGGAAGCACTTCATTCTCCACACACAAGAAGAGAATTGCATTTTCAAAACACCCCAAGGCACATAGATTTAGAAATACGAATTATAGTGTTTTATACTAAGTTATTCACTTGTATTATGAAGTTAAATGTAAGGTTGTATTTTCTACATAATACTCATGTCTTAAGAATCACCTTTCATCTCCATAAGGTTCAAGGTTATAGGATAACACGAGGGTGGATTTTATAATAGTAATATCCATATTTTTCTAGTCAATCACTTTTTTTCCATTTTTATTTTCATTCCAGATTGACTCGGTCTTCACAATAACATGCTAATCAACATGAACGAAACATACAATTGAAACATTTAATTGCCTAATATTTTTCATCTTAAACACTTACAAGTCCTATGGGAGGGCACATAGGTTCATTTATAATTAAATCTTGGAAAGTCAAAATCTATAAACTAGGCTATTTAAACTTCTTCATAATCAAATGCATCATTCACATGAGGTTACATAATGCTCAATCAATTTAACAACATAGTTATTCCCTTTTAAATTAACTCTTTCACAACCAAAATTATCAAAGAATGATGAAAGTGACTCAAGATTTCATAAGGTCATTTTGACCATCAGTCACAATAAGGAGACAAGCACACAACATAATTCACACAAACAACCCCACATGGGAAACATCACTAACCAGAGATCCCAGTGTTGAAACTGTGCTTTGATACCAATTTAATTCCCAAGAATTTTGTAATAAAATACAGCTAAGGGAAAAAAAAAAATTCAAACTTCAATTACAACACATGACTAACTCACGAAACTTTGTTTCCAAGCACACAATTCATAAAAATCATAACAATAATTGACCAATTACATACTATGATATTTAGTTAAGGAACTGATTTGTTTAGACAATCCTAATAGGGTTTCAAGTGGAGAGATGGAATCCACATCACCACAGTAGGCTTGATTAGCTCTACAACTCATCATTCATCACAACTTAATTCAAGTCACAAGCTATGCCAATACAATGTATCAATTTTAACTCAAAGTAAGGAAAAATAGAAAACCCTAGGGGCTAGACCTAATTCCTCGAGGGCTCATCTTTGATGGCCTTTCCTAGGTATATATTTCACAGAGGAACCATAGTTCAACAACTTGAGTTCACCCAATTCATATTTGATTGGCAAGAAATCACACATAACACCCAAGTTTAAAACACCACTAACTCACAATGGTAATAAGTATGAAGAATGAATAACAATGGTGGATCTATAAGGGATCCTTCTACTATAAGGAGTGATTAACAATCCTGATTACAATGCCCCTCAAGGGCCACTTTCCAACATAGAAAATCAAGAATAGGTCTAGGATGAAGGTAACCAAAACATATCTTGAATAGATAATTATAATTGAAGTCATGGTTTTAATCCAACCATACAAAGGTCACCATATGACATGCATAAGATTAAGGGGTGAAAGGTTAACAAAAAAATCCACATATTGAATTTATCTAGGCAATTCAACCTTCATACACTTGGTTTACTAATGCAAGGAGTATAACCCTTAGGTTCAAATATCGCTCTACAAAATTTCATCTTATGCCATTAATCCTCTAATTATAGAATGTAAGAGTGGGTATGCAACCCTTTCTAGGGTCCTCTTATCCTAGACAGTTTCACCATCAGCTACCACCCACTTAGGTGAAGCCAAAGATCTGAAACCTCAATATGGATAGGCATGATTTTAAAAGACAGTTTATTCATAAACAAATCACATCACACTTACACAAAAATTTAGTGTCTACACTTAATATTTGCTTCACTTCATGGTTGCAATTATAGTTAAGTGAAAATTTTGATGGCCACCTTCGGCCACAAAATAATTTACAGCAATAAGATAACTCAAAGAATCAAACTTGCTCTCCTCTCGACCATATTGGCATCATGAAGCCTCGTGAGCTCTAGCCAAACCCCCAAGCAAGAAATATTTTAGCCCCATGATGATGAAATGGGGTCTTCCATTAAGATGATATAACATGGTATTTTAAGTCAATATTAATCTAAATGACTTTCAAATCGTGCCATGAAAGTGATACTCAGATTTCTTACTAAACAAAGTATTTCAACACCCACTATTCTTGTCAATTATCATGTATCAAACTTATATATATAAATTATTGTTATTTGCATTTAAAGACCAAGAGGAACATCGAACCCCATTCTCTATTCATTCAGGGATAACACTAAAATCTCCATACAACAACTTATGAACAAGGGTTTAGCTAAATACCAATGGAATGGTCGATGGAAGTCAAAACTCTAAACATGGTCCCATAACACACACAGATATGATCTAGGTACAAAAAAACTCCCGAAAATTATCCCCACTAAAACAATATGTGAAAAACATAGCCAATTCCCCCAACACACACGATAGGGTCCAGCAAACTGATGCATCTAAACACAAGAACTACCAGGTGGGCATGCTTAAAACTAGCTAAATCTAGACCCCCATACCTGCATAAATATTTTCCAAGGCCTGAGCTAGGGTTTTGAGCCTTTTCTTTTGCTCCACCCTTCTTTGTCCTCCTTGAAAAACCCAACTCAAGAACTTTCGTCATATCATAAACTTGTAATGGTAGTCTCCTTCTATGTCTTCCCCCAACTCCACCACTTGGAGAGAGTCACATCCTAGCCACTCCTCTTTTCTTCATCGACATGATTTTCTTTCCTCTCGAGCCATGCACCCCTGACCAAAATCATTGCTCCTGTAATTTCTTGTGTATCCCAATCTAGGGTTTTTTGCATCAAATTCCATCCTCTCGCCTTCATAATTGTCCTTTTTTTTGCATTCCCTCTCACATCCATTGCCTTCATTCCTTTTCAAGAATGGTGTATGGAGCTAACATATTGATTCCCATGCCCAAGCTCCATTTTCCTAACTGCTGACACAATATTTCCCTTGAATGCATCCCCTCAATCTTGAAATTCATTCCATGGTCAAGAACATCTCCATTACGTGACTTGCTTTAAACCACCATCTGATTTGACCTTCTTTAAATTTCAATCACAGATCTACAGCTTAAACTATGTCATCAATCTTACCTTTATGCTCACATCACCCTAACAGAATGATTCAAAACAACAATGTGAATCAGTTGCTCAATCATTGCTTGCCACGTGTCGCTTACCCACATCCCCACATTGGTCAACCCAGGTCAATGCAAGAATACACAGGAAGGAAGGATTACTCCATTTTTTTTACCTTAAGCTTATCAACCTTCGGGGTTCGGGTGTCGGGTATCCTCCCTACCTCATGCTTGACGTGCATAGAAAGACCTTAGAAACAAGCCCGAACACCTAACTCTGAAGCTCCCTACACCTATCAGGATTCAACCTTCTTCCTTACCCTCTACCTTCTACCTTATGATCATTATGCTTTCGAGGCCTCAAGAAGCAAGACCAAACCATGATGTCTAATCCTCTTTATACCCGTCGGAGTTTGGCCATCGACCTTACCCTTAATCCTACTTCTTGTGCACCATCGTAATCCTAAACTCTAACCTTTGGAACACTGAATCTTGAAACTCTGAAAAATGTTTTCAGTTTTCGAAGGTCGCTAATTCCTCTTGCCTCATCCTTGAAGTGCATATCCAATCTTAACAAGCAGGTTCAAACACACATTTCTAATGCTCTTTGCACCTACCGGGGTTCGGCCTTTGGCCTTACCCCTTACCATTCAACCTACCTTTACTCCATTGCAACCTTCCAACCAATCTCTGACATATGCAGGAGTTTTTCAAATGGTGGGGTTCTCTCTTCCACCTTATCAATTTCATGCCTTTGTTTTAAGGTGTAAGACAACCTACTAACCCGCGATGTCTGAACAATCCTTTGCAAGCATTGACAAACTTAACTCTTTCAGGTTTTGGCCTTCGATCTTCCTACTTACCGACTACTTGACAATATGTTAAGGCATAAGCCTCTAAGTCAACCCATGAACACCAAAAACATCTTGGATGTCAGGATTTTAGGTTTCTTCTTTATGCATACTTATCAAAATGGTTAAGTTATAAACCTTAAGGCCAATACCATAACAGTGAAACCATTTCTAGTGTCACGGTTTGGGGAGTTACCTCATACTCCTTCCTTTAGTTCATGTTAGGGAATAAGTCTTAGCACTAACCAGCAACTCTGAACTCATTTTAGGTGTCGTGGTTTGACCTTACCTCCTACCACTTACCTTCCCTTCGATAAGGCATAAACCTTCTTACCAAACCGCGACACCGGAACACTCACTCACAAACTCTAACCCTTTCGAGTGTCGGCATTCGAGATTCTTTCATACTAATTGCTTGCCTTGCCAAACCATTAAGGCATTAACCATAAGGTTGACCACCTCTTTCATCATTTAGAAATTTTGGTAAGTCAAGGTGTAAGCCTCATTGTCAAAGTCTAATGTCTGAAACCTTTTCGGACTTAGGACAATCTTCCTTCCTTTGCTTGAGGGATTTGGTATGAGGCATGGTCGAATCTCGATGTCTGAAGCCCTTTCGAATTTGACTCCAACTTACTTTGTACTTAAAATTATTTTAAGGAATAAGCCTTAGGGTTGATCTATAATGCTCGATAGGAAACTTAACCTTGCTATCCCTATCCATTTTGGAATTAACTCAAACCTTCTTCATACATTGAGGCATTTTGTATAAGGTATGACTAAAGGCTGAAGTCTGATACCTTCTCACTAGAGAGTAAGCCTCAAGCCTGAAGTCTGAAGCTCGGTCAGACTTAGCTGAAAAATGACTAACTCTTTCCTCTTTATCAAACGATATAGGTAAGCCCAAGGTCTGAAGTCCAAACTTCTAGAACTCTCCAAGGCTTGTTGTAATGACACCCTAAGGAAAATGAATCCTTCTTTCTAACAACCCAATGAAATCCTTTTTTCATCAAACAATATCCCTTCATCTATTATCACCCAGATCTCCTACTGACCTCGATGAGGTGCCTTTGTTGATGATAATCAACTCATTTCTAGCAGCATATCCTCTAACATCCATAAGATTCCCTTGTGACAATAATGACAATCATATTATCACCATAGGGATCAAATATGCACTTGCTATTTTTACTAAAACCTCTAAGGCTCCTTTAGTGACTTTAGCCATAATACTTGATATGAGGAACCTCAAGTGAATACCATAGGAAACATTCAAAATCAACATGAGTCAAATGATAAGAAAGTAGATTTATTACTAGGTAACCTTAACAACACAGTATAGCATGACCAATTATAGTATCTATCCATGTAGATTTAGTCACATACCTTAATAGAAGTATTCACATAAAAATTTAACTAATCTTCTCTTAGAATCAAATGACTAAAAATAAAGTGGCACTCAAACATAGTTGGGTCATGTATCATCTAAATGATGCACCCTTAATCCACACAACATAGTATAAGTTTAGAATAAAAGGCTATGACACTAATATAAAGGGAAGGGCCTTACAAAAACCATTACTAGTATAGACGCTGGTGCTAGATAAAGCGAGAGAAGAGTGAAAATGTGTAGAGCGAGACATTGTGTCGATAAAGCTATGTATTCTTTTTTAATATATTTATACAATAATTTTGATTTAATATTGAACCTAATATTAATATTACTATATAATTATTATAATGCATGAAAAAATTGAGATAAAACCATTTTTCAAACATATCCTTCCTTTTCTAACTCATTTCTAACAACCATCCAAGTTGAACAAAATTTGCTATCCTTAATCTCCATAACTACACCAAGCCTTCTTCTCCCACTTCACCTATAGTCTGTCATGGTTAACCTTCTCCAAGAAACCAATCTCCTATGCTATGACACCAATAAGAGAAAAGGACTTACATAAAGTATAAAATGATCCTCGTAAACATCTATTACAACTTATATTACAATATTGGATGATCTCTCTACCCCCTTCCAAGTATAGGAAATCCCATAAGCATTCTCATACAAAAATTCCCTCTTACACATACCATTGGATGAAAGTTCATTGTACTAAGATCAATTTCATGCTTTACAAAATAAAATGTAAGATCTTATTGATGAGGGTATTAACAAAGTTGACTCTAAACATGGCACATATTTTGAACATCAAAAAGCTACACCTTCATCAAACATCTGCATCTAATGGATTGTAATGGCATATACTTCATATGTTATCATTATGATAATATTGATTTGGTACATTAACCTAAGACAATGCACATCATTCCTTCCACCTATGATATCCAAGATCATGATCAAAATTTCCATGATACACATATAGATATCCAAGCTTCCCACACACATTCTCTAACTTTTTCTTTGTTTCATTCATGTCATATTTACAAATTGAAACTTTTAGTCCTTATACATATGTTCATCCCACCCTTCCTTCTACTCCTTGTAACATGGTTCAAGCAATGTAGTCTAGATTATGTGGCCCTACTTATATAGCTACAAATATTTTTTTTAAATATGGGCTTCCCCATATTCTACAATTATACCCTTACATTTCCCTACTTATATCAAATGTAAACCACTTTTTTCTCAAATCTGATCCTCCTCATGTGTCACTTCCTTTATATCCACATATTTAAAACCTCTATTTTTATTCAAATTACCTAATATTCCCAAGCTTCTTATGTTTCAAACCATTGATCCTACTCAAAATGTTTGTGCTCAAGGACATTCCTATCAACAAGTAACTCTAGGAAAAATGGCCAAACTCATCATCTAACCTTACCAAGCATTAGTCTTTCCTTACTCTCTCATCTTAATCTATCCACTAAGATAGGTCTAAAGAGTATGATCTTATTGACCAAATTTAAAATACTCGAGCTAAGATATACCTATGGGACCTAATACACACATCTTATACAATTATAAGTGTATATTGTATAGAACGCACTAGAAAATGTTGTCATCACTTCTACTATGAAACACTCTAAGGGTGTCATGAAATATTAGAATTCATTAAAAATATTAGTGAAATTATTACATTCGATTGTAATGACCTTCCATACCCCTCTATTGTTCAAAAAATAATCACCCTTATTTATAGTGGTAGGCTATAAGAAAACAACCATCAAGTGTTCTTTCATTGATAACAAATTAGGAAAAAATGTTAGGATTATCTAGAATCATAATACACAATATAACCTTCTACAAGTGAAACCAAATTAGCACAAATTGAAATTTATATCATATACAAATGAGAGTTTGTAAAATAAAATGATGAACCTTACATATATAGACAAGGATGAGGAGGAGAGAAGGTAGGAAACAATGACTGACTACCCCTCCAAAGATGAAACACTTGTGGGATCACTTGAAAAGTGTTTAACTAGTGGAAATTATGTATGCAAGAGGTGTCTCACAAAGTGAGGACACATTTATCAACCACATGATGAGAGAAAAAAGAACAAAATACCTAAGTAAACTTAAGCTAATTGTGAATAGGTCAATCTTAGATAGGAGATATCCTAACTAGATATGTGTATACACCTAAAATCGGTCAAGACATTTAATTAATTAAATACTGGTTATTTAATTAATATTCGACTACGTATAAATAAATTCTCATTTTATTTATATAGTTCACCCTTTTCTAATTCTCCAAATCTAAAATCATATTCCTCTAATTTAATTAAATAAATGAATTTCCATAAGCTTGTTTTATTTAATTAAGTTTCATTAATCCCAGATTAGGAATTGAAGCACATGTCTACAACTTTTCATGCCACCTCACCAAGGTCACATGAAATTAAATAATTCTAATTTTTAATTAGAATTATTTTCAAACACATGGCTTATTCCTCACACACTTGATTCTCCCACCCATTTGGCATTCAAACACATAGTCTTTCTCTCACACACTTGATTCTTCCATCCATTTGGCATGTTTTCTTTGGTCAAGAGATTCCTCCATCCATTTGGAATGTTGTCTTTGGTCAAGGTGACACCTTCTTAATTCTATTCATCTCCACCATTCATCCCTCTTGTTTGAATCTGGGCCGTTGATTGTTGCCACCTCACAAGATGCTTGGAAAAGCCTATAAATACAACCCTTTGCCATTGTATTTTGCATCCACATTTGAGTAGATTTATCATGCAGGAATATTGTTTGAGCATTGGAGCATTTGGAGTCTTATAGTTACATTTCATATCATGATTTTTTTTGTAGTTACATCTTAGAATCACACTTTGCTTCATAGTTGCATTTTATGTCATCCTTTGCATCATAGTTGCATTTTAGATTAGCATATTCATAGTTAGCATTTGAGCATATGTAGAATCATCTTAGCTTATATCATATCATTTACATTGTATAAGCTAACACCATTATCTATTCATCATAGTATCCATTATCATTTTCATCATATAGTTTCATGTAGGAACTTAATTGGCTTGCATGTTGAATATTATCTCATTTCTCAAGTTGGCATTTTAACAACCATAGTGCACATAGAAATCTAAGGGCCAAATGGTTTAATAAATCCTTGAGAATAAAGGAAAATGAGACGTTCTTAAAAGATTTGTTTAGGTACAAAATAGAGTAGTTTATTTGATTCAAATATTTGATATAATTCATTTCATTAAGGTTTGTGTTGATTTACTAACAATTCCCACATTTCACACATAGACAAGGATGAGGAGAAGAGAAGGTAGGAAACAATGACTGACTACCCCTCCAAAGATGAAACACTTGTGATATCACTTGAAAAGTGTTTAAGTAGTGGAAATTATGTGTGCAAGAGGTGTCTCACAAAGTGAGGACACATTTATAAACCACATGATGAGAGACAAAAGCACAAAATACCTAAGTAAACTTAAGCTAATTGTGAATAGGTCAATCTTAGATAGGAGATATCCTAACTAGATATGTAAAGACATTGTTTTTGCTAACACCCTGGGCCTTAAGTGTAGCTTAGAGAGTAATGTATAAATGATGATGGTGGGTCCTACATACTAGCCATGTTAAGTACCCATGTACAATGTAATCTCTCATATACCAAAGAAAAGGAGAAAAACTAATAGGAATAAAACACATCTCCACAAAAAATATGATATAAGATGAATGTACAAGTGAAGAAGACAAAGATAGGAATCATTATGACCCCCCAAGGACTAATTCTAACACATAAGTATAATGAATTCTCCCCCCATAGGAGATAAAAAGAGAGAAGGTCTATGTGACCCCCCCAAAATGAGAAAAAATGAACTCCATGCAAAGAAATGCTCCCTCTCAAAACTTAAATAAGAAGAGAAATCATGCAGCCTCCCCTCAAAATGATGCATGTAGTTTTTTTAGATTCTTGACACTATATATTGAACATGATCCACAATTATTGAATAATATTTCTCCTATTGGGAAGAAACAACACCACAAATATATGCAAGATGACTCCCCATTCTTGATAGGAATATGTAGGAAGTAAGATGAATGTATTTGAATTTAGCACATGATCCAAAGACCTAGGTGTAATCTTTAAAAATTTCTCAAATGCTCCATGTGAAGAGTAATATATAACAAGTACCAAAGATGTGAAATCTTAATGTAAAGAATCTCTTGATTCTCTTTGTGAAGCATCTTTGAATTCTATGGTAGTGTAAGAACTATTATTGAAGAAAAGATTGATGTCCTGAAAATTGTCTTCCAAATCTAAAATGTGGGACTTTACAAACAAAGATGCAATGTCTAGTAGAAATTTTTCCCAATGTGGTGGATCTAAAAATACAATATCAATATCGTAGTGCAAGGAATCTCTAGAAATCCTCAAGGAAAAAACTCTAGATTCTGAAGTAGTAATAGGTGATGAAGATTGTAATGCATGTTATTAGACTATATTTTTCATCTCCAAATGATGGTATCTCACAAGATTTTTGAGTGAGCCTGAATGTTTTTACAAGTGTAAGATTAGAATAATATAGCAAGTTGATTCCATTTGTAATGCATTTTTTTGTAATTGATGAAGTTTCCAAGCAAGTTCTAAGTCATCAAGTTTTAAAATATGCATTCATCTATGTTATGTATTTTCTTATTATAATAATCATATTTGATTTTCCATGGATTTGGAGACATGATTACAACCAGCAAGATCAAAATAATAAATGTATGAGAAGAAAATATTCTTAAGGGAAGTTTGGAAGTGTTCAAGACACAACTCAAGAAAGTACTAAAAGGCACAACTCAAGACACCCCCCCTTGATATTTTAGATTCCCCAAAATTATTAGTGCTAAAATAAAAAGCTTAATGGAAATGTGGAAGTGCTCAAAGGTACAACTCAAGACACCCCCCTCAATTATTTTAGATTCCCCCAAAATGATTAGTGTTGAAATAAAAAGCTTAAGAGAAATCTAGAAGTTTTTAAGAAACAACTCATGAAAGTGCTCAAAGGCACAACTCAAGACACCCCCCCTTGATTATTAATTATTTTAGGCCCCCCAAAATGATATGCAAGAAAATTATAATGATGCTAGAATTTTGGATGCTAAAATCAATTATTTATAATTTATGGTGATTTTTACAAATTGAGCTAACAAAAACTTAAATGTTCATAAAAAAATTGATACTCATCTAAAAAAAATGTGCAAAAATTTGATAATCAGGGTGCAAGTTATGCCTCATCAAAAATTTCTTACAAATATAACTTTGGTGGCCAAAAATAGTTTAAAATAGCACAAAATTTTAAAAAAATGACACTACTATATTCATGATAGAATCAACTTTCCATTGACTATTCATTTGTAAAAAAAATCTTTCTAGGGAAAAGTTTATGATAAAAATAAAAAAGGGCCTATTTTGACCTTTTACAAGGGCCCTAACAACCCTCTAGCGGCCCATGGGTGACACCACTGGCAAAGCAGCTGCAAGGGTGGTGACTAGGTGGTTTGGTGATAATAGTGGAGCAAATATGGTCAATAGTCAAGTAGTTTTTTTTCTGGAGGCTTTGAGCTCCAATCACGGTTAGGAACAGAGTGTGTAAGCAAATACAAGGTTAAGAAATCTTCATAATACCTTTTTGATTATCTAGATCATTCAAAATGCAAGAGAAGAGCTTATAGAAATCTACAAGATTATATAGAAAACTCTATTATTTCACAATCAAGAATCTATGAACTCAAAACTCTCAAAAAATATACTCTGATACTGTGTTAGGATTAGCCAAAATCATAATACACAATATAACCTTCTACAAGTGAAACCAAATTAGCACAAATAGTAATATCTATCATATACAAATGAGAGTGTGAAAAATATAATGATGAAGCTTACATATATAGATAAGGATGAGGAGGAGAGAAGGTAGGAAACAATGATTGACTAACCCTCTAAAGATGGAACACTTGTGTGCTCACTTAATGCAAGTGTTTAAGTGAGTGGAAATTGTGTATGCAAGAGGTGTCTCACAAAGTGACCACACATGTATCAACCATAGAGGAGAGACAAAATCACAAAATACCTAAGTAAACTTAAGCTAAGTGTGAATAGGTCAATCTTATAATGAGATATCCTAACTAGATGTGCAAAGACACTATTTAAACTAACATAAAATATATAAAATGGAATTTTTTCATAAACTTCACATTAAAACAATTAATTTATCTATGATATTATAATTTAATAAGTTGAATTTAGGGTGGGAACTCATTGATATGATTACTTACCCTTATCCACAGGATTTATCACACTAGATAATTGTTTTCATGTGATGCCTAGATTCCTCTCTTATAATATATTTTTAAGGCATCCAATGTTCCATGCTTTGGGAGTGGTCTCTTCTACACGTCATCAATCTCTAAATTCTTTTCATAAGTGCATTAGCTATAATATTGATCCAATTATTAATTGAATCAATGAACAATCTTGAAGATTAAATAGTAATACAACAAGATCATAGAATGTGTAATAAAAAATGCATATGCAAACTAAAGACACATTTGAAATTATGTGGAATATTTTTAGAAGGTATACCACTTCTATTAAAAAAGAATAGGGTAAATTTGTAGTGTTTAAATGAAAACCCATGTATTCCTCTCCTCACTATACAAAATATATTGAAATAGGTAATATTATAGATACTAGTACAACTTGTAGATCATCACCTAGACTCCATGGAGATGCTAACAAGTTTCCAATGCATATGGTACATGTTGCATGTGGACAAGAAGATTCCAAGCATCAAACTTGCATAAATTTAATTATATATATTGTATCATGTAGCATAGATGTTGACATGTGTCCACTCTATATGGTAATATTTATATGATTGCATCCTCTAATGTATTTTCAAACTTGTATAGTTTTAATTATATTATTTGGATGTTGATGTTCCATGTCTCAAACATGTATAGTTTGACTATTACTAGTATATGTGTATTCATATTCAAGGCCACACTATGTGTGTAAGAAATGTCAAATAGTTGTGTATAAGGACTATACATTAAAAAAATTGAATAGTATTGTGAGAAGATACAAGAGTATTATGTTGACTATGTTGATAAACATTGGGTGAAGTAATGAACTAAATGTGTGATATTTTGCTCAAATCATGCATTCTCCTTGAGACGTAATGGTCCCCATTATGTTGGCAATGAGTTGAGGAAACCTACACATATAGTTGATGAGTATTATACCACTTTAAATCCTAACCTACATAATACATAGTTTTGACTACTTAAAATAAATTATGGGTGTCATGGAAATTATGAGTGGTAGTAATGATGTCATCCCTTGGTGCTAGATGTGAATATGTCAAGTACAATTTTATAGGATGGTGGAAAATAGAAATCTCCAATAGAGGAGGAAAGTATAGCTTAAGGAGATTTATATTAACTATTAGGTATAGATATAATTATTGGGGAGATAAATAACAAATCATTCTCACTAATTGTATGAAATATGGTTTAAGGACCATAGTGCTCCTTTTAAATATGTAACTAAAATTTGTCACCAACCTAAAATATGTGAGACGTGTAGTGTATATTGTGATGCTCCTTTTACTTTTGTTATTGATATGGGAGTATTTACTAAGCCTATTGGCGCACATTTGAATTTTTTTAAGAAAATTATATGCCTTGTTGACTTCACATGCCTATCCATGTAACTCTGATATGGATGGGCACAATATAATGTCAATGGGAACCATTAGAGGAAATGTAAGTCATGTCTACAAAGGGCTATGCCTCATACAAATGTGTAGATCTTTGTTGTAGGAATTTTGGATGTATATGATGTTATCATCCCATATGCATGAATGAAATATATTGTATATGCACAAGAATGATATTGATTAACTCTATTTAGTTGTCTATCTAGATAGATGGAAGGTTGTAGAGCACTAGTTGTATATCTAACATGGTCCACAATTTTCACCAAAAATAAAAAACAAATAGTGGTTTATATTCAAAAATAATTGATGTGGGAAAGTTGAAATGGACTCAAAATTGGGTGAATAAAAGGTGCATTTTATATGGTGCAATAAGACAGTTCTCATACATTATTATGATAGCCATCTTAAAAAAGAGTCTACCACAACAAAAATAGTATCATTTTGGTACTTTTTCTAGGTATTCCTTTCAAGAAATCCATCCTAATAAACTCCCAAGGTCATGTTAAAATTGATAGAGTAGTGTAGATCCTAAGTTTCTTGTTTGTAGGCTTAGTGATACTACAAGGAATGATATACTTGATGTGGCTCTCAAATTATACATACATGTGTGGTTAGTATAAGTGATTTTGTTGTGATTTTAATGTTATGCTAACATTGGATTGTCCATCTATCTTGGTGTAATGATCCTCCCAAATAAAACTCTAGAATGGTACACCATATAGAACATAAATATGTCCAAGATTGTAAAGAATATTATAAAATAAGTAGAATTCACCAGCCTATTTTCTTCCCATGATCTTAGCATAGGTCTTTGTCAAATTTATGTAGATATTAGGTAGAAACTCGCCCAATCAAATAAGTTATTGTTGTGTGAGTTTAGCATAGTGAGGAGCACATGAACTATAATTTGATTAAGGTAGTTAGCTAGCATGTTATCTTTCCCATTCTTATGTTTGATCCCTAGATGGAATTTTTTAAGATATTTCATCACTTCATGTTCAACTCTTTTTCTAGTTTTATTTGAGTGTGTAATAATTGGAGTGGCTTATGATCAAAGTGAATGACTATCTCTTTATATAGGATGTGGTGGTGTCATTTCTTGATAGCTTTTAAAACGTTGTAAAGATCTTTTTATAGGTGGTGTAGTATTGAACCATGTGACTAAAAATATCATAATTATATGCAACTAAATTTCTATATTGTGTGATAGTAGTGTCAAGTGAATATTCAAATATATTATTTTATATTTCAAAGGGGTGTGTAATATTAGTTACTACAAGAATGGGTGCTAAGTAGAGGTATTGATTGATCTCATAAATGAATTATTCTATACAGGTATCCATGGAAATGTTATCATGGTGCACATGATTTAATTGATTGATCATGTGATGTGAGAGAATTCAACTACAAACCTATAGTAGAAGTTGGAAATTCCAAAGAAACTATGCAAGTCAATGAGACTATGTGGTTTTGGCTAATCTTGTATTATCTTTATTTTGTCAAGGTAGGCACATGTGCACCAAATTATTTGATGATGTAGCCCAAGTAATAAATATATTAATTCCAAAAATACATTTATTGAGGTTGGTTTACATCTTGTGTTGGCATAGAGTATCTACTATGTGTGATACCTACTTCACACACTCTTCCCAAATTCCATTGTAGAAGCATATTCCATTCAAGTAGACAATAATTAGAGGTATTGAAGGGTTGGAGGATATCATTCATCAAGCACATGAATATATAAGTAGAATTTTTTAACTATAAGGGTATAACTATCCATTCATATAGTCCCTCCTAATGTTGAAATTTGTCTTCTAAATATATTTTATTAAACTAGTACCTAGTGATATCCTTTAATTTAAGGTTAATCTTGTTGAAGTACTACACACATCAAAGTTGGCATAAAAATTCATTAATGCATGATAAAATATATATATTTATTGTGATTTTTTTGAGTGCATGATAATCAATGGATAGGTGATATTCTTCATACTTTTCAAGCACAATATTATTAATTTTTCACAGGAGGAATAACTATTTTGAATCTTTCCTTGATTGATTATCTCTTGGATTTGGAATTAGACTTCATCACTCTCCCAAAAAGACTTGTGATATAGATATCTATTTGGGATAGGATACCTAGAACCAAATTGATTCAATGTTGTACCTTACAATGAGTTAGAAGGCCCTTAAATTATTTGAATACATCTCTTCTATATTATAATACCTTGTCAATATTTTATTACTATGATGGGGTTGGAAATTACATGCACATTACTAGCACTCAAAATATTCCCTACATAGGTGCCTCTATGTGGGTAATGATATTTATGTTAATTTCAATAAATACTAAATCTAGTTCATCTTATGATTTAGACTCATAGACATTGAAGAACCACTTTCCAACATCTACCGCACATCCTTGAGGTTAATAATGGTAAATTTCAACTCAATTATGCATATATTCAAGGGGTAAGAACACATAGGAAGAGGAAACACAATATCATAGGGATAAATAATGTAACACAAGGATAAAGTCTAAAAAAAGGTTATAAAAACATGTTAAATGAAACACCTAAAATGAGTGAAAAAACATAATAAAAGAAGTTGAAGGGTATGAAATTAATGTTGTTTCATTTTTCCTTCACTTTAGTGGGTTATTGACACACTAAAGGGTAAGAAAAAAATTAAGAGTACAGTAATACATAATTAGTGCCTAAACATCAAGGATATAATACAAAAGGAGAGATATTAATCTTCAAATGTGTTCATTGATCATTGTTCAAGTGTGTACCTAGTTTTATAATGCATCCAAAGAGAGTAGTCAATGCATGCATACAAGGAAAATATTAAATGACACATAGGAAATAGAAACATGAAATTAGTATTCTAAAACTAGAAACATACATGAACACACAAGATTTCAAAATAAAAATAAAAAACATAGGGAAAATACATCACTAAGAATAAGTAATAAAGTACATTCTCATAACATAAATGCACATGAAAGTTGTTGGAAAGCAATATAATATTCAAATCTGAGATAGAAATTTATATTTTATCAACAGATGGATCCGAGAGGATCCAAAGTAAAGGATATTATAAATTGGTTGGATTCATAAGGAGGAACCTTGGTAAAGTTAAAGAGGAACCTAGAAACGCGATACTACATACTAGAAATTGGAAAATGGGTATGGAAATGAGTTATAAGGTATTAAACCAAGATAATACTAGTCTAGGCCAAAAGTAGAAGGTACGGATGATGATGAGCAAAGAAAAAGGTAAAATGGTGAATAGTAAATGGTTAAAATAGAATTGATATTTCCACCCTTGGACTTGTGGTTTCCACTCTTGGCTTTGAGGTTTCCACCCTTGGCTTTGAAGTTACCACCCAAAGTAAAACAAGGACAAAGGTAAAAGTGATTATGTCATAAATAATAATGTGATAGCCACTTGATTAGATAATAAGCCAAGAAAGGTCCAATATATTAAATATTTAGCTATCATCGTGATGATATAAAAGAGAAAGTGTGAGAGATACAGAATATATTCCCCCTTGAATTAATTGGTGAAAGAAATTAAATAATATTTTTTTAGGAATAGGATCATGGAGAAATATACAATAAAATGAATACAAAAATAAAATATAAAAAAAATACAAAACACAAAGACACATATATACGTGGTTCACCTGATATGGGCTACATCCATAGAGAAAAAATTGGTCCTTTGTTTTTTCCAACAAAATGAAGGGATAAACCCTACAACATGTTTGTTATAACTTTATCTTCTCTTTATCACAGTCTCCTCACAATACAATGCATAGTTGTAATGCAATGCCCTCATAAAAGGGGTTACCTTCTAGGAAAAAAAATCCAACATAACATACATCATCATATATGTGACCTAATGATGAATGGTCTAAATTTTCAATGAAAAAATATAGAAAAAATATGGCTTTCGAGGGTACTACCCCAAAACACCCATCGAGGAACATGGCCCCTAAACCCCCACATGGTGATACCCCCATGCTATAAATATTAACCAATAATATCAAGATCCATAACAAATAATTTCCAACTTGGAGACTGATTACAACAACTCTATGAAGATAATAATGCTCCACCAATAATCTCCCACTTAGATACTAATTACAACAAATCCACCACTACTTATCACACTAGACTAAGCTCTGAATTTGCAAATTTGGACTTGGAAATTTTTTCATCTTCACGATCATCCTTGAAGTCCAACTAAAATTGAGAAAGAAATAAATTTCTCTTGAGTTTTCCTTTGTCAACATGTCTACAATATTTTGGCTAGTGTGTGTCTTTTCTAGCATCAACTGTCTATCTTCTAAAACTAATTGTATGAAATGATACCTAAGTTGTATATGTTTCTTATTATAATGAATGGTTGAGCTATTTTCAATATGAATGGTTGAGCTATTTGCAATATGAATGGAAATTTTTCTATCACTATACAACCTACTATCCTTCTGCTTCTTTCCCAATTCCTTCATAAACCTTTGTAACTAAAGCATCTCTTTACTAGACTTTATAGCAGCAACATACTCTAATTTTATTGTTGAAAGTGCAACAACCTTCTACGACCTTGAAATACATCTTATCATTGTTCCTCCTACAATAAAAACATACCATGTGGTTCTCCTCCTACTATCTATATCACCTACTAGATTTGAATTAACATATCCCTATAAAGTAGAGTTGGAACCTCCAAAATATAATTCTTAAGTAGTTGCACCTCTCAAATACTTGAAAATCCACTTTAGTGCATTTCAATGCTTTTTTCTTGGATGTTTCATATACCTACTCACAACTCCCATTGCATTTCCAATATATGGCCTTGTACACACCATGACATACATCAAGTTGCCAACCGTTGATGATTATGGAACCTTGGACATGTATTCTATATTTGAGCATGTATCTCGGAAAATATCTCCTTAGTCAATTTGAAATGACTAGGTAAAGGTGTACTAACTAATTTTCCATCCTAAATTTGAAATAATTTCAACACCTTCTATATGTACTCACTTTGATACAATGTTAATGTGTTATTTTTTATCTCTTTTTATTCTCTTATCAAGGATTTTCTTTGCAACACCCAAATGTTTCATCACAAACAAACTAGCTAATTTCCTTTTTAGTACATTTCTATCCTGCAACAAGCATGTCATCTACATACAATACCAAGATAATACAACTCTCATTATCTAATCCCTTGAAATAAACATAGTGATCTAAATGGCATCTATTATAACCTTGTTTTATCATAGTCATATCAAATTTTAAATGTCATTGCCTTGGAGCTTTCTTTAGTCCATTCAAGATCTTCTTCAACTTGCACACTAAGTTCTTCTTCCCTTTGACCTCATACCCCTATGGTTATTGCATATAAATCTCTTCCTCTAAATCCCCATGGAGAAAAGTTTTCTTTACTTATAATTTTTCAAGATGCAAATCTTCTACTACCACTAGACTTAAAATAGTTCTAATTGAAGTCATTTTAACAACATGAGAAAATATTTCATCAAAATATATACCTTTTTTCTATGCAAAACCCTTTACAACAAGTTTTTCCTTGTAGCTCCTTTTTCCTCCATATTCTTCCTTCATCCTATAAACTCATTTGTTTTGCAATGCTCTTTTACCTTCAAGAAACTCAACCAAGTCCCAAGTCAAGTTTTGCAACAAAGTTTACATCTCCTCTTTCATTCCTTTGACTTCTTTCTAGTTTCTACCTACGTAGCTTCTTCATAACTTTTTGGTTCACTAGAATTAGTCAATAATACATAATATAATGAAGAAGAGTATCATACAAGGGGTCTATTTAACATGGGCAGAATTTTGAGGTTTTTTTTTTTTGGTCTTGTTGAATATTTTGATTTTTTAATTCCTTTAGAACTACATTTTCTAGGATTTCATCAAGCACTATATATTATTTCTTTTCCTTTTCTTGTTTCTTTCCCTACAACTAATCTTTGTACATGAAATTCTTATTGAATATCACATCTCTACTCCTAATGATTTTATAATTTTCATAATCCCATAAGCAATAACTAAAATAATTAACTCCATATCCAATAAAAGTACACTTCTTGGATTTATCCTCAAGCTTTGTTTTATTTTATATATCAATATGGATGAATGCTTCACAACTAAAAGTTTTAAAAAATGAGTAGTTTACCTTTTTACACGTTCATGAATCCTTTAGAATACCACCATCTAGATAACTTGAAGGCCCTCTATTTATTAAGTAAATAGTAGTATCTACATCATCTATCCAAAATTGTGATGGTAATCATGCATGCAATCTCATACTTCTTGCACACTCTTTGATTGTCCTATTCATCCTTTCTAACACACCATTTTCTTGTGGTGTTCCTAAAACCATCTTATTTCTATGAATCCCATGGTATGACTAGTAACTACCAAACTCCATGCTGCAATATTTTCCTCCATTATCTGATCTGAGACACTTCAACTTATTTCATGTCTCATTCTCAACCAAATTTTTCCATTTAGCATCAAACACATCATATTTTATTTGAATGAAATAAAACCATTTTTTTCTAGTTGCGTCACTAATAAAAGTAAAATAATAATAAGAGCCACCAAGAGATGATACATGATCTGGTCCCCATACATCTAAATGCACAAGCTCTAACTTTTCACTCTTATTTTCTTTTCCAACACTGATAAATATGACTCTTCTATTTTCCATAAACACAATTTTCACATAAATCCAAATCAACCAGCTTCAAACTTAGCAAAAAATTATTTGAGTGGATGATTCTCATCCTCTTCTCACTCATGTGCCCAAGCCTATGGTGCCACAATGTTGCATGTGTTCCTATATAATTACCAATACATAAATACAATGTACCTACCTTTTCTCCTTTTCCTATTATCAATGATCCTTTAGTGACCTTCCATGAATATTCTATAAATTTATTTGTACAGCCTTCACTTCCCAATTGTCCTACTAAAATTATTATTTTTCTTAAATTGGGAACATGTCTCACCTTTTTTAGCAACCATTGGTTTTCATTTTGTAATTTTATCTATATCTTACCCTTTCCAATAATTTTACATGGTTCATTATCACCCAAATGAACTTTTCCAAAATCATCTTGAACATAATCTAGAAAATATTTCTTATGGGGTGTTAGATGAAATGAAGCCCCTGAGTCTAACACCCAAGAATCAGTAATATTATCTAATGAAAGGATCAAAGCATCTTGAAATACATCACCTGCTGCATTTACTTCCTTATCATTTTCTTTTTTTCCATCTCCTTGTTTTCCTTTTCGAGATCAACATTATTTTAGTTGTCCTTTCTTCCCACAATGCCAACATTCTAATCTTCCTCTATATTTGGATCTACCCTTCCTTAAATTCCTATGATTTCTTGGGCTCTTTACTCCCTCTCTGTCTTCCCCTATTCTCCATATTCAAAGCACTACCTGATGTCTCACTATGCTTTTCCATTGCATTTCCTCACTAAGGATAACACCAAAAAACTCATAATACTTTAAAGTGCTTGAACCAAAAGAAGAATTACTCACATCCATGACCAATCTAGTCCAGCTTTCTAGCAATAAGCACAAAATCAAGAGAGATCTAACCTCATCATCAAAGGGTATATTTATAGAACTTTACTTATTGGTGATCATGTTAATCTCATTTAAATGATCAACAATAGACCCACCTTCTGAATTTTTCATATTAAATAAAAATTTCAAAAGAAATACCTTGTTTAAATTTGAGGAATTTTCATATAGTTTAGCCAATGATGACATCAAATCCACCATTGTTGTTTCTTTTGATATGTTGAAATCCACTGACGTTGTCAGGCATAGTCATATTGTTCCTAGTGTCTTTCTGTCAAGAATCTCCCATTCTTGAACTATCATATTTGTAGGCTTCTTTGTTGTCCACCCTATGGTAATAAAATATCCTTCTGATATAGATATTCCTCCATTTGAATCTTTCATAACTAGTTGTTTTGACCGTTGAACTTCTCAACCCTAAACTTGTCTTCTTCCACAATTACTCCCACTCGAACCAAAAACCCTCCTTTAGATTTTATCAACCAAATAAATGTATTACTTTGATACCTATTGTTAGGAATAGGATCATAAAGAAATATACAATAAAATTAATGCAGAAAAATATATAGAATTGAAATAAAACATAAAGACAAAGATATATGTGGTTCACCCAATATGGGCTATGTCCATAGAGAAAAAACCAATCCCTATTATCAATGATGATAAATATATAGTGTGAGAGAGATTTAGCTATCATTATGATGATATAAAAGAGAGAGAGAGAGAGAGAGAGAGAGAGAGAGAGTGTGTGTGTGTGTGTGTGTTTTTGTGTGTGTGAAAGATATGGAATATATTCCCCCTTACATTAATTGGTGAAAGGAAGCAAAGGATAAATAAATATTCAAATTAAGGTATAATAGTTGAGGGGAGAAAGGAAATTTTTCCAATGATTTTATGAGAAGGAAAGAGGAAATAAAAAGAGGGGAATATTTTGGTCATGACCCTAAGATGATGATAGGAGAATAGGGTCACTGTGGGAACAAGTACATCAAAACCCATGGATAAGAAAGGAAAGATATAATGAGAACAAAAGAGGGGGACATCTAGATTGTTCCCCTAAGAGGTGAGAGGAAAATAATAATAGAAGGGTAAATTTTAGGTTATTCCCCCAAGTGTTGGAGTTTCCAAAACTCAAAACAATCCACAAACAAGAATATGAAACATGAAAAAAAATCATATGCATGGGATGTAAAAATATACAAAAAATCCTTGCTTATAAAGGTAAAGATGAGGAAGTGAGAAGGTAGGAGTGAAACTCTGACTATCCCTCCAAGAATGAAACATTTGTAGGACTCTATGGACAAGTGTTGGTATGCTTGGTGAGTACACATGAGGTGAGATAAAAAGTGATATGTCTCCCAAGTGAGGTTAAGAGTAGTGTGAATATTCAATCCTCCTAGATAGGATACAATATAACTAGTTTGATAATAACTATTTTCACACTAACACCAAGTGTTTCAAAGGAGCTTGGTAATGATATGGTGTCCCCCAAGTGGAGAAAAATACATGAGAGAGAGAGAGATATAGACACAGGAGAGGAGTATATTGAATAGTAGATGTAGAATAAGGAATTTAGGAAATCAAGAGAGAAGGGAAATAGAAAAATAAGTTGATGCTCCCAAGGGGAGAAAGAAATATATTTTCTCAAGGTACGAGAAAAGATTGAGAAATAATAAAATGAAACAAGTAATGACGGAGAAATGAAAATTATACAAGAACAAGAGATATGCGAAAAAATCAAACTTTAAATAAAAGTAAGATTTATAAAGTAAAAAGTAGAAGAAAAAAGAGGATAATCAAGTAGATGAAACAAGTAAAAATAGAATAAATAAGGGTCACATCATAGATAAGTGGGTTTGTAATGTAATCCTAATTTTATGTACTAAGAGAATAAGGAATTTTTTGATGTCAATCAGGGGAGGTCTACAAACCAAACAACACAATTTCAAACAAAACAACTTCCAAGTCACAAATCTTCAAATTCACCTTTATCATATCAAACTTTCACTATTCCTTGTAGTAGTCCCTCTTGTCTAAATCGAGTATATCTTTTAGAGAAGTTCCTATCAAATCAGGACCAACACCTTTTCAAAGACCCATTAGGGCACTCAAACACATATCACAAAATCTCAACAGGTCACCTTGCAACAACTTCATCAAATCAGGCCACCAAGACTGACCTAGACCTCAAATTAGGTCTCTTTTTCAAAGAAACTTAACACCAATATTCTTCTAAGCCCCTAAACTCACTTGCTCAGAAATCAATAGGTATCCAAACCTCCAATTCCACATTTTTTCCTCAAAGGTACGGCCTCCAACATACCTAACCTTGAAACCCTTGTTTTTATGCTTTTTCAAGAGGGTTTATTGAAAAACCCTATTCCAAACCTTCTCACACCTAGCCACTGCTCCAAAAACCTTCAATTAGACCTGCACATACTCAAAATTCAACAACAAAAAAATTCCTCCAAGGAATACGTACATTTCCTATCTCAAACCTCTCAATTTCACAAGGAAAACTCACTTTTCTCATCTAGGGCATCATGCCCAACTCTTAATTCGACCTCCCCTGCACCCAAGAGTCATGAACACACCTATACTTAACTGATTCTACCCATTCCACTAAGGTACAGTGTTTACAGAAGGTGGAATGGGTCCATTTTCAAGTTAGAGCAACAAAACCCTTAAAAACTGAAATTCAGACCCGCCTACAGTAATTTTGCAATTTAACCCCTTAAATTCAATGAGAAACTCTCAAAATGGGTTCAAATCAAATCTAACACAATCCTCCACAACATTATACAAATTTTGAAGCAAGAATCACCTATACGAAACCGTACTAGGTCTGCAAACAAAGAATTTACCAGAAAAATACAGTAAAACTGAGTTTTATTCATTGATTTTCTCTTTCCAAAAATTCAAGCCAACCTTAAATCGATGCTTTCCATCATATATATGCTTTTTCCCTCCAAAAATAACACAACGTACAAAAATTCCTTTTGAGTGACTTAACCATTGGACTCCCCAAAAAAATTCCTTTTACAACTTTTTTTGCAAGTTTACATCTTTTTGCACAAAATGACAACTTTTTGCATTATTTAGCAATATTATGCTATTTTAGACCTCCTATTCACCTAATAACCTCTAACATGACTCAATACAATATAAAATGGTCTAAATGACCTTATTTAATGCTTTATGACTCAAAACACCCTAGATTCTACTCATCAACAACTTTGTATGACAAAAATTTCCCAAAGGTGCCCCTGCACCTGTTTGCTTAGTCTAAATTCTACATATATAACCTATAATTTAAGTGAGAATAAATAAAGGAAAATGAGAAGGGAATGTAATAGAATAAGATTGTGTGGAAGGAATTATAAGGAAGGGGAAATTGTTGAAATATTTTATAACATAGTGTTCAATTATGAGAAGGATTGAGAACAAGGCTTGTTATGAGTATTCAAGGAAGTAGTCAATTTCTAGTCAATGATTTTGACAGAATGATAAAAAGATAAGTGTATATAGGTATTAGGATATGAAGTTATGAAAGGATACACTAAATTATAATTACATTCACAATTCATGTAAACAAGAAGAAAAATAAAAAAAGGAACCCTAGATCATATGCTCAACCTAGAATGACTTATAAGGCAAATTGAAAATAGAGAGAGAGAGAGAGAGAGAGAGAGAGAAGTGAGACATATATCTCAAGTATAGTGAAGTAATGATTTTATTTTGATATTCTAGTGAACTTTATGTGTATTATTTTCTTCTTCTTTTATATTTCACTCCCATATTTTCAATCAAATTGTACACTTAAGAGTGTGAACATATGTTTTCTTCTCTTTTTTTCTTTTCTTTTTTTTTTAATGCCACCTCATAACCTAATTCTATGTGACTAGGAGGATGTAATGTCTCATCATTGAATATTATATCTAATGAGTATAGGAATTTATTTCTCATTTTTCAATGTCACCTTGTAGGTTCACAAAAATGATACGCCTAGGAATATGAAAACATACATAATTTAATTCAATAATTGTCAACGAAATAAGGGGGTGATCCTGTTAGAAATATGAAATAGATTGAATAACCAAGATATTATATGAGAGATAAGATATAAAACTATAAATTAAATAACATAATTATAGACCCAATATTCCAAGAGATGTGCAAATGTCAAGATGACAAAATTTCATTAGAAGCTTAGAGAAAATATGTAGAATAATGACCGCATGCATCAAGGTGTGTGTGTGTGTGTGTGTGTGTCAAAGTATGCAACAATTCAAGAGAATGAATGAAAATACAATCTAGGTAGTGAGTTTATATAGAAATAAGGAGATGATGGAGATGTAAAATCCAACCAATAGGAATTGACCACCAAAGTGGATATGGACCACCAAAAGTGGAAAGCATTCCACCCTTTAAGGAAGGGGACACCACATCACATATCTCCTAATTATTAAATGATAAACTCACTTTGTTATCCTAAGAAAGCTTAATAAAAGAGTAGGGAAAACCTAGGACTAAGGGAAAATAAATTAATCCACTAGGAAAATAAAAACCTACACCGACATCGCCCCCGCTTAAGCGCAACTTAGGAGGATGTAAAAGATGATGGATCCTAAAAAATGAAGCCATGTTAGGTACCCATGTACATATAAAATCTCCCTCAAATAAGAATAATTCCCATCCCATGTGAAGAAGGAAGTATGCCCCCCATAATAGAGACAAAAATGAAGTGGAAGGACAAAGAAGCCCCCCAAAGATATCTAATGGTAGATTCCCAAAAAATGGATGTAGAAGATGGTTCACGATCATCGAACAAAATTCCTCCCCTTAGGAAGAAACAAAACCAAAGGTGTATGTGAGCTATCTCCCCACTCTTGAAAGGAATATGTAGGAAGAAAACTCAAAATTTATGGATTCTTTGAACTTGGCTCAAGCATCCCCATGTTGATGTTGAAGGCTCTCACAATCAAATCAGGTGTTCTAGGCCACACTACTGAAAATGAAAACTTAGAATATTCTAGAGACTGGTGTAGAACACCATCCAAAGACTCAAGTATCCCCTCTGAAGATGTCTCCTCCAAATGATGATCTAAAGTATCCACACTCATGTCAAACTGTGATGAATGATCATGTAGAGAATGAACAATAGGGTCAAAATGTTCCCTCACAATAACTAAAGAATAATCATCTTCATCAAAGAGAATATGAATACAATCAATAGTGTCTCCCAAATCTGCAATATGTGTCTCCATAATAAAGTCTGAAATACCTATCAAGAGATCATCTCAAGTTCAATCTTAAAGAAAATGAGTGTCCTACTGCAAAGAATCATTAGAAGCTTTTAAAGAAGCAACTCTAGACTCTAAAGTAGCAATAGATGCAAGGAAAAAAGAGTGGCCCTCAAAGAGAAGATGTATTTCCTCAATAGTGTTCTCTAGATCCAAAATGAGGGACCTACAAACAAACAAGAGATGTTTTGTAGAAATTGGAAATGGAATTGATGCAAAGCCAAGGTGGAGAACTCACAATCAGACCAAAATGACCAAACTTCAACGAGGATTCAACCTTCAAAACACAATTCACTAAAACTACCCAAAACAACACCTATTGCTTCTAGCCTCCAAATCTCAACAAATGGGCTTATCTTTTAGAGAAGGCCACAAAAAACCAACTCAACATCAATTAAGCATCCACTCAAACCCCAATACAATATTCCAAACAGATTTTACAAGGTTCATTAGGCCAACACCAAGTTTCATTAGACTACCCTACTCAAAAGGCTACAAGATTAGCCCTCTTTTCCAAACAAAGTACCCTCAAATCCTTTTGTTTTTACAAAATCTCTTTGGAAAGAGTTGTATTATGATGCAAAACCACCAATTCACCCTTCAAAACTCAGACAACCGACCTCTGGACTGTAATTCCACCAAACCCTCCTTTTACATGTAAAAACCTAGGGTTTCTTTGAATTCACATTTCCAATGCTCTCCAAGCCTAACCAAAACATCACACAACTTTAATATGGTCTGCACAAACATAAAAAACACTCACAAGGCCTTTAACTTCATTAGTTTTCAAAATCACTACTTTAGTTTCTCTTTTTCATGTCAAAAACCCACATTTCCAGGCTAGGGTAACACCACCTAGCCCTATAGACGCCTTGCCAAGGTTCCAATAAAGCATGGGAACTTAAATTAACATAGTAAAGGCCTTTCCTCTGAATCACAGGTCACCATAGTAGGAGGAAAGGCTCCATTCTTAAATAAAATGAAAACTCAGACCCTACTGGCCTGTTACAGGCAGAGCAAGAAAAGAGGAGATTATTTCAACAAAATAAATAAGAGGCCTTCAAAATAATTGAAAGGAGAACAATATCACCTATTACCACACCATTATGTGAGTTGTGGATCAAATTGTGTCCTTGTTGGTCGCACATGGTCAAGAAAACTCAAAAAAATGCTTTGAAATTCACAGATTGGACGTTGAAATAGGGCACATACTCATCAAAATGTATTTCATTAACCCTTCATTTTGTCTTGAAAGATGTCTTTATATATTTTCAACTTCAACCAACCCCTCCAACGTACATAACGTCCTTTTAACAACTTTTTAAATGCTAACAACCTATTACATTGCAAGTTTACAAATTGACAACCTTTATATTTTACCCCTCCTAAAGACTCACATACACAACTTAATGGTCTTTATGACCTTATTTAGAACAAAAATAACATAGAAAACCAAAATTTGGACTCAAACCTTTGAATACTAGACTTTCCACCCCAATACATGTTCAAAAATTCAAATTTTCACTAAGGGTTGAGGTGCCCCTGCACCAAGACTGAATCTAGAAGACATAAATGATCATGTTGCAATGAATCACTGGAATATTTCAAAGAAGAATCACTTGAATATAAAGCTGCAATAGGTATGTGTGATGGGGTATCAATGAAGTGATCATCCACACAAGATGGGTCAATATAAGTCTCAGTATTATCTACAATAGCTCAGTTCTTCAAGGAAACATCACTTTCAGACGAAGATCCAATGTCTCCATACAATTGTTGAATGATGGTCCAAGCCATGAAAGGGAACTTGGTGTGCTCTATATGATGTAAAATATCCTTAGGAATATTAAGACATATTAGTCCATATAACATGTCATTATTGTTAAACCAATCATTCTTCTAATTATAGTCACTTGGCTCAAGAACAAGTCCAAGGAGATAGGGTAGTAGATCTTGCTCAAGGTAATGATTATTTATCCCTCATTTCTAGGAAAAATAGTTCTTTGAAGTGAGCTTGAAAATAGAAGGATGGAAATATGTTTTAAGAGACGTGCTTAACCCCCCCATAAATGGAACTTTATCTTAGTTCGTGATTACAAATTGTTTGTATAATCCCCCCAAGATTGATACAAAAAAGCAACTTTCAGTAAATGCAAAAAAAGCATAAAGATACCACCCCTTTCTACTAGTCTCATAAATCACCCCCCCAAGATATTACAATGTTGGAACTTTATGATTAGTGTGTTTACAAATCCTTTTCCAAGATACAATGCTCAAAAAACCCACAATAGCCAAAATTAAAAATTATGATACAAAGTGAACTTGATACAAAATATGGAATAATTAGCCCTGTATCTATGTAGATCTCTGTAATACCTTTACAACACCTATTTTTTCTAAAAAATGGAGCTTTGGGGTGAAATTTATGGCCTACTGAAGAAAAAATGCAATAACAACTTCAACTTGCAATGTCTAGCATAAAATGGACAAATTTCTTTTTAAAACCTTTATGGATGGAAAGTTCTCATCTCTAGGTTTCCAACAATATCTTTTTTTCCAAAAATGGATATCGTGGTGAAAAGTTAATAATTTTTTTTTTAAATGATTGAATTTAGCTTATAGTGACGACCCCCTAGCAAAATAAAAAATTTCCAAAAATCAAATTCATCTAAAATAGACAAATTTTATATGAGAATAGGGGTTTTTGGGCCATCTGAGCACAATGGCAAGGTCCATTTGGGCCGAAAATGCTCTTACAAAAATTTGTTCATCATATATGAGCTTCAAACCCATGTTTGCTACTATGTCATATGGTGGCCAAATTCAGTGAAACAAAAGCCAAATCTGACTTTCTTGAGCCTCTCAGATGTAATGAGATAGTATAAAATGTTTCCACTACATCTATAATAGCTACAATCACTAGATATCACCAAAACTACACATGCAAATATAGGGTTAATAGATCTTCATAATTCTTTTTTTATTCTCTAGATCGTATTGTAATGCAAGAGAAGAGCATAAGAGAATTTACAAGATTGTACAAAAGACTCCAATCTCTTAATCAAGAATTCAAGTACTCAAAACTCTCAAAATCTAAGCTCTGATACCATGTTAGAAATCTGAAATAGATTGAATAACCAAGATATTCTATGAGAGAGATAAGCTATAAAACTGTAAATGAAATAACATAATTATAGATCCAAGATTCGAAGAGATCTGTAAATTTCAAGATGTCAAGATTGCATTAGGAGCTTAAAGCAAATTTTCTAAATAATTACTACATGCATCAAGGTGCATGTATGTCAAAGTATGCAACAATGCAAGAGACTAAATGAAAATACAAGCTAGATAGTGAGTTTATATAGAACTAAGGAGATGATGGAGGTCGAAAATCCAACCAATAGGAATTAACCACCAAAAGTGGATATGGACCACTAAAAGTGGAGATGGACACCAAAAGTGAAAAGTGTTCCACCCTTTAAGGAAGGGGACACCACATCACTTATCTCCTAGTTATTAAATAATAAAATCAATTTATTATCCTAAGAAAGCTTAATAAAAGTGTAGGAAAAACCTAGGACCAAGGGAAAATAAATAAACCCACTAGGAAAATAAAAACCTACACCAACAGATCCACCTATAATCATATAAGGGTCAATAATTATTTTGTGTGTCAAGAAAATGGAATGGGAAAAATTATATATAGAACTAGTCCTAGGATAAGTATAAACCATTAGATAATAATGAGTGAGATAGTTGTATATGGGAAGTGTGAAGGGATTAAAAATATAAGACCAAAGATATTAATTCAATGAATGTATCATGGAAATCAATGGCATATCATAATTGGGTGGAAAAAATGTGAGAATTGATAGGAGAAAAGGTTACATAGAATGTAAGGAAAGATGTGATGTAGGGTAAGCATATAGGGGGAAATAGGTTTGGGAAAAATTATTTAACACCCATAGTACATAAAGGAAAGATGTCACTAAAAAATTAGCCTGTATATATATTGTAACCTCTAAAACACAAAAACAAAAGAAAATAGATGAAAATGGGTAACATGACCCTCATGAAGAATAATTTAAATATAAATATTTTCATGATCCTCATCAGGTGAAGATGGAACAAACCAAACTTAAGGGACATGCAACTCTTTGGTAGAGATATTTATGGAGGGAAAGAGTTGTGAATGGGGAAATGAGAATCACATGGTGGAATCAAATGGTTGCTAGATTAAAAGGAAAATTTATTCCTAGAGATTATGAGTTGGAGCTATTGAAAATCCTTCAAAACTTCAAAAAAAAAGGAAAAGATCACAAAGGAATATACATAATAGTTATATAAAGTGATAATCAAATTGGGACACCAAGAAATGGATAGAGAACAAAGCAATATATATGATTGGATTGAGATTCAATGTTAAAGATGAAATGAGTATGCTAAGAATTACTACTCTAGGGGGCATATTAGTTTGGCTTAAAATAATAAGATAATTTTTCAATGAGGTATTAGAATAATTCAAGAGGGGGAGGAAGATCCATTGTTGGAAAAGAACAATCATATAGTAGCAAGGGAAAACAAGAATTTGAAGAAGAAACGAGTACTTATAACATAGTTAACCAAGTCAAGGCACAATTTGAGGAAGATATTATTTAGCAAGAGGATGAAGCAAAGATAGTAGAGAAAGAAGTGGAGGGTTCCCTAGAGATTTTTATAAGTTTGGAGGAGAAGTTGTTCATAGCCCATTTGATTTTTTTTAAGTGTAACTAAAAATTAGTAGAGGCATGGATAGAAACAACCTAGCTCAATCAAATGAAGAAATTTTTGCATAACCCAAACACGTGGAGGAACTAGAGAAAGGAGAAGCTCTTGAGTTGAAAAGAGTGTTGATGAAACTAGCAATAATTGAGAACAAGTCATGAAAAAGGAGGAATATTTTCTAGACTCTATGCAAATCTAGAGGGAAGTGTTATAAAGTAATTGTTGATGCTAGTAGTTAAGATAATCTGGTCTCCATAAAAATGGTAGATAAAATGGGTTTAAATGGCATCCCAATCCATACTAGGTTTTTTGGTTACAAAAGAAACATCAATTAGTAGTAAATTAACAATATTTAATGAGTTTTAAAACTGATTCATATATATATATTATATTCTATTTGATACTATACTTATTTGAACTTATATTGTCTTGTTGGGGAGGCCCTAGTAATTTTATATTAAGGATATGTATGATGGGAGAAAGAATATTTACACCATTGTGAAGAATAGAAAGAAGTGTAACCTAGGTCCATTAAAAGATAATGAAAAAAAGTAGATAGTAGTCCTATGGTTTGTTTAAACTTAGAAATTTATTTTTAGACAAAATATAAGGTGATGTAATAAGTTGAATGAAGTTCCATGGAAGATGGAGAATTTTTTTGAGACATGTGTTGAGTACTCTTTCTCAAAGTTGTAAAAAGTGTGTAGACCAAAGAAGATAGTTGATTAACATGTTCAAAAATTAACTAAAGAGGTGAGAGAAGACTTGAAAAACTAATATTGAAGGAATAGATACCTCATTGATATTCAACAAATTAAATTTGGTTTATAGAAGAAGGAGATAGAAATGGTGGTGAATTCCAAATGGGGTAAAAATATAAATGATGTTTTTTTATCAAATAGGGGAAGAAAGTCAACAAAGAGACACTTTGGATCTCAAGAAAGCATGGGATCTCAATTTTGTGATTCACAAAATGTTCTTGAGCATCGAACTTGTGGTAATTTTTCCAGTTACCCAATGTGTGTAATGCATGAGCATCCAGGGCTCTAGCAATCTTGCACGTCCTAAAATATTAACCATTTTCATTTTCTTTTGATTTTCTTTTATAGGTCCTATAGTTGGTGTAATTTCTAGATAATTTTTTAATTCATCCAAAAACATTTCATTTTTGCCTCATTTTCAAGGTCCTCAAACTTGGTATGATTTAAATTAGGAATTAAAATTAATTTTTAGGGTTGTGCGGTATCTGTATAGTGCATTGGAATCACCATATTTTGAGCACCTATGCATGTTGAGGCACATACTATTATTCTTGATAGCAGTTATGCTTAGTGCTATTCTCAACACTAACAATTATGTTTTATTGGCCTAGATGCTTCCTTCTTCTTTTTTGGATATTATACTAGAAGAGAGGTTGTGTGATACCAAGTGTGAGTGGAAATATCCCTTATTTTTAGGAATAAATATTTAAATCATTATAAAATATTGATTGATGACTCAAAATGTGGTTGTGGAACTTGAAATCCTTACCCATGTTGGTCAAAAACTACCTCTATTGGGCATTACTATAATTATTGTGACTACATACATGGGACTCCCTAGGTCATTCCCTTCTAATAATTGATACAATTACTTTGTGAAGGAATATATTTTATCAAGGAATAAATACTTCAAAAAAATGTAAAGGGAGAGTAGGGGAGGAAAGGAGTGTCAATAATCAATCCATAAGAAAAGATAAAAGAGGATTATCATTTCTTGCTAATTTTCATGAGCCTATAATAGTAGATAATAAATAGGGATAAGTCCTTGAGTGTTTGGAATGTTTTGTAACTGGTTGCAAGCATGTGTATCAAGCTAATTTGAGGTTTGAGTAATATATTATATTTAAAATTATTATTGATGTGGTTCCTTTTTTTTATGTTTTATTTTTTAAGTGGACCTATAATCCCCAAGCTTCCCTTCATTGGGTACTATGTGCCTAACTACATTAATATGACTTTATTCTTTGTCAAAAAAAATTATGGCATGATATCTCATTTGTGTCTTCAATTCCAAAAAGTTCATCAAAGTAATCAAATCAACATTATGAATGTTATCATTCTTTTGTTTCTATTTTTTTCATGCAAGAAAGTTTCATAGATTATTACTTTTATTTGATATATAATGTAGAAACCTAACTCTATTTCATTGTAATGTAGTCATCCCAATTCATCTTGAAGTTAGAAAAAGAAATTATTTCAAACTATTATATCAAATAATTTGTGTGCATTGGTTGTAGATGAACATTTTTGAGACATTTTTTGAATATTGTATATTTTAATATAGATCTTATTTGAAGCATTTTAAAAAAAAATCTCATATGATCTACTTTACAACATTCCATAGTTTGATTCTTGAAGGTGGATCTATCCATGTACTAGGTTCATCCATGTACACAAATTGAGGATCTCCAATGAAAGAAATAGCAACACTAAGCATTCTCTTTGTGTCATTACTATATTTCCATCTTGCTTTTCACTAACTTTTCCATTGAAAATATTTACACTTTTTAGGGATTCTTTTAAATTAATTTGACAAGAAGCACCTTTGAGGTTCAATTCCACATGGGGTGATGATTAAGATTTTTTAAGAGTTGACAATGTAACCCCTAGAGGAAACCTTGTTGGGGCTTAACTTTATGGTCTTAATTCTAACTAAGTGTTACTCGTAGTCTTAGAAATAAATCATTGTATATCACTAACTTCATCATTCTTAAAGTCTATGTAACTTAATTCATCAAAAAGTAGAAAAGAGAGTATATGAGTGCACCATTTTAGTCTTCTTGGGTGGTATTAATGGGGTGTTTGAGTCCTTAAGTGGGTCGTCTCTATAAATATTGAAAGAGTTCCCTTATAACCTCATATTGTCATAATTATGCATAGCATTTGAATTGTTATAATAGTATTTTACTTCATTTCCATAATGTGAGCACCCTGTTTTTCATTCCTCTTCACTAGCATTTCATAGTTGTCATCAAAATATTCTACTTTGATTTCCCTAGTTATTTGTCCACTTACAATCCTAGAAAGATTTTTGTTTCCTACTGATCTTTAACTTGTTCAATCTTGTAGGGATCATACCTATAAAAAGACTGTGCTTGATGAAAATATGGTTTTCTATTCATTCTTAAACTGCAAGTATGATTTGTCTCATCATCGCTTAAACTTGGAGAACCAAGTGCTTTTTGATGATGTCTTTGAAGATTATTCTACTTTGTAACTTGGCTATTAAAGTATATATCTTTGAAATACATTGTAATCTTTGTTGGAATGAAAAATAGCACCCTCATTCAACATGTTAGATGATCCTATAGATGTGTGTGATATGTTGTTTTCATAGTTACTAGGAGATGAGTACCAATACTAGTACAAGAGGCAAGAATAGGTATTGGTACACCATTTTCAAAAAGGTTGGAGATAGGTACTTGGAGATGCCAATTTATCAAACAATGGATCTTTAAATTTTGAACGTTAAATACTAAAATGCTTAAAATTTAAAAATGAAACTTATATTTTAAGTATTGAAATAGATTAATAATATTGATATTTAATATTCATCATCATAATAGTAAAAATATTTAAAACCATAATCACCTGGAGATGAAAAAGAAACTAGGATGGAAATGCCATTATTCTTGTAAACATGGCATAGGGACCTTGGAGATGACTATATTTTCTATCGATTGATAAAATTTCAATGCATGTACATGTTTTAAACCTTATTATTATTTCACTTAATATTCTTTTCCCCTTTGGGATTTAACAAAGAAATTTTCTATCACCCAAAAAACTTGTAAAATTTTATGAAAAAATAGAAAATTACAATCCCATTAGTGTATTTATTTAGTTCTTTTAACTTTTGTCAACCACATATCAACACTTTAAGAAAATTCAATGAAATTTGTGTGATATATCTAAGAAGCCCCTATTTGAAGTTTCCTATTTTTTAGTGGGTGCATATAAGAGACGTGTAGAAGACACAAAGAAAATTCATATGAAGTTTCTTAATGTCTAGAAACATCTCCATATAGGTCCCTAAGACAGGAACATGTTTTGGGTACTAGAGACAAGTACCAAAGAGTTAGGATACAAATCTCTTGGTAACTTTGTTTTTTTGGGTAACACCCAAGTCATGTGAATCCTCTTTCTGAGATATATATAAAAAAAACTAGCATTACTAGGAGAATTATATTTTTCTAAGAATGAAGAACATAGTTTCCTAGGTATCAATATAAATATCTTCATATGGATCAATAGGTTGCTTTCATTATCCTTGAAGTTCATTGGTGATGTCATTGTAAATTTCTTACACTTTGTTGGTTGGGAGATTGGGAAGGTGAAGCACTTCTAAAATTGAATATCATTCTATTGGGACTTTGGTGTATATCTAGGGACTTCAATTCAGAAAGGCTTGATCATTTTTGTACATTGTTGATAAATTGGTAGCAACAATAAACCTACATAGTCTTTCAAGTAAGTATTTTGGACACTTTTAAGTATTCTTCATTGCAAAGAGACCACTAATATCTAAGAAGTTCTAGAATGCCAACATATCTTCAAGCTATGAATATTAAACTTGAAATATATTTTTTATAAATCAAGAGGACATTTTCTATGGGATTCAACGATAGATATCATATGTTGTCATGATATTTTTTTATCTTATTATATGTTCAACTTTGTAGGCCATTCTAAGCTTTCATATTGGCATACATGGTAGTAATACTTGTAGCAATAAATAGAAATATTATTTCACTGTGTTTTAATGGACATCCATATTAGACATGCGAGAGGTTGAGGTATTTTAGAAATTTGGCATGCATATGCATGTTACAATTCCATGTGTAATAACATATAAAAATTCATGAAACACGATGCAGAGAAAGGAAAGTACCTCAAAAAACTTTCCTATCACCTTCAAATAGGACTTCAAAACTGAAGGTTGCAATAATGCATTTTGTTCATCCTAGACAATGAGTCCTCAAACCCAAAAGCTGGGGAAAAAATTCAGACCTTTTTGGTCATAATTTCCTTTAGATACTTGTTAAAGGGAATTTGAAATTTTTTTTGGATGCCCTTTTGTCCCTTACTAAACATATGTTAAAATGAAGTAGGGTTGTTTTGTATGGAACAAGGAAAAACAAGGCATTCATTGATCAAACCCACAAGTTGCCTCACTGTGAAATGAAAGGAACAGTCATTAATAACTTTCAAAAAACAAATAGTGAATCCAATCACTTTGGTGGGATTGAAGATAGCCTAATTACATAATTTTTCTCAAATTTTCATAAATATCTAGCAGTGGAAAAAAAAATTATGGCACTTTTCCCAAAACTGGAAACCCTAGGCCAGCCACAAACCTACTCTCACCAAAAATGGCATAACTCATTCAAAAATTAATAAAAATTTCTCAAACCAAAATAATATCAAACTAGACTCATGCCTTCAAATTTTAGAATTAGTTCCATTCCTGTACTATACCATACATTTCCGTACTAGCATGTTTTTAGACTGCAAATTCTGGAAAACATTGTTAGAACAAGGAAGTCTTCACCAAAATAGCCATATCTCACACAAAACTCAATGAAATTTAATGAAACAAAAATAATTGTAAACTAGAAACAAATATATTTCCATCCATATATTATATTCCTTTATATGAGGCTGTACCATGCTGTACAAGAAAGAAGAACAAACCAGAAAGTTAGAAAAAACATAGAAAAGTTTGCTTTTATTCCTCTAAAACTTCAAAAATTAGTTCTTCACCCTTTTTTTCAACTCTTGAGGTTGTATTAATTCATTTACAACTGATCCCAATCATTAGGAATGGTTTCTTGCTTGCATGCCACTCTTTCTTTCTTTTTTGACAACTTGTCAAAGTTGCATGGCAACTTTTTAGCAACATTTGGCAATTTTTACATTTTTAATTGAAAACCCTCTAAACACTCCAAAATGAACCCATATGATTCTAAATGGTCATAAATGACCTTAGGATACTTCAAAACACACAAAACAACCTAAAACCCAAAATTACAAAAAGAAGTGCTTTTGAGGCCCTATGCCCCTGCACCAAAACATAAAAGCATCCTTTTAAGTTGCTACAAAAAAATCAATGTTCTCATAGCTTCACGAGCTACGAAGATGCAAATTGCAAAAATACAACTTCGTAAAACCATAAAATTGTACTGAACCTTCCCACTTATGCGTGTAATCTTACAAGATTGAAAGAGGCATATAATTCAACTTTGTTAAATTTTGGAACATTTTAAGATGACTAAATTTGATTCCAAATCACTTGTAACTAAGACCAATTGTTAATGACTATTGATTTAAAAATATTTCAACTAAATTTGATTCCAAACCACTTGTGACTAATATCAATTGTTAATGACTATCAATTTAATTATATCCAAATGATAAAGGATTTTCACAAATAATTTTAAATATCAGGTGACATGATTTTTAGTCCAAAGTAACTAAACTAACATATGTCAATTTGGAAAGCACCAAAAACTTTAAAACTTTTCATGGTCATCAAGGAGAGTTGGCTATATTGCACTCTACTAGGGTTTTGTCTTTTTTCTATGGTATTTTACCTCACCTATGTCAATCCACACCCTTGGCACAAGATATCCTTTTTCTTCCACAATTATTGTGGTCCTTTTTAGTTTTTCCTTTACATGACGTCAACTAGGTTCAACCTAGAAATTCATGTTGGTGTTGATGGTTTGGTAGCTCTACAAAATCGCTTATATTAGCAAGTATCCCCATAGATTTATTTTGAAGGTATTTTTCAAGATACACACTCTAAATCTCTAACAAATGTGGTTTTACCCATCCCTAAATTTGATAATGCTTGTAGATGGCTAGAGAATTTTACTATCATAGGATATTTTGTGGGGAGGACCTCACCTAAAATCATGCTTCAAAAATGGGTCACCAAGCACTAAGGTTTGGCTTGATTTTGTGCAAAACCTCACTAAAGGGTTCTATCTTTTCTATTTTTTTGAATCTATCCATGCTAAGGCTAAGGCTATCCTTATACATGGCCCTTGACATGTCTGTTTATTCTTCTTGTTTCTTTAACCCTAGAATCAATAGTTTTCAGTCTCAGATGAAAATAATTTGTGTGCCATTATGGCTTGAGTTTCTTAAGCTACCCCTTCCATATTGGAAATTTTTGCATCATATTGCATCCTCTCTAGGAAATTTTATTTTTGTGGAGCTTGATAGGTTTTACCAGGCTCATCTACAAAAATGCATATGCATTAAGATTGACTTGTCTAAGGATTTGCAATTTGAGTTTGTTGACATTCAAAGTGGTAACCTTCACCACACCTAGCAGGTTATTTACCTTAATCTACCCAATACATGTTTTTAGTGTTAATCTACAAAGCATAAATATAAGGACTTCCCTCTAGCTACTCCTTTGGTCAAATCATCTCCTAGATAGTTGAGGTTCCCCAATCTATAGATTCTTCCACCTTGAAATCTAAGGAAAAATAGACTATAATGTCACACCATAAAGGTAAAAATACCAACAATTGCATGGAACAAGCTAAAACACAACCCACTTTGGAATCTTCCACTACCAAGGTGTTTCCAACAACTGATTCAACCCCTTATGAAAATGGGAAAGAGGTTGTGCCACCCTCAAGTGAGTCATCCTCCAAACTAAGGTTTTCTCAAATGTCACAACTAGCATAATTGTTATCTTCACAACCAAAAATTTATGTTCATTCCCCTCATCACCAAAGCACTTGAGGGTGGGTGCATGAAGTTGGTCACACTTTTGTGGCCAAATGGGAAAAAATTTGGAAACACATAACGCGCTCGTGTTATGTGCTTTTAAAAGAAAAGAAAAAAAGTGAAATGTGTATCATTTGCTTTTCGCTGTTTCTCAGCTCTGCCCGCGGCCAAAAACCCTCATTTTTGCGCTCGCATTCTAGGAGGAAGGACTTCTGCAAATTTCATCAAGAACAGTTGGATTTTGTCTACAAATATGACGCCACGACGACGAAGAGATGCAAGAGGTAAGTATTGTTTACTATTTCTTTTGAATTTGTTAGTTTGAAATTGATTTTGTTTGTTTTAGGTTAGATTTGTTTTTTTTTTTAAATCTGTAGGAAACCCTGCAAATCCTCAACAAGAAGAGGAGGTAAATCCTCAACAGCAAAATCCTCAACAAAATCAACCTCCCCCACCATTCTCTCAATTCCCTCCTGGCACTCAAGAAAATTTGAGGAGTGAAATTGAGAACAATAGAAAACAACTTGAGGATCTTATCAGTAGGTTGAGTGATCCAAATGCTTCAACCACGAAAGAATGCTTCTAGAAAAATTCATTGAAAGACATGTTAAAAAATGTAGATGCAATCACCCAACAAATATCTGGATGGCAAGATAGGAGGCAGCAGCTAGGGCATATTATGCAGACAAATTATCATATAAACAAGTAAAAGATTTAAAAATTACTAAAGGTGATTTGTGCTCTCTATTCACTGACCCTAAAACAAATCAAAATCTTACCCTCAATGCAAAGAGGTTTCCTATTCATTGGTGCCACCACCAAGAGATTAAGAACCGTTTTTATGAAAGATGGTATATGGTCTTTGATTACCCACCATGCAATAATTGTGAAGTCCCCCAATATTTTCTTAGGAAACTATACAGTGAGTTTGTATTGAACCAAATCCCAAATTATTTTGATATGAGGGAGTTCTAGGGAGAGGTGGGGGGTCAGCTCAGGATAGGCCCGGTGCACCCGGATCCTACACGGTAAGGGAGACGACCTCTCGCTAGGGGCCTGTGAGCAGATTGTGATGCCTAACATTGTGAAGGAGAGTGCTGACATAGAGACATTGTAGGCTATCACAACTTTGACCTGGAGTGTCATCCATCACACTAGCCCTATTGTACAACACCATCCAGGGGAGTCTTCAGGTGGTGGCCTTCGAACCCATGTGTGTCAATCTTGTGGGGCGACTTGTTCGTATGACCCTACTGGCACTCAAGAGGGTGCTACGTAGGATCCATATGCTACTATGCAGCCTGATCTGTATGCATCTACGGGGATGGAGAGGATGGCTGATATTTTGCATGATGCATATGACATTAACACTCAGGTAAAATTCAGCATGTTCATTGAATTTAATTTATTAAATTTTGATTGTGAAATGCAAGATTAACTAATTTAGTTTTATTATTTTAATAGAATTGCAGGGTCACAGTGTAGAGACTGGATACACCGATCATCCACCTACTTATTTTTGCAGTACACCTATCGGTGGGGTATGTAAATTTAGTAAACAATTATAAATTTATTACATGTGTTAATAGCATTATTTTACGAATGGTATTTTAATATGTGATTTTGGATGTTGAATAGGGTATTGTTGGAGGTTTCAAGGAAACACCTCCGAGTGCCAGTAGATTTGATCAAACATTCACGAAGGTAATATAGAATTTAAAGAGAACTTAAGTAATGAATTCTAAGTTTAATAGATTTGTGTAGTCTATATTCATATTATTGACCTTACGTTGCATTACACATCATTCAAACTCAAAGCATTACTTCAAATTCGATAACCAATAATCAGAAATATATTTGTTTAATACTTGTACTCAAAATTTTGTTCATTAGATCTCATACATTATAAGTCATCACATGGATCGCTATTGTAACTTTTTTGTGATTGAATAATTTTTTGTTTTATTTTCAGATGTTGGTGACAAACACGCCTTATTCGAGGGCAATGGATATTGGTGTTTCCTCCGCTATACAATCCTTGATGGCTCTGATAGGGGAGGTATGAGGCAAATTACTAAATTTCAATCTACATTCATTGTTATAGATGAACTAGTTCTAGTGAAAAATCAAACCATTATTGATTCATAGTTTAATTCCTATTTGGATGGTTTATACAGGGCTTGAGCATGCCTGAGCATCAACGTGCAAATATTTCCATCGAGGAGAGTGATCGTGAGATGGCCGTAAGTGATTATTTTGTTAAATATATTAATTTGTATAATGCAATTTCTATATATTAATGTCTTTACTTCTTATTGTAATAGTTGAAACTTCACCAGAGCTAAACACTAGGAGGAGCAGCAGGAGCACTCCTCGAGCACAGCAGAAACAGGTGACAGACTTATCACCATCGGATGCCCAGCAAAGGGAAAGAAAATTGTATTTGAACCAGAGCATGGAGAGAAATGAATTTTGAATGCACATAGCCCTTTGTTGTATGCCTACATGGCAATTTTGTACATATTTTGTATTGGATATATTTGACATTGTATGCCTATATGGCATTCTCGTAAGCCTATATGGCTATTTTGTAACTATATTTTATACTTATATCGACATATATTGATGTATGCGTACATGGCTATTTTCTTAATACAAATCTTTTTATCAATGGTGTCCATATTTGCAAATTATAAATTTATGGTTCAATAGATATGAGTTACGTGTATTCAAGTGTATACTTTACAACTTACGCACATATATTTTTTGACTTACGTGTGAACATCGAAAAGTGTGAAAATTTATGTGTTTGGAAGTCAAATGTAAGCCAATTTTGCAATTCTCAGTTCTTGCATACTTGATCTTATGGACTTATTCCTTCCTAGCACATATTGTGAATATTTCTCATTTGGTGCAGAAGATAGATTCCTCATTTTTGAACCACTCATAGCAAAGAGATTCACAATAAGACTTTAGCATTGGAACACTACTCCATACTTCTCTTGTCTAGACCATAAAGGATTGAAAATTCTTAATTTGATGCAATGATAGTTGTGAGATGAGAATTTATATAACCATTCCTATTTTGAAACTTCGCATCTAATACTGCATCAACAAGAACTTAAGAAGTGTTGCATAAGAGTGTTAGGTTTGATAGGCCTTCTTTTCCCTATGGGAGCCTGCATCTTGAATTTTGAACAAAATTTTAAGAAGCAAACATTTTACCTAAAAGCTTCAAACCTAGATGACATATTTGGCTAAGTCTATCTTGAAAATTATCAATGTGTTCAAACTCTAAAGGAGATTCTCCCTGAAAAGAAAACTTTACCCTTTTTCCCAAGGAAAGAAATTGCAACAAGTTGCATGTGATTTATCTTATTTCTTTCTCACAGTTCCTAGTCAATCATTCATGGCTCAGGATAGTTCCGTTCCAAGGCAAGGACACCCAAAAAATCACTGAGATTCTTCTACGATCTACAAGAAAAAGGTTTTGGTTCTTTCACAATGTAAATAATTATGTAACATCATTTTCTTGTTTTCCTTCCACACAGAAAAATGTTCACACTTTTCAGATTGATCAATGATCAATAATGGCTGATTGTAAACACTTGACATTTTTATGTTTGAACTTTAATTTATAATTTTCTATCATGACATTCGAGTAGATCACTAATATTTTAATATTTCACTATGAAAGTGGTGGTGTATTCTAAACTTGATTACTGCTGCAAATATGTATATATTTCTGATTTTTATATGTTTTTGTATGACCGAACCCAAAACGAACCCAACCCCCAAAAAAAAATTTCCCGAACCGACGAACCGGGTTCTCGAACCCGATCCCGAACCTAAAACTGAACCGGTAACTTAGTAAAAAATATATTTTTGTAGTTTATATTCATAGCGTTGATTACATTGCATTGCATCTCAAGAATTAAGCATTGCTTCACATTTCATAACTAATAACTAGATCTTTGATAGATGACAAAATTTCAATTTACAATATAGTTTTACAAAGTCAACCCTAAGTAGTTATACAGTGCTTCACATTGCATAACTTATTCTGGGCTTGACTGCCAATTGCATTTGGTTGTCATGGCATTCTATGAGACCACATTTCTTTGAGGGCATTTTTTCAAGCGGTTCAGCGCCTTGTCTATACTACCACATTTTTCATACATGTCTACCAAAGCATTTTTTCAAATAGTTCAAGTGTTACCTTGTTGCTATGGCTGAAAGCCTAAAACAAGTGCTTTCGAACAAGCTATGGATGCTTGGAAAAATTCTATCAAAATCATAATAGTAAGAAATATCATAGACAATGCAGTGAACTCTTTAAAAAAATTCCTCAAAGAAATGAGGTCTCATGACCTGATGGAATGCCATGAAAATCAAATTCTTTTTATTGTCATGGCATTCCATCACCATGAGACCTCATTTCTTTGAGGATTTTTTTCAAAGAGTTCACTACCTTGTCTATGCTATAACATTTTTCATACATATCTATCAAATCATTTAGCCAAACAATTCATTTCCTTGCTGCTATGGCTAAAAGCCTAAAATAGGTGCTTTCGAACAAGCTATGGATGCTTAGAAAAAATCTATCATAGCATAATAGTAAGCAATAATAGCACAGACAAGGAATGAGCTGTTTGAAAAAAATACCTCAAAAGAAATGTGGTCTCATGGTGGTGGAATGCCATAAGAAAAGAATTATTGTGGATTGTCCTTGGCATTCCATCACCATGAGACCACATTTCTTGAGGCATTTTTCAAGCAGGTTCACTTCTGCTTGTCTATGCTACTACATTTATCATACATGTTTCGCATTTTATCAAACGGTTAAACTTCCGCTTGTTGCTATGGCCCAAAATCCGAGAAAATAGGTGCTTCCAAAGCTATGGATGCTTGTGGAAAAATCTATCAAAGCATACTAATAGCAAATAGCATAGAAAAGGCAGCAAGCTTGTTTGAAAAAAACCTCAAGAAATGTGGTCTCAATGATGATGGAATACCATAATCCATAACTATTACTTGTCATGGCATTCATCATGCCATTCCATCACCAGTTGAAACCACATTTCTTTAAGGCACATTTTTTTCAAAGAGTTCCTTTTGCCCTTGTCTATGCTAACACATTTTCTTACATGTCTATCAAAGCATTTTGTAAGCAGGTTCATTGCTTGTTGCTATAAAAGCCTAAAAGCAGTGCTTTCGAGACACAAACTATGGATGCTTAGAAAAATCTATCATAGCATAATAGTAAGCAACAAGCCGATGCAATACAAAGATTTCCAAACCAATCAACAACTCAGGGGACTCTTGTCCCAAACTCATCTTGGAGAAGATCAAACAAAATTTCAACATTTCATCAGAAATCTACTTTTCATCCACTCAAATTCTCTTATCATTCATCATTCATCCTTCCACAAATCTGTATTCCCACATTTTGGGTGCAAAGGGACCATGCCTAAGTAAACATGCCCTATTCCGGTCACATTTAGAACGGTCACGATTTCGGTCACCGGTTGGAACAAAAATTGCACCACTTTGCAACTTTCCACTACTTCCATTTGACACTTTTCCATCAACTAAAGAATTGGAGACTACGAGGAAAACCACTCACGAGATAATGAAAACCGAGAGAGGTTATTGTAGATGGACTCAACGCAATCCCATGGGATTAGATGAGAAGTTTCTAAGCATCACGGTATCCGAGTAACCTCATGCTGAAGTTTGCATCAATTTTTCCCTATTGACCCTTAAGGGATCGATCTGATTGAACATAGCTTCGAGGAGGCGTTAAGCGTGTTGGGTGTGAAAGAAGGACCATTCCCTAGCGTAACATACCTATTACCGGTGCGTTGGAATAGTGGTTTAGTTTACGAGTTAGCAGAGCGAAAATTGCACACTTTGCAACTTTCACTACTTCCATTGACACTTTTCCATCAACTAAAAGCGGGAGACTACGGGGAAAACCACTTTCGAGAGATAACAAAACCCAAGGAGGTTATTTAATGAGGGAGCCCAACATAATCCATAAGATCGGGCCAGGAATTTTCTAAATGTCGCCAATTGTTGAGTAACCTCATGCTGAAGTTCGGGCATTTTCCCTTTAGACCCTTAAAGGGATGCGATCCAGTTGAACATAGCTCGAATTGATTCCGTGTGTTTGGAGTGAAAAATGAGGACCATTCCTAAGCGTAAAATGCCTATTAGGATCGTTGGAATGGTCATTTTGGTCACACGAGGTTGCAAAATGAAAAGTGCACCACTTTGAAACTTTCCCTTTGCTTCCATTTTGACACTTTTTCCATCAACTAAAATTGGAGACCTACGGAAAACCACTTTCTGAGATAATGAAAGCCGAGAGAGGTTATTGTAGAGGGCCCAACGTAATCCCATAGGATTAGACGAGAAGTTTTTAAGCATCAAGGTGTCCGAGTAACCTCATGTTGAAGTTTGTAGCCATTTTTCCCTTTGGACTCTTAAGGGATTGATCCGATTGAACATAGCTCGGGCGATTCCAGCATGTTAGTGAAGGACCATTCCTAGCATAAAATTCCTATTTAGATGCATTGGAACAATCTGTTTGGTCACACGAGTTGCAGAACGAAAATTGCACCACTTTGCAACTTTCCACTGCTTCCATTTGACACTTTTTCCATCAACTGAAAACTGGAGACTACGGGAAAACCACTCCGAGATAATGAAAAACGAGAGAGGTTATTGTAGAGGGGTCAAACACAATCCCATAGGATCTGACGGGAATTTTCTAAGCATCACGGTGTCTGAGTAACCTCATGCTGAAGTTTGCAGGCATTTTTCCCTTTGGACCATTAAGGGATCGATCCGGTTGAACGTAGCTCAAAGCGATTCCATGTGTTTGGGTGTGAAAGAGGAACATTCCTAGTGTAAACATTCCTATTAGATGATAAATGGTTTGTAAAGCCCTTATTTAACACAAATAACCTTAAAACACTTAAATTAAAAGGTTCACCACATGAATCCCCTTATTGATCAACTTCTTTACATCATGACTCAATTGACCTAATACATACAAAAATGTTATTGAATCCTTATTAAATGAAATAGAATGACCTCAAACCATCTAAGAACACCCTAAATGATCAAATGACTAAATAATAGAAACCACAAGGGTTCAAGTGTTGAAAAGATGGAGTTGGTGCTTCTGCTTTCAAAAGTATGATTACCAACAACATATAACATTCACAAGGTCTTTTTGAAGGCATATCAACCTCCTCAGCCGACTACAACCACTTTTCAACTTCTTTTACAAGTGTGACCCTTCAACTTCTAAGTATTTGCAAAATGACAACTTTTGGTTTGACAACATTACATTGTTATGTGAAACTTTTGACATATTGATGTAAATGACTCCATACCTAAACTAGTGACCTTATGATGGCCTCATTACATCATCTTGACCCTTACATTACGAATTTACATACATTTTCACATTTAGGACATTCAAGGCTTCATTACACCAAATTGACAACATGCTAACATGACATTGCAACCTCATATCCTACCAACCTAGATTGACTTAAAACACCGTTGTGCATATACTTACAAATTAATCCAATGAACCATCTGGGTCTGCTCTACTCTTTATTGTGTCAAGTATTGCCTCATGGTCAGACTCATGGACCTTCCACAAGGTCTTGTTCAAAGGTCTACCCTGATATTTTCTCAAACGAACATTGGATGCCACGACAAGGTTTGAGTAATGAAGAATCTTACGATGCGTGTCAAATTCTTCAAACAACCAATGTTTAACACTCTTATGTGGGAACCTTCTCAGCCATGTTCCAGTAACAACAACTAAGCCTGTAGGGTATTCAATGTTTTCTCCATCTATAATTGGGGATTCCAATTTCTTTTTTGCCTCAACACGACACAATTAATAGTTTGTACCCTCTTCGTTGTCTTCATCTGCAATAACTACATAAACATACTTTTTGCACATTTATATATGCGGCATATCTCTTGAAATTAGTCAACATTATGAATGCAATACAAAGAGTAAGATAACAATATAGAATTTCAAATACTAAGAAAGTAGATATATTACCTGGTTGAACTAGATCCGATACATGGTCAAAGTCGATCGATGATTCCATCTATGTTAGTTCCAATGCCATCGAAGGGTGATACATGTGAAGTGGGCTAAGATAACTTGTCAACCATTTATCAACCCACTCCCCTGACTCACAATCATTTCAGGCTTGCATTGTACATGAAGAACAAAAGCATGCCATCTTACGTGTATCGATACTCCATGAACCTGCATTTGAGCTAAGGAAAGAGTGCAACTCACTCGATCCTGTTAGTGTACAACAATCCTCATATGGTGCGATGTTGGTATCATCCATCAACCAAAATCTATATGAGCCCGAAGATGCACCTTCATTACCTAGACCCATCAAACCATTACACCCTTTCGACGATTGATCTTGCATCTGTCAACTGTGCATTGTCTCTATACTTTAACTCTTCTAGTGCTAATGCTCTTTTCACACATGCTCTGCACCGTCATGCTCCCCCTTTCCATGTCCGGCCTCACAAAAGTTTCACATATGTTGAACACGTGTAGTGAGATGCATCTGCTGGCTCCTGCTACCAGAACATCGCGTTCTTGAACCGTCTTTACCGCGATTCATCGACCATATTATGCGATGCATTATGATATGCCCCTCTGACCAAATGATTGTAGAACATTTGGAGAGCAACATACTGAACTCTAGAGAATGCATGTGATCATCACTAATATAAAAGTGATACTCCCTCAATACCTTCCTTTCGTCCTCTGTACTTTCAGCTGCATGTATGAATGCTATGTGCACAAATATCGAAACATGTGGAGTTTTAATACTGTGACTGCACCTCATGGTGTGGCTGTAGAGTTTAGTTCTCTACAAATTCAACCACTGATACTATTCCTCACCAAGTGGAAAGGTGTCCCTTGCATAGCAGTTAGCGTGTCCATCCATGGAACCTATGGTATGCCGCATACTCATACACTAGATTCTCATGAAACATGGACCAGAACTAATACTGGAATACAGGAATAACCAACTCACACCTTTTTAGCTAGACCCATCTTTCAGCATATGCCACTGTTTTATACTTCACGAACTCTACTATTTTTGTCTCTACACCTCATATGTGCTTTCCATATGTTGACATACTAGCATTAGATTGCAATACACCGCCCAACACTGGCATGAACCATCCAAGCATCCTGTCCTATAGAATATTTGGCCATCCTCTATTTCACATAATTTTTTTGATAAGAACTCTTTTGAAGATTTTTGGTGGGGCTTCTATGCCACAATCCTGCAAAACATCATTAGTATGCAAATCTAAACATATAGAATGATAAACATCATAATGGTTAGAGAATTCAATATGTAGTTTACAGCAATAAGTAGTGTGTGTGTGTGATTTATCTTGACATAAAAAGGTTTAATCATTTCAAAAAATCTTTGAGAAATACTAATTTGAGGATAAGAATTTTTAAATTTATGAAAAAATTAAGTTTGAGTCGTATCCAAAAAATGCTTTGGATGTGGCTCACGGTTTCGACTACCGATTCTCCTTCTTATGACATCCCTTTGATTGGGAGATGGCCTTGTATTATTCTTCCAATAATCTTCAATTAGTGCTCTCAATGCTTCAAAAACTTTTCTATCTTTGTGTGGCAGTCTCCCCAAGAATGCCCATAATTCATTTGAATCGGTTCCCTCAATTCTTTGCCGCCTTTGAACGGCTTTTTATAAAGTTTTTCTACTAATTCCCATTTGTTCACTTGTCTTTTTAATGAGTTGAGATCTCTTTGTTTGATAACTTACCAAAGTCGATGTAATGACCGCGTCGGGTAGCATTACTATCCTTTGAGCGCATGAGTCTTACCCACCTTGTCATAGCATCCATTAGATTCTTCACAATAGTGTTTTCACTTGATGCATTCGATGTTCTCAACCCAAGAGTCTTCATGATGTTTCTGTACTTTAAACCCCACATCATTTGAACAAATAGTTGACATCTTGTAGTCTCATTTAGCCTTTCAAAGAAAATTTTCCAAATCTTATCAGCATATATTATACAAGTGCGTTATGGAATCTTTCCTTCCATGCGCTACAAAATATCCTCATCAATATTAATCAAAAACTTTGGCTTTCTACGCAAAATTCTAGGTGGTGTTCTCTTAGGTACATACATCTCAACATTAGCAATTTCATCAATATTGAATTGAGGTGGGGTAGATTGCGTACCTTCGATCGAGGGTGGAATAGATGACATACCTTGAGGTTCACGTGGGGATGATGGCATACCTTGTTCCTCAACTCCGAGTGATGGTGTACTCTCAACTTCAGATGTGGTAGATGGTGTCCCTCCATATTCGCTTGTGCTTAATGGTGTCCCTTCGTATTCACTTGCGGTAGAGGGTGCGTCTCGAAATACGGTATATGCATCTCCCCTAGCATGACTCTTTCGCATTCATGCCCTTTGTGCTGCCAATTTCTTTTCTCTTTTTGCAGTTGAGGTTCCTCTTCAACTGGCTTGTTTTCATCATTCGTTCCCAATTTTTGCTTTTCACGATATTCCCTCATCCATTTTTTCTCTTTATCTCTGATGGCTTGGAGCTTATCATTTGTTAGTTTTTTCCTTTTAACAATTTGTTTCTTCGGCATGATGAATAATTTTACCTGTGCAAAAAGTGCTAAGTTGTCAAATTAACTAATTGAAAGCTTTGGAAGCATAACTCAATGAAAGCTTTGGAAGCATACACAAAGAATGTCAATGAAAGTTGGTTTGTATAACTGTTTGACAAAATAACTCAATGAAAGCTTTGGAAGCATACACAAAGAAAGTCAATTGTTAAATTTAACAAAATTCCTCAAAGAGGTGTGGTTTAAAAATGTAATAGGAAAGTGTATTGAATTGTGTGATTTAAAATGTCCATTGAAAACGTAAGGTTGTAACATGACAAACTGGTGCAGGAGCACCTAGGTCATGAAATTCCTTCAAAAGGATAATTTGTTCAATTTGTAATGTTCAAGTAAACATGATGATGAAAGGTCATTAAATGATGAATTTCAATGTATTTGCACCATGAAATAGGTCACTAGGTGATATTATTGAGTTGCTTTTTATAGCAAGGGTTGTCAATTATTGTAAAATGTAGGTGCTGTGAGGAAGGTAGAAGGTATTTTTGTGGAAGGGAAGGATCGTTGATGAGATGAGAGGTAGTTGTTTCAACTGATTTAGACACCTTTAAAAAGAATTGTAAGCTCGCAAAAGGAAGATCTTGTATCCCAAAATCCATAAAAGTTAATAAAAAAACCTTTGCTCAGTTATTTTGGAAAGCTTTTTTATTCTTGTTTTCAGGTTGCATAGTGATTCAAGCATGTTATAAGATTTGATTCTTGTTAGGGAAAGAGACTTCTTTCATTCTTGAAAGTTGAAGGAATTGTAATTCAAATAATCAAATCTAATTTGAACTTATTTCCTAAGTCTCAGTCTGTGGTTTCCTTAGAATTGTTTAGAGAGTCTAAAAAGTGATTCTTAGCCATTCCACCGATGTAGGGCTAGTAGGTCAGTGGAATGGATCATATTTAGTGTCTTTTCAATGTGAAGATGTGTGTGGCGGGGGTAAATAGAAATAGGAAGTCGGGATACTGTTGCATGAACAAAATTCTGAATTTTCTCATTCAAAAAAATGGTGTTTTCAAGTAGGGTTTGAGGAAACAACATGTAGAGGAGCTTAGAAATGATTTCAAAATAATTTGCAGACATAATGAAGCATGTTTCAATTGTTGGGTGGAGTATAAACTTTTATAAACTTTTATAGTATGTTTAAATAAATGTTCTACTCTGTTTTGTGAAATAAGTGTATAAACTTTTATAGTATGTTGAAAAGGATCAAAATAGGCCTAAGAATTTGTATTAGGATTGTGTAAATGCTTTATGATAGAAAAGGAATCACCTGATTAGCTGGAATGTTGGCCTCCTAGAGATATTTGGCATTGTTTTAAAATAGAGAATATCTTAAACGTGAAGAATGTTGTTAAGTGCTTGGGAGTAGTCTCATTTGTGCAGTTTGTCTATGCTTGGTAATGTTTGAAGGTAGATTGTGAAAGATTTGATGATTTGGGCATATATGTTTCCAGCCTGCTGTAATGGTTTCTTCAGATACAAAGTAGTCAGTGTTTTATCTTGATATATTGGAATAATACAATCAAAACATGATGAAATTGGTATCTTAAAGGTCTGGTGATAGTGTTAAACTAATGCTGCTTGTTGTTGTTACAAATGGTGTTTAAGTAAAGAAGAGATAGGATGATGGATATGTTGATTTGAAAATATATCTTAAATAAAACTTGGATGATGTTGATTGTAGGTCTAAGGAACATAGGTGTTTGATTGTTTTTGCCTTGAAGGGGTAAGTTGAGTTGATGAGTGATTGTCATATTGTTTATGACAAGAAAAAAGTTGAAAGTTGATTCTGAAAATGGTTTGCTATATGGAGATGGTGAATTCACTATTGATAGCCTTATAACTTGAAATGAAATAAATGGATTTTGGTTGAATGAAAAGTAGTTTTGGATGAATTTGACAAAGTTTTTATAAATTGATCTTTTACTCTTTATTGATTTGGGAAGGAAGTTCCCTAAAGAAATGATGTTGTTGAGTGGCTTGGCAATCTGATATTGCATCACAAACAAACAATTTGATCAACATGGAATAAACAAAACAAAAAAAATGAAAGCAAGCCATAATAGAATGAAAGAAAATGTACAAAGATTTCACATACC
>VDFB02000015.1:79610250-79691943 GCA_007258455.2 Sequoia sempervirens | reverse complement strand
GCGTTATTTGTTCCTAGAAATGTTCCACGGAGAAGGAAAAAGTGAAAACTAGTATATAACGCGAGCGCATTTTATTTTGCTTTGGGAATCCCCGAGCCTTGGCTTTGGTATTTGACTTGGAATACCAACCCAAAGGCTTGGAGGGCATTCCCAACGACCAGAGACGTTTTTTTTGCAAATTCTACAATTTTTCACATAATCGGGTTTGTGCTCACCGTCAAGATTGCATTTGGTTCAATATCGACAAAATTGAACACATGGGTAATGTTAAGTTTTGTCTTAGCTTTCCAACGATATAATTTTTTTCACTTTCTGACAATGTTAGGCCTTTCATCCATAATTTATTTTGTTTGTATGTCTGTTTTTTGTCAAAAAGCAGTGTTTGGTTTTTTTTTCATTATAAATTAACCGTTCATCAAAATTTCAAAAACTAGACTCCATTTAAAAAAATAAAAATTTAAAAAAATCTATTACTTTCAAAAATTTGTAGGGGGAGCATGGCCAAAATTTTGCTTTTTATGAAGTGCCCACTTAGAAAATTAGTAAAAAATCAAATATTCATTAAAAAATTATCAGAAAATTTTTGCATCAACTAGATGCTATTAGCTAACTTCTGACCGTAGCGATTTTAAAAATACTAAAAAAAAGTTCACTGTGCTCAGGTCATACAAGAGTTGCTATGTTATGTTTTTCTGACAAAAACACTACCAATTTGTGCACATCCCTCTATTGAACCCCTTAATCTCAACCATTTTCAAAATAAATTAGTATTTTACAAAGTAGACTCAGAGCACTTCGATCATTGTTTTTGTTCCATCTCAAAATTTTGAGTGTAACTATCCTCAATTTCATGTCCAAGGTCAGCATTTCCTAATTTCAGAAAAAAAAAGTGGCCACTTAAGCCCCCTTTTTGGGAACCATCTTGGTGCACTTACCCTTGACATATCTCACAACCCTCCTAGACACTTGGAGAAGGGAGAATATGTTTCTAAAAAATAGATTATTTACTCACCCATCATTCAATTGGATTATTTTTCCGCAAAGTTTTTATAGAATTGTTATTGCACTCTCCAAGAATTAGATAGCAAGGATATGCTTGACTCCCGCTTATGATTTTTTTAGCTTGAAATGTTTAAGGTCTCACTGATCTCCCCAAGAAGTATTCCATATGTGATACTCATTATAAATAGTCAAATTTAGATGCACTTTTTTATAGGAAGGGAAGATTACTAGTTTCATATTTTTTGTTGCATGTCATGTTATATGGCCTCCCAATACCTTCTTTGTAGCAATCATGATGTTGTACACAGAGAGGTTGTCACTTTTCTCTCTCTTATGTGGTATCTATTAGCTCTCAAAAATGCAGGTTTGAACCACGAGAGGTTGCCAAGCTCTCACAACGTTTCAGGGTAACAGACAAGGCCAAATGATTTGAACCTTCTTCTCTTTAGGTGTTTCTAGACCTAGGTAGGTATACCTATTTGAATAAAGAAGACTTGACCTTTGTTCATTTCCTAAAGCAATTTACCCACACTAGCAAATGGGAGTGGATAAATGAGTTTTATTTTGGTATAAATTGTATAAGCAATATCAAGGCTAAATCTAATGTGTTCATATGAAAAAATGAATGAAATTAAACAATGAAATAGTAGAGACTAGTGCCTTATTGGGTGCATGGAGTCAAATGAAAATCTGAAATGAATAACTTCTTTCTGGAAAATACTCAAATTGTTTGGCATATAGTTTTAAGTTTATAACTTGTATAAACATGCAAGAATGTGATTACTGAGTTCTTCTTAATGATCCAAATGAGATTTCCTAATTACTATGACTGACTAAAAGGACTTAATCTTTCCTTGAAAGAACCAATTAATCCAATCATACAGATATAGCAAGTGTGCACTGATAAACTGAAAAAAATATCCTTGATATATCAATTTAAACAATTAGAAAACATCAACCTTGGAGACAACTTCAGCAATACTTTTAATTAACACAACAAACAACTGAAACCAAAAAAATGTCACCACATCAAATGAATTCAATTGAAATCTCCATCATTTCAGACATGCATCATAGTCTCAAACAAAGACATTTTGTATCCTACTGTATTTTTTACTCGCTTTCTACTCTTCCTTCTCTCTGTTGTCAAAAATGGGTTTTATATATCAGCATCACGAAGGGTCACGTCCATTCATATTGAAACCTCAGGCAATTATTTCATTCGGGCCTTTTCAAACATTTGCTAAACACCCGATGAGACGTCTTGCAGTCATACCGACACTCTAAGTCCTCCCGACAGTCAATAGATCATATGTCACTATGGTGTCATGCAGTCTGATCGACGTTTTGAGTCTCCCCGAGAATTATTCCTTCGGTCCTGAATATGTCACTGTAACTCTCACCGATGAAGCCTATCACTGTGACTTTGTGAGTCGGGAAAACACTCCACAGATTACTTCATGTTTTGCCAAGATCTCTTTCAGTTCATTATCTAATTGCCGAGACTTAACAATTCTCCTGCCGATGGAAAACACACGGTGTGACCTTCCTGGCTCTTACCGATAAAGCCTATCTCATCGATAAACAAAACATATCGCCAAGTCTTCTACCAATGCAATCCCATCGATGTGATGTAGGGAATCGGCGAAACTTCATGACTTCATATTGATAACAACAAAATCCTCCTCTATTTTGTCGGCAAAACCAAATGAATGCTACGAGACTTCACTTCGATGGCTTCAGTCTGGCTGATGAATTTCATTATCAGCAAGACCATGAATATCACTAAGTACACCTACCGACATATCTCCATTATAGCGATATGGTAAGTTGGCAAGACTTCCTCAAACTCACCCTGATGACATCGACGGAACCCACCCTGCCTTATCGGTAAGACTAAATGAACGCTGCAGGACGTTACTCTGATTGCTCCTGTCTCGCCGATATTTCACTTTTGTGCTTCATTAGTAAGACATACACAAGCTCGATATGACTTATCCTGATGCATATTGTCTTGTCGATAGGATATTTCTTTCACTGAGACTCTGAATTGTGTCTGTCTGATGTGTATTACCAAATGAAACTTTATCGGTAAGACAATCTTGGTCTCTTGCCAATAGACTGCAAAAGAGACACATTAGTATGAAATGCTTTATGGATCGGTGAGACCTGCATCATGTTATGCCGATATGGTTTATACATTCAAATGCTCAAAGATAGATGAATTCTATGGGATCAAATGATGAAAACAAACTAAAACATGGGAAAACATGATATGCAAAGCAGATGGTATGGGCATTTTTGGGAACTAATGAGTATACACAGCCATGAAAATTTTCAAAATTTTACAGTTCTAACAGTGGCTCCATCTAGGGATGAATGATTGTGAGATCATTGCAAGGATCCAGATATTTGGGTGAGCAGACCAAACTTTCAAGGTTATGGACCAATGAGCAGGATGAAATGAATGGAAATGGAGATGAACATGACCCTATACTATTGTACATGGAAATATTTATTTAATGAAGGAATGTCAAGATTGTCCATGTACTAGAAATTCCTGTTCCTTTTTATTTCCTAAACTACTATGCATGGAAAATAATTTTTAAGAGGATTATCAAGAGTTTTCCATGCACTGGCAACCCTTAATCCTCTTTATTTCTCAAGAGAAAAAATGCTTCAATAATTTCCCATGTACAGGAAACTCTTGTTCTTCACCAATCATGTTTTGCAAATAATATGAATCTTCACCTTTCTTTCCAACAACAAGGGTCCTAGCCATAAAGCTTCAAATTTCCCATGTTTTCCCTTCTCTTGACACCTTGCATTCCACATTAACACCAAATCATTTTCTTCAAATTTTCTATCTTTTTCTCTTCTATCAAATAAATACTTCATTTGTGCCTGCAACTTCACATTCTAGTTTTGAGCTGCTCTTCTTATCTCATCAAGCTCTGCCAGTTGTTCTATTCTTTCCTCCATTGGTTCTGGAATATCTATATCTTCCTGAAGGATAAGTTTGTAAACTGGTAACAAATTATGTAAAGGCATCCTAGCTTGTGTTCCATATACTAATTCAAATGGGGATTTTCTAGTTTCCTTTTTCAATATTATCCTATCAGCCCACACAACTAACCTCAATTTTGAATCCCAAGCCTTTTTGTTCCCACCTAGCATTCTCCTTAGTGTTGTTGGACTCTGTCTGACCATTAGCTTGTGGATGGTAAGGAGCTACATAAGAAACAGTGATACCATATGTACTGCAAAAATATTTAAACTCATCAGATCTAAAACACATCCCATTATCTGTAATCAATCTTAATGGTGTACCAAATCTGGAAATAATGTTATCCATTAAAAAATTGATCACAACTTTACTTGTTGCTTGCTTGGTTGGGACTGCCTCTACCCATTTGGTGAAATAATCAGTAGCTACCAGGATCCACTTATGTCCTCCACTTGATTTCTCTTGTATCTCCCCAATAAAATCAATTCCCCACTGATGAAAAGGGGCTTCAACCTGCAAAGGTCTGAGTGGTAAAGCTCCCTGATACTTCATTTTCCCTGAGAACTTCTGACATGCTTCACATTTTCTTACATATGAAAAAGAATCATTAAAGACTTTTGGCCAGTAATAACCTGCCCTGAGAATTTTGTGTGTAGTTGTCTTTGCATAATAATGGCCTCCACAGACCCCTTCATGCATTTCTCTTATAACGTGCTTGGCTTGTGACTCATCTAAACATAGCAACAACATCCCGTCCCTGTTTTTCCAAAACAAATCACCTTCCATGAACACATATTTGGATGCTTGCAGCTTCAAGGTTCTTCTCTGATTATCACTTAATCCTTCAGGACACTTCATGTATATGAGGTAATACATGATGTTTGTATACCGAGGAGTATGCTCAATACTTGCAACTACATTTCCTTCATCTTCTACATTACAAATTTGATTTGCTTCAATATTTGTTTCAGCCATTAACTTGGCCAAACCCTGACCTCTCACTAATTTAGTGATTTGTATTTCCATATTGAATTCTTGAATCTTGTTAATCCATCTGCATCTCTTCCTAGTTACTTCTTACTATGTCAAGATATCCTTAACAGATTCATGAGGGACATAAGCTATCACTTTGGCTCCAACAAGATATGGTCTAAAAGCTTTTATGGCTTTCACCAATGCAAACACTTGTTTCTCCATTATATCATATTTCAATTCTGACCCCTGCAATGACTTGCTGAAAAAAGACGCAGGTTGCTCATGACCTTCCTCATTCTTCTATAACATGACAGCAGCTATAGTATGCAACGAAGCAAATGAAAATATTTGAAAGGGTTTTGAAAAATTTGGAGACTTAAGGACAAGGGTTTCCTTGATGGCCTTTTTGATTGATATAAAAGCTTCTAATGCTTCTACAGTCCAATCTACCTCTTGTCCCTTCCTCAGCATCTTTGATATGGGCTTAACAATTTCAGCAAAATTAGACACAAACCTCCTAACAAAATTGATTTGTCCAAAAAATGACTGGATGGCCTTAACAGTTTTAGGAATAGGAACTTTATCTATGGCCTCAACCCTCTCAGGATCTATTCTAATCCCCTCCTTTGACACAATATGTCCTAAGAGTTTACCTTATGTGACTGCAAAATGACATTTTTTAGGGTTCAGACTAATACCATATTCTAAAGCTTTAATAAATACCTTTTTCAGATGTTCTACATGATCTTCAGCCCTTTTTGAATAAGGAGTAAGGTCATCTTGATATACCACCATGATAGCATTAATCAATTATGAAAATGCTAAGTCCATAGCTCTTTGAAAGGTTGCACCTACATTTGTGAGACCGAATGGCATTCTCACATAAACATACATTCCCCATGGAGTTGTAAAGGCTATCTTGTACTACTCAGATTCTTTGACTTTAACCTGGTTATAACCAGAGAACCCATCCATCATAGATAAAAAAATTCACACCATGTTACTTTATGTAGTACAACCTCCATATTAGGTAGAGGATAATTATCCTTGAGAGATGCCACGTTTAGATTTTTGAATTCCACACATAATCTGATATCCCCGTTCTTCTTCCTCACCAGAACCAGGTTCGAAACCCATGTTGAATGCCTGATTGGTTTGATGATAACCCCCATCTCTAAGCTTTGTCAATTCCTCCTACATTTTTGGTTCCAATGTTGGGTTAATAGGTCTTTTCTTCTCCCTAAATGGCTTTGCATCTGGTTTCAATGGGATTTCATGTTGAAACAAATCCTCCCTATATGCTTTGAGATCTTCATAAGACCATGCAAACACATGTTTATATTTTCTCAATAGTGCAATCAACATTCTTCGAATTGTCGGGCTTATTTTCTTTCCAATGTATACCTTTTTTGGTGCCAACTCAATCCCTAAATTGACCTCTTCAATATCCTCTCTCTTGACTGGTATTTGTTTCATGAGGGACCAATCATTTCCATCATATACCCTTTCCAATGCTACTATCCCTTTGGGAAGCTTATTATTTTTAAGCTGTAAGACCTCTTTCCCAAATATTGTTTGCTTTCCATCTACTTCTTCAACAAAGGCATTGAAATCAACTTCTTCAGCTTCATATTGATCTATACAGTGAAGAAATTTCAAGAGGTCAGTGTCATCATTAAAAACCTGCCAACTAAATATATTGTCAGCCACAGCAGGTCTTGTTTTGAACTCAATTTGAGACACTCCAGCTAGTGTGATATCATCTCTTCTCAATGCTACATTGGATAAAAATTCTGCCATTATGTTTTTTGACCTCTCAATCCATTCAATGGAGAAAGCATCAAACAACTCAATTGTGTCCCATACAACATTCCATTATATGATCATGTATGCACTTATGTTTTTGTATGTCACAGGATATCATCGTGAGATGGATGAGAGAAGATGACCAGACTGGTGAGAGAAGATGACCAGACCGAAGGAGATGCATGTTAGTTCCTAGACCAAATCCTTCAAAACTTTACCATAGGACTTTAATATTTATTGCTCTTAATCATCATTGGGCATACTGTTGTAATGGCCAACAAACACCATGATATGACATAGATCAAGGTGTGCAAGGTCGTACCATCACATAAGACAAGCAATCAGATACAAGGATGATCATGACTCATACTAAGAGTGTTGTTGCCCCAGTATTTTTGTCATAACCAACCGCCAGCAAAAAGGACAAAAAGGAAAAATCATGAAACTTCGTTGCTTCTCTAAATCCTATTTCGAGGAAATCCCTAAGAAACTAGCAACATGATTGTAAAAATACAACAATAAAGCCATTATCATGATACATTGTTGTCTTTCTAAATCCTAAAATCAGGACATCGCTGAGAAACTAGTAACATGCGTGTTAAGAGACAAGACAAACATCATGATACATCAATGCTTCTCTAAATCTTGTTGTTGGGATCTCGCTGAAAAACTAGTAACACGATAAAAATAAAAATAAAAAAAATTCAAAGACAAGATAAGACAATCATGATACGTTGCTGCTTTTCTAAATCCTGTTGTCAGGATCTCGCTGAAAAACTAGTAACATGATGAAAGTCAAAAGACAGGATAAGACAATCATGATACGTCGCTGCTTTTCTAAATCCTATTGTCAGGATCTCACTGAAAAACTAGTAACATGATGAAAGCCAAAAGACAAGATAAGACAATCATGATACATCACTGCTTTTCTAAATCCTGTTGTCAGGATCTCGCTGAAAAACTAGTAACATGATGAAATCCAAAAGACAAGTGCCAAGTGTTTTCCAAGTGTTTCTGGATGTCAAGTGTCTTAATGTCGAGATGTCAGGTCTGATGATGTCAAGAAGCCAGGGTGTCAATATTTTTGATGATGTCAAGATGACGAATGTCAAAAATTGCACAATTCAGGAAGCACACATCCTGAATAATGTTGATGCCAAGAGGATTGATCCCTAAATGTCAAAAGGGATCCCTCAAAATGATGATGATTCCTAGGAAGGACACATCCTAAGACATAAATGATAGAGTTCATTCTTCAGAAGGACACATCTGAAGATTACTGATGTCAAGAGGAGTGATCCTTAGATGTCAAGAGGATCCCTCAAAATGTCGAATGGCAGTGACGATGCCTAGGAAGGACACATCCTAAGGTGTGAATGACAGAGGTTATCTTTCAGAAGGACCCATCTGAAAGCTAACCAAGAGCTGACAGTTTGAAAAGTTATGATTATTTGACTTGTTTTGACCGAGTTTGACTTGTGTTTGACTATATATCGATATTGTCATGATGATATGATTGACATGTTGATGAGATTGTCATTTTTGAATAAATAATTGCCATACTTTGTTTTAATGAGTTGTTTTGTTTGGAAAATGATTTGTCTTGACTTGAAGACTTTTGATGTGTGTGCCAGTGTAATTCCATGCACCCTAATGGACTAACCTAGTGTAGCCTCAGGGGTTCATCGACAGATGGCCTTGCCTACGTCATACACTCAGAGACCTCGTAGTTCGACACGACCAATGAATTTGTCTTGATGACCAAATATTGAATCATGATTTTATTTTGACAAACCTAAAAGGACTGACCTAATGTCTCGGGGACTCAAGTATGAGTCTTGCCTACGTAGAAAATGCATAGAGACAACGTAGTTCGGATGAATGACGAAGACTGATTGATTGATATGACAGACTTGACAAGAGATGACTCCGTGTTTGACATCTTGTTGTGGTTTTCTTTAGGACATTTTATAATGTTTTTGGTCTTTCTTCAGGACATTTTGCAATGTTTTTTTCTTTTTCTTTTTTTCAGGACTTTTTGCGATGTTTTTGTCTTTTTTTAGGAATTTTTGTGATGTTTTTGTCTTTTTTAGGACTTTTTATGATTTTTTTTCTTTTTCTTTTGTCTGTTTATGATTTTTTTAGACTTTTGACAACTTATAATTTTTTTGGACTTTTGACAGTTTATAATTTTTTTGGACTTTTGACAGTTTATGAGGATCATGACAAATGCATGTGAATGATGCCTATGCATGAGAATCCAAAGACAAACATGATTGTGCCCCTATTCAAGTTGAATACCAATTGGTAGGTGATGACAGTGTTGTTTGACGTGGGAAGGACGCATCCCAAAACAACATGAGGATGACGATAATGTGATCAAAGTATCGAGGTCTACAACCAGGCCAGGAACAAGGTCAAGTAATGTTTTGGATAATGTGCTTGTATAGATTAGACCTGTTTCATTTGGAATGACTTGGTTAGGACTAAAAGGGATGATGGAGTATCCTTAGACCGTTTGACAAGCGAAAGCCAAGATAGGTGACAGACATGAAAGGACAAAAGGTGGGCTTGGTAAAGGACGGGGGACATGAGACTAAGGGAATTATCATATGATTTTCAAGGACTATGTCAAGACCAAGATAGGTGGGAATGATATGGATTAAATGGTCAGATGCCAATGTCAAGAGGAAGGCCTAGGATATGAGACGACTTGCCCCCAAGTGTAAGAGTCCACATAGACGATTTATTTTACACATGACACTTGTTTGCCAGGTTTTCACTGTTGGATGAAATTTTTCTCTTTACTATTTTCATGACTTTGAATTTTATTTTTTTTTGGTGTCACCAAGATGCCTGTTTTCCAGGTTTTCATCAGGGTGACAATTTTTTTATATTTTTCAATTTTTTGTATTTTTGATATTTTAGGATGACCTTGATGCCTTAACTGACCACTGATTGTTTTGAAGTTGCTGACCGTGTTGATGTAGAGACTAGTGCCATGATATTCCAATAATGACCTTGTTGAAGGAGTTGTCTTGTCAAGATCCTAGCGCTTGCATACAATTGATTGATGTCATTGTGATCCTTTCTAATACTAGAGTTGGCCTTATCAAAATACGCAGATCGCAATAGAGTGCCATGAGAGTCCTTGTGGTAAAGAGTTGCTGCCATGATGTGTCGGATTTGTGAGGTGGGATTTTTGGACTTTAGGCAAGATGTAGGATTATGACGAATGATGGTAGACGTGGAAAGGTTGTTTGGACATTTGGATGAATCACTTTTTATTTTCCAAACTTGGGATGGTGGATGACGGATTTTGGAATTTTGATTGGGACGATGTTTAGAACCAACACTTTTATATGCCTTGCTTGATGACCATTTTGAAGGAGGTGGACATCTGTTATATGTGGGAGTCCTCTTTTCTTGTGGCTCCACATTGTAATTAACTTTTCCTTTTGACATATTTTCTTTGCTTCATCCACTTGTCTTTGGGATCCATTTTAACTTCATATGTCCACTTGTCTTTTTGTTTGATTCAATGGTCGTTGACATTTGATTTTGATTTTTTGATTTGTATGTCTTTTGTCTTTGTGGGTTCCAAAGGGAAGGTTTATTTATGATGGAATGATGGTTTATGGTGTGGATGGAAGAGGTTTTGGCAACAATCTTATGACAAGGACTACTCATGGACTCCATTTTGATGTTTGTATCTAACAAGGTTACCCCAAGTATCGAGGAGGTTTCACTGACATTGTTTGATTTGCTGACTGAAGAATAGCTAAGACCTTGATGTCTGTAATTTTCTTGGAGCTGTATTGGTTCTTGAATGCCTTGCTCATGTATGCCTAGTCCTTTGCCTTGATAATGCATGCTTTGATAGATTCTATTTGCGATGGGGTATTTTTGTTTTGAAAGCAAGATGCTAACCCCTCATGGTATATGTGGACACTATCACTTGTAATGTTCTCATCTGCGAGAAGGCCTGCTCTGATAAAGAAAGATGACCCTAGTTGATAAAGTGTCTTAGCTTCATTATCATGTTGGACATATTTCTAACTAATATCTTTCGTCTGATCTTGTGAAATTTTAGGTTCAGATGATTCTATTGGTGCTTCCAAGTCGATGTCGAAGCCATCATTATGGTTAGTGTCATAGAGTCCATTAAATTCAGCTATAGCTTGATCTTTTTCAAATATTTCCTTAATGGAAGACTCTTGTTCTTGAGGAATATCGTCTATGTGTGTCATGGAGGCAAGTGTCTCATTTTGGAAAGTGTCAATAGTCGAGGCATGTATAGGATTGGCAAGTGTTTGATCATGAATGGCGTAAAGGTCAAGGAGTGGATCGTTTTGGATTTCTTGGTCAATGGCAGGGTCTTGGTCAAAGATGGGGTTGTCATGGATTTGGACTTCTTGGTCAATGGTAGGGTCCTGGTCAAAGATGGGGTTGTCATGGATGATATAATCAGAAATAGAATTGTTGTTAAGGATAGGTGTGTTTTGGATGTCATGATTGTCTTGAAGGACTTCTTGAATGGACTTTAAGATAGGGTCATGGGATGGGCTACCTTGTTCTTGACATGAGGGTGACATTATAAGGTCATGCTTTGGGCTTTAGTTTTGACATGTATCCTCAAGTTTAGAAAATGGGATGTTCCTTTGAGTAATGACAAAATTTTCATGACTAGATGTGGCTTGTGAGGGGGTGACTTGAAAAGGATTAATGAATGAAGGACTAAGATAGGACGTGGAGACTTGGACTAGACTAGTATGTGAAGGACTAGGATATGACATGGAGACTTGGACTGGACTAGTGTGTGAAGGACTTGGATATGACATGGAGACTTAAACTGGACTAGTGTGTGAAGGACTAGGATAGGACATGGAGACTGGGACTGGACTAGTATGTGAAGGACTAGGATATGACATGGGGACTTGGATTGGACTAGTATGTGAAGGACTAGGATAGGACATGGGAACTTGGACTGGACTAGTGTGTGAAGGATTAGGATATGACATGGGGACTTGGATTGGACTAGTTGGTGACGACATAGGATATGACATGGAGACTTGGACTGGATTGGTGTAAGGTTGACTAAAATGGGACGTGGAGACTTGGACATAATCGATATGGTATGATGTGGGGACGTGACATGAGTTGGTAGATGGTTGATAAGGCATGTAGAATTGGACGGGATTGATAGGTGAAGGACTAGCATATGACGTGGAGACTTGAAATGGACTAGTGGATAGTTGGTTTCCCTTGTCAAGATTAGGATAAGGGTGATAAGTGGACATTTGTTGTGAATTAATGGCAGGATTTATGTTAAGTGACTATTGATGGTGAGGGTAGATGGATGGAGGACTTGGACTGATGGGTCATTGGTACAAAGGACATTGATTTTTGGTTTGGAGGAATTGTCTCTTAAAGTCGAAGGCTTGTTGGTATTGACCTCTACAAAGTAACTGGTATTCAACTTTACTGTCAAGCCTATCAATATTTTGTTGAAGGGATGACAAGGTGGTGGATGTCATGATGTTGTTAAATGAAGAGTGATAATGATGTTTGTCTAAGGGAAATGACTAATGCAAGGTGATAAAATTGTCAAGAAAGGATGCCAAATGCCAAGTGACAATGAAGACTAATATGAAAATGTTGACTAAGGAAAATGACCAATGCCAAGTCTAGATGCCAAATGAGGACTATGATGAAAGTTATGACAATATTTTTGGATTTTATTTTTATTTTTATTTTTTTTAAGGATAAATTATGCAAGGTGATGACTAAGATGACTTGAATGTCTAAAGAATGGAAATGCAAAGGTCCAAATGACTTGGAAGAAATTTTCCTAACCACCCTATGCTTCTAGAAAAAGATGTTTATGCACAGTTTGGACAAGTTTGACTTTGATTTTTGGTCTGTGACAGTGATTTTTTATTGTTTGAATGTCTGAAAACACTTGGCAAGCACAATATTTTGGTGTATGGAAATGCACATGAGACAAGCATGATCCTAATGGGCCAATAGGCCAAGGGTTTGTATACTTGGTATAGCCCACCGATATACCCCGGATTGGTGCTAAACACCTTTCCTTCTCAAGAGCGGATAGCTTAGAAGTTTGGTGGCATTGGCTCCCCTCCATGGCTCATTAACGTCATTCGAGCACACCAACTTCAAATTCTTGGGTAGTGACTTCCCAAGAACTGTTATCTCTACTCAAGGGGATCAGGAGTGAGTGTCTTCGGGCATGATACTGTACCCTGCACTATACCAAGCAACGGCTGAAGAATGGTTGGCCTCTAAAACAAAAGGTGTTTAGTACGGGCATTCCATTCATAGGGCATGATCCATGCAGTGAGAGTCCCCTTTTGGATCCATCTTTTCAGAATCATACGCGTGATTCTTGGGCTTTCCCCAAGAATCCACTTTTATATACCGGCTGGAAGTCCCTCGGTGTCAGGGTGCTACCGGTCTGAGTTGTCCTGGGGTGAGTACTTTTTCCCACCAGAACAGGCCTAAGTTCTAGAGTTAGTAATCGTTTCTCTTACACCCAGGATTGCTCGAAAGTGCAAGGGGAGAGGATAATTCGATTACTAAGTCGTAAGGGTAGTAACATATAAAAACGGGTCTAGTTTTCTGATCACCGAGTTTTCACAAGGTGGGAGCATACTCACCTACCATTTTGCAAACACAATCATGCAAATTAGAAGACATGTTCTTTTTAATTGCACTGAAATTAAATGTGTACTAATCTAAGAAAAAGCACAATGTTTCAGTGTTTATTCTTCGACATTCGAACCTGCAAGACCACGAGTTAGAAGTTTCTTATTCACCAGTCTTGGACCCACGACAAGTAACCGCCATGCACGCTGAAAATTAGAATTAGTACCACAAAAACCTATGCTAGGAAGAATGTAGCAGAGAACCAGAATGTAAAGAAAAACCAAAAAGAATAGAAAAAAATCAAAAATTTAATGCAAAATGAAAGAAAACATTACCAGGAAAATGTGTCACAACAGAGCGAATGCGTCGCTCTGTGTTGCAAATGCGGCTCGAGAGTTCAGATGCGGCTTTTCAGACTTCGATTGTGACACGTCAGAGCGATTGCGGTGTTTGAGTCTGCAAGTGCGTTGCGATGCATCAGATGCGTCACAATTATAAAAAAAATAATGCGGCACTCCGTACCTGTACCTGCAAAAACAGTAGAGAACAAACAAAACCGTACGGAAATAATAACAAAAAACAGAGTCAGGTTCACCAATGTAACTAAGGGTTATTTTTAGGTTAGATTAGAGGTTAGCAAATCAACAAAGACTAAGAAACCCAAAGAACTACAAAGCACAATGGAAACTAAAATAAAGAACGATTATACCAGCTAATCGTTGAAGCCTCCATGATTCATCTTCGTAGCACCTTCTAACTTGTTGATTGTCGTGTTGCCCTCAGACTGAATGTGCAAGCAATCTTTGAAGAAGTCCTACACAAGCTTTGAAGGATTTGAATCTAAATTCCTATGCCTATGACAATATGATTAAAAATGCCTATGCCTAAGTATGCCAAGACTTAATGGAATATGACAATAAATGTTGCAATGTCTGTAAAATGTCTAAGTGTGCCAGTGTGTAATCTAAAAATGAGAGGAAAATAGCATTTTATAGAAAATGCCATTTTTAATGGACGGGCGAGATTAACTTTTGACAGAGACCTAAAATCAGGGGACGAGATTAAATCTGACAATCCCTAATCAGGGTTAGGGAAAAATCCTTAAACGATTGGTCGAGATGTCAGCTAAGAAGATCGAATCGACGGTGGAGAATAAATGAGATAATTAATTAGAAAATAAAGATTTTCGAAAATCAAGAACATAAAGACTGCATGATTTGTGAGATTCAAAAAATCAAGAAGATAAGAGTTGAACTAAATATTAGATTTGAAAAATCAAGAATCTACCTGATTACTTGATTTTTTGGAGGAATATTACCATATTGAATTAAATTAATTCAAAATATGGATTTTGTGAGATAATAAATAATCGATTTTCCAATTATTTACTAAAATGAACTGTCAGTTAAGAATGTGATGACATTTTAAATAATTTCATTTATTTAAAATGAGAGGAATATTAATTTTGACAATTAAAAAGATAATTTTTTAATTTAGAAAATATGATTAATAATTAAATAAATTAATAAATTTATTTAATTGTGAGGATTAGTGACATTAAATAAATAAATGAAATTCATTTATTTAATAATCAGGAAGAAATAAATGCAAAAAAGGTAATTAAATAAATTAATAAATTTATTTAATTAGGGGAAGACTTAGAGAATTAATGACGTATTTAATAAATAAATAAAATTTATTTATTTAATAATCATGAAGAATACAAGAGACATGAATTAATTAAATGATTATGAATTATTTAATCAATAGTCGAATGTGGACCAAGGACATAATTAAATGTCATAATTATGCTAGGACGAAAGAGGTAAAAATAGAGCTTGCAGGCCTAGGTCATTTTTAAGTGTCTACAGTACTCATAGCCTTCATCTTTTGAAGATGAATACTCCTCCTCAGCAGGGTGAAAGGTATTTGAGGTCAAGTACACTGTGTGATCTTCTCCACTATTACCCACTAACATTCCTTCTTCCTGCATTTCTTGGGCTACAACACAATGGTCTGGGGAATGTGGCCCATTACAACCTTCACACCAAAGATTACTATTGACCATATATGCCCCCTTCTTCCTTAATGGATCAGGTATTTCTTTGTTCTTGGGTCTATCTATTACAGGTTTTCCATCCTTCCAATTTGTATTATAAGGCATGTCATGTAACCGAGGCCTCTCATTTTTGTACATGTTCTCCTGTTTGTATTGTTAATTATTGACTTGTTGAGGAACCCTAGGATTATCTCTTTTACTAATCATCCCAGCAGCTTTCCTGTTGTTTTCAATGGTTAGTGTTATCTTTTGGGCTTCAGCTAAATCTCTTGGAAACCTGTTTCTTAGTTCATACCCTATTTTTGGATCAAATGCATTCAAATAAATACTCAATGTTGCAGAGTCTAGAAACTTTGACCCAGGTGGTATCTTATTCTTCAATTTGTTGAATCTCCGGTTAAAATCATAAATTGACTCATTCTGATTTTTCTAAATCCGTACTAATTCATGAAGAGCAGTATCTGGTGCACACAGATTTCCATATTGTTCAAGAAATTCATCATGAAAGTCTTGGATAGAATCATTAGAGGCTGTTGGCAAGCTATTGAACCAATCCCTAGCTTCTTTGGTGAGCGACATCATGAACAACCTCATATGTAAATCTTTATATGATATATCCAATTCTTGGACAAAAGCATTAAAATTCCTCAAATGATCTTCAGCAATAATTGCACTACTCCCTGTAAACTTAGGAACAAGACTTCTCCAACTACTATCCATAGGGTAAGGGTATAATTGAAACCCTGTCAAATCAAATTGTCTGATCATTGTTGTATATTTTTGAGGGGGAGGGTTATGCACGTGTTGATACTGGTACATTGGATTGTTCTATTGTGTATGAAGATATGGCACATATTGTTGACAATGAGGTGGTTGTACATTTGTATGTTGTGATGCAATATACGGTGGATGGTTTGATTGCTTGTATTGATCTCTCATATGATTCTGAGGAGCCTTTGATGGGTCTGAAGGCCCTGTATTATTATTTCCCTGCCTATGAGGTGGTATATACTTTGAAAAACCAACTGTCTGAGCATCAATTTGGGCTTTCTGCAATTTCAAGTCTTGGATTTCTTTTATCATTTGGATCTTTTCCTGTTCAGCTTTTTCTCTTTCTAATTCTTATTTATGAAACTCGAACTGTGTTTCTATTTCTTCACGAGTTGAGAACTCATAATTTTCTTGAGGAATTTCATGATCAATAGGCTCATTTTGATTACCCTCCATTCTTTGATCATATTCTTGTTGATATTTGATTCTACATCTAAATGCTTCTGGATTTGATTGTGTGGAGTCTTTTTTCATCAAATCCAAAAGCATTTAGATGTAAATTCATATGGATTGTGGAAATCTAATTACATTGATATTTGATTCGTTTAGCTTCGAGTTTAGCATCAAACTCTGCCTGTTTCTAAGGATTATAAAAAGGATTTCTTTGCTCTTCAGGGGTACAAGGTTCTGCACTTGAATTATCTCTCCATGTATCATAACGGTCATATGTCTCACAATGTGGTCTTGTTGCTTTGTCTTTATTCGTTATACACATGTCATCAGCTACCTTCTTACCCTTATCAACCTTATCATCCTTGTGTCCACTTAGTGTTGCCACTAGGACCTCCAGCAGGACCTCCTTTGTATTGAGATCTTCTACCATTCATGTTGAATTGATGAAATATTCTTGTCAGAGTCACCACTCACTTTGTTAAAAGTGAGAAAAGATGAAATATCTTGATTGTATCCCCAGCTGAATCACTTTTTCTGAAACTTTGAATCTTTCAAATTATGAATCTTTCTTCTGTGACTCTATAAGGTAGTCTTCAACTGGATATCCTATAATAACTCCCCAGCAGAGTCACCAATTTGTTAGCTCTCAAAAATGCAGGTTTGAACCACGAGAGGTTGCCAAGCTCTCACAACATTTCAAGGTAACAGACAAGGCCAAATGATTTGAACCTTCTTCTCTTTAGGTGCTGCTAGACCTAGGTAGGTATACCTATTTGAATCAAGCAGACTTGACCTTTGTTCATTTCTTAAAGCAATTTACCCATACTGGAAAATGGGAGTGGATAAATGAGTTTTATTTCGGTATAAATTGTATAAGCAATATCAAGGCTAAATCTAATGTGTTCATATGAATAAATGAATGAAATTAAACAATGAAATAGTAGAGACTAGTGCCTTATTGGGTGCACGGAGTCAAATGAAAATCTGAAATGAATAACTTCTTTTTGGAAAATACTCAAATTGTTTGGCATATAGTTTTAAGTTTATAACTTGTATAAACATGCAGGAATGTGATTACTGAGTTCTTCTTAATGATCCAAATGAGATTTCCTAATTACTATGACTGACTAAAAGGACTTAATCTTTCCTTGAAAGAACCAATTAATCCAATCATACAGATACAGCAAGTGTGCACTAATAAACTAAAAAAATATCCTTGATATATCAGTTTAAACAATTAGAAAACATCAACCTTGGAGACAACTTCAGCAATACTTTTAATTAACACAACAAATAACTAAAACCAAAAAAATGTCACCACATCAAATGAATTCAATTGAAATCTCCATCATTTCAGACATGCATCATATTCTCAGACAAAGACATTTTGTATCCTTCTGTATTTTTTACTTGCTTTCTGCTCTTCCTTCTCTATGTTGTCAAAAATGGGTTTTATATATCGGCATCACAAAGGATCGCGTCCATTCGTATTCAAACCTCGAGAAATTATTTCATTTGGACCTTTTCAAATGTTCGCTAAACACCCGCTGAGACATCTTGCAGTCATACCGACACTTTGAGTCCTCCCGATAGTCAATAGATCATATGTCGCTATGGTGTCATGCAATCTGATCGACATTCTAAGTCTCCCTGAGAATTATTCCTTCAGTCTTGAATATGTCGCTATAACTCTCACCGATGAAGCCTATCACTGTGACTTTGTGAGTTGGGAAAACACTCCATAGATTACTTCATGTTTTTTTGAGATCTCTTTCAGTTCATTATCTGATCGCCGAGACTTAACAATTCTCTTGCCGATGGAAAAACACACGGTGTGACCTTCCTAACTCTCGCCGATAAAGCCTATCTTGTCGATAAACAAAACGTATCGCCAAGTCTTCTACCAACGCAATCACGTCGGTGTGATGTAGGGAATTAGCGAAACTTCATGACTTCATCTCGATAACAATGACAAAATCCTCCTCTATTTTGTCAGCAAGACCAAATGAATGCTACGAGACTTCACTTCGATGGCTTCAGTCTAGCCGATGAATTTCATTATCGGCGAGACCATGAATATTGCTAAGTCCACCTACCGACGTATCTCCATTATAGCGATATGGTAAGTCGGCAAGACTTCCTCGCACTCACCCCGATGACATCGACGGAACCCACCCTGCCTTATTGGTAAGACCAAATGAACGATGCAAGACGTTACTCCGATTGCTCCTATCTCACCAATATTTCACTTTTGTGCTTCATCGGTAAGACATACACAAGCTCGATATGACTTATCCCAATGCATATTGTCTTGCCGATAGGATCTTTCTTTCGCTGAGACTCTGAATTGTGTCTGCCCAATGTGTATTACCAAATGAAACTTTATCGATAAGACAATCCTAGTCTCTTGCCGATAGACTGCAAAAGACACACGTTAGTATGAAATGCTTTATGGATCGGTGAGACTTGCATCATGTTACACCGATATGGTTTATACATTCAAATGCTCAAGGATAGATGAATTCTATGGGATCAAATGATGAAAACAAACTAAAACATGGGAAAACATGATATGCAAAGCGGATGGTATGGGCATTTTTGGGAACTAATGAGTATACGCAGCCATGAAAATTTTCAAAATTTTACAATTCTAACAGTATCCACATATTTTTTACCATATTTGTGACCCCACTAACTATGTGGTATCAACTCTCTTAAATATTGTAATCATTCTTTTGGAATCATACATGTTAATGCTTCCAATGATGTTGTTGAGATATCGTTTTTGTCGTGATGAATTGTTGATTCAATGTTTTTTGCCACTTGGATTATGTGTGGGGATTTCAATATGGTTGAGATGGCATATGATAAATATGGGGCCTTATCTGTACATTGGGAAACTAAGGAATGGGAGGTACAATATTACATGTGCAATAAATTGAGTCTTTTTTATACCCACTTGGTTTGTCACCGCAACCACCATTTTTGGCATATGTGGTGTAAATTCAAGGCCAAATCTAACAAGTTCTTTAAATTCCTTGATCATGCTATGATATTTTTCAATATTTTCTTTCTTTCTCCATTTTCTTTTCCCTCCTAGTGGAGCCACTACCAGATTCCACCTTGTCAAATCACTTTACCATTTGATTTAAAATTCAATGGAAAATTTGGGGTATCCTCAAAGTTGTAAGACTCAATTATTTTTAAATACTTCTTTGATGATTCATTAGCCTTCACTGGCTCACATCAAGAAGATCAAGAACCTTGAACCCTGTCCCACTGAGCCAATTGGTTGGATTTCTTTGTGGAATAGAGTCATTCGACACACATATCACTTCCTCCACATCTATGGTCACAATCTAAAGGTGCTCAAATTAAGGTCAAACTTCATTGGCTTAAAGTGGGAGATAGAGCTTTGAAAAAAATTTCAAGCTCTTAGATCTCAACATGCCTCTCATGGAATCTAGTAGATCAAGGATGCTCAATTCATTATCAAGGAGTTGCCATATATTCTCCAAGCCTTTGTTAAGCACTATGAGAAATTTTTCATAGCCTAGGAAAACTCTCCTAAACAAGATTGTTCCTTTAAGAAATTCCTCTAGGTTGTTCCTTATCATATTTCCTCATAAAATAAAATATTTTATTATCATCTACTCTCCATTATCAATTTTAAGGAGGTTTTTCACACCATGGCCAATGACAAGGCTCTTGGGTGTGATGGTTTTCCTTGTAAATTCTATAAGGCTCTTTGGGAATGTGTCGGTGAGGACCCACATAAATTTTATATGGAATCTTTCCATTCCAAGTCCTTAGGTATATTTATTAATAAAGGAAACATTAATTTCATATATAACACTAAAGATCTAAAGGATTTTTGCAACTAGAGCCTCATTAATTTTCTTAATGTATCTTACAAAATCATTATCAAAGCTCTATCTTTGAAGGTGTGTTATCCCTTTTTGTAGATAGTGCAGCGAAAAAACTAGTTTCATACAATCCAAATACATTAGGATAATATTATTGTAGTTTTCGAAGGCATAGAATGGGCTTGACACACTCAACAGAAGGCTCTTTTCCTAAAATTTTATTTTTCTAAAGGTTGTGACCATATTGAATGGTCTTTCATTCTTGTCATGCTTCAAGCTCTAGAATTTGGACCTTGTTTTCTCTAATCTATTAGTATGCTCTTTGTTGATGCCTCTGCATGCATCACCATCAATGTTCATCAATCCAATGCCTTTGGGCTCTTTCGTTCCATTCATTAGAGTTATCCCTTGGCCCCAACCCTTTTATGTTCTTAATACTGAAGGCTTTGGATACCTTTTGACCCACTTTGTGTCTCAAGGATTGGCTAGATATATTGCCTTTCCCAACTCACTAGCTTAGATTTTTAATGGCCACTTTAAAAATGACTCATTCCTCACTCTCATTGAAGAGGAAAAAAATATCAAACAATCCCTCAAGTGTTTGGAACTTACTCTCAAGCTTCTGGCTTGGCCATTCAATGGCACAAGACTCATTGTTATAGACAATCCTATTTACTCAATACCCATTGGCTAATGAATTTGGATGGAAGTGGATTGATCATGGAAAAAAAATTAGATTTTTGGGCAATCATTTTTCCTTTCAAGCTTCGTAGGTGTCTTTATGGCAAGTGGTTCTCTCTAACATTGAGAAAAAAACTTGTGTTTAAGACCATGAAACCCCTTTCTCTTACAGGAAATTTCAATTTTTCTCCAAGATTCTTGTAGCTACTCATGTGTATTGTTATTCATGTTTGGATCCTTCTAAAGCCTCTTACATGAAGCTATAAAAGCTTCTCTGATATTTTCTTTATGCTTCCTGTGAGAACCACAATGGTTTTCATGGGGTTTCCTAGGAAATTTTTTGTCTCCCTCACAAATCTAGAGGATTGGAGATTTTATCCACACAACATCATGTTTGGAACTTTGTGTCAAATGTATTATTTGTTCCCTCACCATATGAGGCATAGAAAATTTTCGTTTTGACAATGTATTTCCTCTATATATCCAGCTAGGCGTCCTGCGTGGAAGGGGATTTGTTTTCAAACCCTTCTCACCATGAAGAATGTAATTCACATTGAAGGAAATGTTGTTGTTAAGAGAATTTGGAAAGATTGGGAAGCCATGAAACCCTTTATTTTATGAAATGGTTCTAAATTTTTTGATGGTCTTTCCATCAACCAATAGTATATATGGTGGCCCACTATTTTGCAAGATCAAGGTCGCCCTCTGGATAGATTTCCTTGGGTGTGGGCCCTAATATTTGTAAGGAAAATTGTAGCCATTGCATGACAATTTCCACATAACCCAAAAGAGAACAATGCAAATAAGTGCTCAGAATCCACATGCAAGAGAATAGACAACATACCCATCAAAGATGACACAAGATATACCTTGGGAAAACCCTCAAGAGGGAAGAACCTAGCCTCCAAAAGCATCCATACTCCATCATATTAATCAACCATAAAGAAAATACAAGAGTTACTATGAACACCTATGAAGCATCAAGTCCTCCAATGCATCTACATGTGTCCAAGCATGAATCCACACATCCCATGCACTACTTCTCAAGTGCACTCCTCAACAAGACTTAATAATGACAACCAAACAACTCAGCCCAACCTAAACCACTACACATGTGTTTTCCTTTATAGACACAAGCTCACACAAAATACAACTAGTGGTAAGGTAAAATCGCGTACCAAAAAACCATGTGAATACAAAACCACTAACCCCTTATTTAATATTGGGTACTAATACCACTTTATTTAATATTTCCCCAATATTAAATTATTATCACATGTCTCCCACATATTAAATAATAATACAATGTTACAATACAACATCAGGTGGTCCCCAAATAATTACCTAGTGTGATTAACCACACCACCAAGGTGCATCACAACTAAATAACTATTTAATTACAATATTATGATAAATCAATTTTTGAAATTGTGTACAAAACCATATCCCAACATTCTCCCACTTGTTCTATGCATTTCATAAAGGATTAATACATGAAATACATCATCATAACCATACATGAAACCACATGAATCTCCACAATGCTCTTGTGCTCCATCAAGATACCTGCAATAAGAAAAAAGTGACCACCATCTTAAGAAAGAACTCCTCTTATCCTCCAATGTTCCACCTATGGAAGAAAAGGAACATGCCAAGGTGAAGATGCACCAATCCACGAGCACAAGCATCAAATCCAAGTGATAACAAAGGCTCTAACCAAGATTTGTCAACTGAAAAATGCACATGATCGGAAATAGAATCCACAACACATGCTAATACATCCAACCATCCATACCTCCAAGGTATAAATACATAAGTAAACTCATGCCAAGAACATATGCAACCTATAAAATGCAACCAACCTCCCTGTATCAAATATTTCAATGAAGAACATACATATCCAGGAGTTCCCACTACATAGGTAATGTCAAAACATATCAAGTCTAACAATCAACACTATACATCAAGGTGTGATAAGTAAATCCAAGCATGAAGTACCAAGAACAATAACAATGATCCACACATACAACCCAGGGTGATCCCACAATACTAGCTTACACTTTTTGGCCAAACTTGGCATTGAAATGAACATTTTGAACTTTTTCTTCACTTTCAGACACCTATAGCTACTAAACCGTGAGGAATTTGAAGATGATGCTAACTAGTGATTTGTGAATTTTTGTCTGTAGATTCTAAATATATTTTTAAAAAAAAACTGGAATCAAATTGCATTTCTTTTTCTATCTCCTTCGATAAATAGTTTTTAACAGTAAACACCATTTTCAAAGAGTGATGTGTACTTGCTAACACATAACTTTTTTTCTATGAAGGATAAAATTCTAATTTTTTCGAATTTAGATTTGTAACTATGATATCTAGTGCATGCAATTGGTTTCATAGTGTTTTATTGAATATTTTTTTCTTAATTAAGTTTTGAAGTCAAACCAGTTATAATTTAGATATAGGTTTACTTGCTAACACAATTTTTTTTGTATGTATCGAAATTAGATTTTTATTTTTTTGTTGGATCAAGGACATAAATATCAAGTGCATAGATATTTTTCAAAAAAAAAATTGTAATCTACTATTTCTCCACATGTACAGAACATAGAGCTTGATTTTCGGTGAAAAACCTACATTAACAGGAAATAAAAAATAAATATAATAATCAAATTAGATATATCTAAAATTATACTTTTTGGGAAGCTTATAATAAGGACTACATACTTACAAAAAATAAATTTTAAATGAATTCATTTGATCCCCCAAAAGTTAAATCAAAAGTGATTTTTATCAGCATTTTGATAGGTGTAAAGGACTCTATTATAGGTATGGTTTAAAACTAGCAGGCTTATATCCAAGGGGGTTTGATCTAAGGTGGTTTGATCAAACCCTAGTCAATTGGAATCCTTTAAATGGAACTTTTGAAGGCTTAAATCATTATATTTTCTAAAAATATGTGCTTTCAGCAAAAATCAAGATGTCCTAGAAAGTGTAAACCACTATTGTGGGATCACCCCCCAAAGAGTTGCATAATCTCTCACAACATGTTGCCACCATCCTCCCCAAACCATGAACACCCAGGAAGGAACCATGAAGAGAGAAACTTGTAAATCATAATATGTCCTCGTACCAACAACTCAAAAGTGTATTGTTGTGTCAAGTATGATCTCCTAACAACCCCAAATGAAAAGCCTCAACAACATCCATAACACTCAATCTTGTAGATCAAGTAAAACATATGAATCAATGTAATAATTCCAACATGGATGTAATCCTCTCTAATAAAGAAGATCAAACTCAAAGTAACCATCCCCATAACTAGAAATCAGCCCATAAACCATCTCCTAACAATCCTCATCAAAGAATGATATCATAAACTCAAATGCACAAGGAGATAACCATGCCATAACATCCCTCAAAATGAATCCTCCAAAACTAACTGTCCATAGCTCAAGATCCATATATATGAATGATAAATCATATAAACTCATGATAACCAAATGTCAAATGATTCTCCATAATCAATCACCATGAATCAACTCAATTCCATGAGAATCAAAGAACGAAACACAGCACATCTGAAAGATATAATGTGAAAATACCTCTCAAATAATAAGTTGTCGAGTAGATAAAGAGTGGGGAATGAGAATGCTCCTCTAGGATAACCAACCCATCATGACTCACTCCAAGAACAATCTCCTCTATCAGTCTATAATGAACTCACATCCATATCAGGTGAAATCTCCTCAATCTTCCTACTAAAACCTCCAAAGAGTAACTGTCTCAAGAAAATGTCTCTAATAACAAGATAACTCCAACCATCACCTAAGTCTCCAAGTATCCATGAGTACCTGTAACCAATAAATCCATGCCAAACTCCAAATGCAACATAGCACCATCATGAAGTAATCAAGCAAATTATCAATGTACCCAATACCAAGAGAACCACACATGATCAGTTTCAAAGCTCCAATCATGAATCAGGAACATAAACATGACATCCATGATCTAACAATCTCCTCCTAGGAGATCAGATGCACCAAAACATATATATACATATTGGTCTCAAGAGAACAAGTACCATGCCAAACTCTAAGTGCACATCAAGAGTAAACCATGACATAATAGTAAAACACTCTAAACCAAGAAAACATATCTCCAATCACATGAAGATAACCATACCAATGATGCATCCATGTCACTACCAACAACTCCCATTGAACCATGGTACGAACTACACATGGCATCATGACAACCATCCTCTCCATGAAGATCATCCAAGTCTGCACATACTCAACTGCAATGTCAATAACATACAAGTGAAACTAAGATTCCAAGCCAAGAAGATACCTACAACCATCAAACCATCATAAACATATCCATCACCACCAAACCATCACTGTCAAAAGCTTCAATTGAAAGTGTATAACCAATGAATGTAACAAGCTATCATGACATCTTGATATTCATCTCTGAAATAAATATCAACCATAGAGCCCTCATAAAATCAAAGAACTCAAATGCAACATGAGCTCCCCAACAAAGAAGACAAAGTAAAACCATTATCCTCATACCAAGAAGATATACCGCCACAACCTAAATCAAGAACTAATCCAACACCACCAACAATGCACCTCCATAAACCATCATGACATGCCAAAGTCTCTAAAGCACAAGAAACACCCATGACACCATGATCACCACCAAATGTACCAACAACTCAACCCAACTATGTTCCTCATATCTACATATCATGAGCTTGCTAAGAAAGCCAGAATATGTCGATCATCATCAAAGACTTGAAAGTTCATGATGTTGTCAGGAACTGCAGGGGTGGAAATTAATTCCACTGAGAATTTCTTGAGCTTGGAGCCTTGCATAGGTTCCAGGGTACTTGCAGCAATAGCCAATGAATCAGCTATCTAATTTTCTTCTCTATGGATTAAGCTAATCCCAAAGGCATCAAAGTCCTCAATCAGGTTCCATACCTGATTTCTATATGTTACCAGCCTTTTGTTGTGACATGTATATTGGCTACGCACTTGCTTGATAACTATTTCTAAATCTCCCTTGACCATCAAGGCAGTGACCTTCTTCTTATGTGCAAACATCAATCCCCGTGCCAGAGCTTCATACTCTACTACGTTGTTAGTACACCCAAATTCCAACCTGTAAGAAGCAAAGAAGGTTTTCCCTTTAGGGTTGGTTAGTACAATTCCAACACCACTGCCTGTCTTAGATTTGGATCCATCAAATGTGAGGGTCCATAGTTGATCACGGGTTGGAGTTGATTCTTTTGAAGATGTTATGGGTGCTTGAGTTAGATAAGTCACAATTGGGGCTGCTTGATCTTTTGCATCAGGTATATGGAAAGGATGCTCTGTAAGTTCTTTAGATACACTTTCCAATTCCTGCTTAGTTATATCATCTGACCTGTGGCTATCCTTCTAGCAGCCACTTGTGTCTTTGGTTAACCCCTTGGGTTTTGGTATATTCATGAGTGCAGGGGTGACAAGCGAACCTTGGGACTGTTCCTTGTCAAATACTGATTCGGAAATATGTTTGGGGTAGGTTCAATTTGAACTTCTTTCGAAGGTATTCTATCCCTAGTCAGCATTGTTGCTTCCTTGGCCTCAAATGAGAAGCGGTTTGCAATGGTCTCAGGGTGACTTGAGCTAGCTTCCTCAGTTTGGGAAATATGATTTAAAATGTCAATGCAGGGTTGACAAGTCAATTCAGAGTGATTTTGGTAATGTACCCTACACCAATTAGGGAGAAGAAGACTTTGTAGATCAGTATCTTCCCCTAAGACTAGTTGGTCTTGTTGCAGCTTTCTAATCAAGGCCTATTGATTTTCATTAATCGTGGGGTCAGGGAGTTTTTGTATTGACATGTCTTTAGAATTGAGAACCGAAAAGGTTAGAATTTCTTCTCTTTTATAAACCCCCATCTCAGTCTCAAAGTAAGCTACCTCATTGGGACAATCATACTCAGTGATGATATGCTTGAGGTGAGGCTCACTTTCAATCCTAATCTGAGTAGGAATCCCTCTCCATGGCAGCCACATATGTGAAAAGTCAAGGGAAAGATATCCCCCTAGACTTTTCATCAAATCTCTGCTCAGCAGCATACCATAGGTCTCGGGAATATCTGCTACTTGAATATCTATGTTGGTTAGGATCCTAGGATTTGACCCTACTTACACATGTATGTTTCTTAATTCCCCCACCACATTAACCTCTGTCTTGTCAAGTTGAATAACCTTCTTATTTGTCTGAATGGGGTTCAATCCCAACTTTTTGCATACAGAAAATGACATAACATTGCTTGAAGCCCCTGAATCCAATAGATAGTTGTGTAGGTTCTTCCCACAAATTCTTAAACTTAAAAGAAAAGGTGGAGTACCTACCTTGTTTCTATACAAGGTTGCATTCACATCCCCAACAGGTGTCGCCTTGTTCTTTCCTTTTGATTTGTCAGCTAGCTCCAAAGCTTTCAGCACTATCTCCCTTTGAACAGGGCACCACTTTAAGATGTCAAAGAATGACAAAGAAGTTTTTTGTTTCTACATCTCAGAAACAATATCAAATTCCATATTATAACTTGAGTTATTTTTGGCAACACCAAGTGAGTTACCTTTGTTATGGAAGTCAAGTGGGCCTTTTGGTGGAGGAGGATTATTATCAGCACTTTTATTTGGAGGAACCATGTGATTAGGAGGTGCTGATGTAGTGAATGGACCCTTATTATGATTCCTCAGGAAGTGTCCTCCTTTCGTCTGAAAGGCTTGGGCATCATATGAATCTTCCTCTAGTTCATTCTCCTCTTGCCTTGGGAATGAAGGTTCCTCCTCAAACAAGTCATAATTCATTGTTGTGTCTACTAAGCCACCTCCCCTGTGAGGGTTCCCTTGGAATGTTTGGGCATCTTCCTGTGCCATCTTGACCATCTTCTCCACTTCAGGGCAGTTTACCTCAAAATGGGTTGCAATATCATGCAGCCTACACCAATTGGTCATAAAGTTGAGGTCAGCCACGTTTTCAGTATGTGCTCTCTCCTCATTTGCTTGATAGTTGTGAGAGACTCCACCATTATTAGGCCCTGTATTCCATTGCCTGCTATTGTTTGGCCTTTGGTTATACCCTTTGTTTTGATTTTGATATCCTTGATTAGAGGATTTTTGGCCCTGATAACCTCTTTGGTTGTAATTGTTATGATTCTGATAAGTACCCTAACTGTTGTTGTTTTGATTAGGGTAGTTACCTTGGTTTTGGGAGGGGTTCAATCAGAGCTGAGCCATGTCATTTGTAACTTGAGATAGTGTTTTCTTCAAGGTTTCTACCTCATTTGTAAGCTGAGTTGTCTTTTCACTTTCCACATTCTTAGCAACAGGTGGCTGACCACCATGATTTGGTGTTCCAATTTGGTTATGATAACCATGGGAACTTTGAGGAAGCTATGGTTGTTGAAAGGGATCAGAAGTTCCAATAGCAAAGAATGGGACAGGTGGTTGAGTTTGCAATTCAGACATAGGCCCATAATGGGAAGGAGACATCCCTAGGATAGTGTTGAATAGAGGAGTTGGGTTGTGCATCTGATATCCTATTGAAGGGAAACCTCCTCCTAGACTTCCTTGTTGAGAACTGATTTGTTGCTGCAACTTAATAGCTAAGTGATAAACTTTGGATAGAGAATCAATATCAGTTGGTTGGTAGGTCCTTTGCAAGAACAAGCCAAGCAATGGGTCTATAACTCTAAAGTAAGCTTGAATAGCACTGTTCTCAGTGACTAGATAGGGATCTTACAATCTCCTATACATTTGTTGGAACCTGGTGTTGAACAAGGGCAAGGATTCACATGGCTCTTTCCTGATGGTAGCAAATTGGTGGTATAAAAGAGTTGGATCCACATAAACCCTAAACTAATTGATAAAGGCATTTTCCAAATGTGTCCAGGTTAGAATGGAACCTTGAGGAAGATTAAGGTACCAATTGTATGCCATGTCCCCTAAGGAGTAAGGGAATAACCTACAGACTACATCATGGTGGGCTATCTGAGCTCTAGTACAAGCATCCTTGAAATCTTGTATGTGCTCTTCAGCACTCCTTGACTCACCATGAATATACTTAGGGCCGAATTTCTCAGGGTTCTTGGGCATATCGTGAAAACCTCCAGGGATAGTCCCCAATGGAGAGGGATTATTCTAGAAGAACGCCATTGGTAGGGGTGGTGGTGGTTGAGCCAGATGTTGTATGGGTTGAACCAGCTGTGATGACAATTGAGATGGACGTGATGGTGGATTGATAGGTATCCACTGGGGTATTGGTGAAAAGCCTGATGGAGTGAGGGGAGCTGATAAAGGTGGTATGATGGTTGCCCTAGTCTTATGACTCTTGTGTCTTATTGGGGTCTTGAGCTCTATGAAAGGTGATAGATTTTTAGCTAATCGAAGAACTCTATGGGGCCTTTCTGGGGAGGAAAACCTAGTTTTATCCAGTTTTCCCTTCTAGGCCCTCCTTCTAGTGCCAACTTCTATTGATGTTCCAAATAGCATAGCAACAATTAAATAGAATATTGCTATTATGTTTCTCCTAAAAGAGAAAGATGATCACATGGATATCTCAACTCCTAAGATCTTTATAGTTGGTTCTCAACTGTGTTGATGTCCCTCAGTGGTCAATGTAGCAGTAATGTTCAAGGGGCCTACTAGTGTGAGCTTCTGGATTGTTATGAGATCAAGCATGAACTAAAACCTAATTTAACTGGGGTTTTTAAAGAAACAACAAAAGATAGGTCAGAGATTTGGAACAGAAAAGAATGAAAATCCTTCTAACTTAACCAGACTTGCTACCTTTCAAGGAGTTTTTTAACTAAAACTGCAGAACAAAGTAAACTTGTGATTGACACACAGCCTCTTTCATTCATAGTGCTAATTCAAATAACAGATTTTAAGTTATCATTTAAACAAAACATAAAATAAGATTTCAATCCTTGAAAGATTCTCAAATAAAATGATTAACTTAAAGCAAATATCACCCAGGAACACAATATGAAGTAGATTAAACTCTGATTGCTTCTATTGTTAGTGAAATAGATAAGCAATATTTACAAAACTGGCACAATCACCAGTGTACACAGAATCTGTGATTCCAAATTGTTTCCAACTACACTAAGAGAACTTGGAAAATACATTACAGCCAATACTGAATCTTACTACTAGACAAGAAGACAAAAGAAGCTCTCATTACTAAGAATCAAGATGCAACTCTATCTCCTTCTGTTAACTGACTAACTCCTAGATTTTCTTCTGACTATCTGTTCTAACACTGTATCTTCTATTTTCTCCCTTGGTTCTCTCTACCTCTAACTGTCTAACCTTTACAAAGAGGCCAGAATGGCATATATATAGAATGTAAAAAAGGAATGCGCTACCTACTACTTTAGGGTTTTTACAAAATATCTACAGCCTATAGGAGGGTCGGCCCTCAAATTTTTCTGAGGAGAGTCAAAACTGCATTCAATGTGAAACCATGTTGTCCATGCTGATGACGGCTTATTCTGGGAATGATCTGTAGATATTTTGTGGCTGCAGCATTAACTCCTCTGTCTCCATGTCCATCTTTGAACTACTTCACAAAGCTTCCTTGAATGCTCCAAAATATCACCATTAATACTGGCCTGCCTCTGCTAGCGATCACTACAACTGTCCCTGTGACTCACAGTTTCTTCACCCTTCTTCATGTTCTCATTCATGTTTTAGACTTCTCTGTTGGTTGACCATTTAGACTTCTCTGTTGGTTGACCATCCTTTGGAAGCATCATCAGGCCTCCCTATAGATTTGAACATTTCACCCGAGTCGATCCATCACCTTTGGATCTCAGAAGGATTCCATTTCGCTTGCATTATGTTGGTCTTCCCTCATGGGAAAAGTTAATTGGTCAAATTGTCGCCAGTCAGTCCTCTTAGCCTCTTCTAATTGGTCATACATACACCATGCGAGCCTCTCAGGCAGTCAAAGGTGGTTCGAATGGCATCGCACGTTGGTGAGACACTAATCGTGTCTCCCTGATGTGATTCTATCACTTTTAGCAACCATCGGCGTGACATTATATAGTCAGCAAGACGTTTCGGTGAGCTGTAGAAGTCATATCAAGCTCGTGAAAACCATCGGCAAGACAGTCGCTAGTCGGTGGGACATCATAGTGAACCTCAGGATCCTTCAGCGATCACATTTTTCATGTCGGGGAGACTATCACTTGTCACTGTGACCTCATGGCAAAGTCTTCTTTATCTCCCGGTGGGCCCATTCTCATGTCAGGGACACCTCATCGTTTCGGGGAGATCTTACCCTGAACTCCTCTTTTCTTACCGAGCCCCTCTTTTTTTATCGGCAAGACCAACGCACTCGGGAAGACATCTCCCCGAGTCCATCCTTACTCCCCCAAGCCCGAGTCCCTTTTGCTTCAGTGTGACTTTCTTTCTTCGCCAAGACCTTTTGGAGAAAACATGATCCTTTGCCGAGCTCCATTTCTTTCGATGGGGTCCCCTCTCTGTCGGCAGGACATTCCATGGTCAGGAAGACATCATAGCGACCCTTTTGTTTTCTCCCCGAGCCCATTCTGTTTCGGTGAGACTCTCTGTAGTCGCCCAGACCTTATGGAAAAGGAAAAATCATTTTCCGAGCTCAATTTCCTTCAATGGGGCCTCCCTTCATGTCGGCATGACTTTTCGTGGTTGGGGAGACCTCTCGGTGAAGCCACTCCGTTTCGCCGATACCGCTTTACTTCAGCAAGAGTTCACCCCATTGGTGAAACGTCTTGCCGAAGCCACCTTTCTCTCAGCGAGCTTCCTTCGTTTCGCTGAGACTTCCCTCGGTCGGTGAGACTTTACACCGACCAAGGCTTCCTTTCGCCGAGCGCAAACTTTCTCCGGGCTCCTCCTACCTTTTCGGCGAGACATACGCTAATCGGCCAGACCTCCTGCTAAAGGAAAAATTATCGCCGAGACTTACTCCTTCACTGAGACCCTATACTGAAGTCTCCCTGCTTAGCCGAGAGTTCATTTGAGTTCGGGGAGAGCTTGTTTGATCGGCAAGACTTCCTGCCGACACCACACCCCTGTCGCTAAAACTTACTCCTTTCAGCAAGACATTATGCCAAACTCAGAATCTTTTGGTGAGGGCTCCTTCGATCGGCAAGACACATAATGACTCTTGGCGACATGAAGTTCGGGTGACTGATGAGCCTCTTCTGGATAGAACACTCAACCAGTCGGCAAGACAACTGCAGAGTCTCGCCAACTTTCTCCTTAGAGGAAATTTATGATCAACTCGATTGAAGAATGCTTTCCAACTGAGTTCCCTTGGAAAATATCATCCAGTTTGTGATTTAATCCTACAAAAGAAAGGCCTGCATTAGCACTCAGAAGCAAATAAGACATATTATAATAAATCCACCATTGCTTATAATTATTTCATTGAATTCCTAGCAAGAAGAAAATCAACTCAAGCTGGGACAGGACTAAAATCAGATCAGATAGAAAAAAAGATAAAACATGGAGAAACCGAAGAACCCCCAGAAGCAAAGCAAATAACAGAGGCAAAGAAACCAAAAAGAGAAGGGGGGGCCATTTTGTTGCAGAATAAAATGGGGTGGTTATGCAAGGCATAACAGGAAGAGCATCACCAAATTCACTCAACTCAAAAGCAGTAAGCTTACTAATCAAAATGTCTCCGGTTAGATTTGTTACAGTCCGGAGCTCCTCAATAGCAGTAGCTTTAACTTTGTATGCAGCAGGCAAGGATCTACGCACTTTAGCAACAATCTTTGATTCTTCCAACTGTCCACCAGCACATCTAATACCACACATGAGTTCATTCACTCTTTGCATGAAAGTAGTAATGTCCTCATCATCACCCATTCTCAACATTTCATATTTCCCTTTCAGACTTTGTAACTTAGCAATCTTCACATTAGCATCACCTTCACACAAAGTTTCCAACTTTTTCCATATCTCATAAGCAGTCTTCATATCCATAACATTTTTCATCTCAGAATCAGTCAAAGCAATCAACAATGCTTCCTTATCCCTGATATTTTGCTCAACATCTCTAATCTCAGCAGTAGCAGGACCATTCTGAGGAATGACATACCTATTGCTTGTAATACTGCAGTAGGGTTCACCAATGCATCTCATATGGCACTCCATTCGAGTCTTCCACATAGAGTAATTTTTTCCATCAAATCTCAGACTATCCTTCTTGTATGTCGCGATCTTGGATCACATCAAGCTGTTAAACTTCTTCCAAGGAACCTGCTCTGATACCAATTTTTTGCAACACAAGGGAAGACAACTGAGAGGGGGGTGAATCAATTGTCACAGAATTTCAAACTTATTCAACCTATTAAACTTATTCTCAGATCTTATCAACAACCATGAAAGCATAAATCAACAACACATTAGAAACACACATAACACCAAGATTTTTTATGTGGAAACCCTGTTAGGGGAAAAACCACGGTGGAGGTCAGCCCACAAGATTATACCCTATTAAAAGTATAAAAAAATGTGAATTGGGAATGCACATGCATTTAGGTGCACTGCCTAGAGCTCACTGCTCAATTACAGAAGGAAGACATGTTGTCTTACAAAGATTTGGATTACATCCACAAGATTTGAACTGAGAAAAATAGCATTTGCTAATGCCTGATTATAGTTCTGGTTAAGCACATGAACACTTCTTCACTCTTCTTCACTCTTCACACTTTTCCTCTGCCTTCAAAAGATCTAAACAATATTCACACATAGGACTCGCACACTTTACATACTCATTCCTTCAAATGATAAATCAATCGCTTATATATATCCACAACAATAAATTACATCGCTACAAGTCTTCCTTAATAAAATAATAAAATGAATACAAACTGTCAGCCCAAAACATTAAAGATTATTAATGTGAATCAACCAAGGTTGGCCACAACATAATGAAGACCCAAAATAAAATCCTCAAACATGAAACACCTTCAAAAATTATTTCTCAAAGATCCACAACGTGCTACAACACCCTGTCGGCCAAGAACATGAAAAACATGAACACACAAGAGAAAATCTTGGATTACGAGCACAACAATCAATGTGGACTTGCATCATAGATAGAACATGATCTAGAAAGTTCCAAAAACATCATGAATCACCAGAGAAGCATCTGCAGCAACTGAACTTGCTAAAATCTCATCAACTTTATTCAGGAACATCAACTGAAGCAACAAAAAAATTGTCAGAATACAAATCTTCATAACTTGATCAAATCTTCACGCGGATCTCTGAAACTTAACGTGGATAAATTAGATATAATCAAAAAGAAACCCTTTAATCCACAACCTCTGATCATCAACGTATTGAACTCACCAACAGACTGAACTTCACTTCACCACTAAAAACTTGCAACTTATTTTATTACAATTTTCTCAATATCCTCGACATATACAGCTTCTTAAACATTAATGCCAATAGTTTTGACATCAATGACAACCACATATCAACAACACAACCACAACATCCAATAGGGGAAAACAATTTTGCATTTTTTCACAAACACAAAAATATATCAAAATTCATCTCTCAGCCAACCTGAATCCAAACATGAGCTCCATTTTGTCCCAAGAGATCATTTACAAAATTTCCCCCACAAAATCCCCATTTGAATGCACAACCAAGAAACCCTTTTTGCCCAAAATTTTTCACACCCCAAATCTGAAAACAACCCATCATAACAACAAACCCAAAACCATTAGATCTACAATATATAACCTACAAAACCCTCATATCTTGCCATGTCTTTCATTCTCTCATACATTGCATAGATTCAAACTTCAAGCAATATTTTCTCAACCTAAGGTTATAATAAAAAAATCTTCAACCATGAAATCTTTGATACCACTTGTAAGAAAACTTGCAACCATTGTATGACAATTTCCACATAACCCAAAAGAGATAATAATGAAAATAAGTGCTTAGAATCCACATGCAAGATAATAGACAACATACCCATCAAAGATGACACAAGATATACCCTGGGAAAACCCTCAAGAGGGAAAAACTTAGCCTCCAAAAGCATCCATATTCCATCATATTAATCAGCCATAAAGAAAATACAAGAGTTACAATGAACACCTCTAAAGAATCAAGTCCTCCAATGCATCTCCATGTGTCCAAGCATGAATCCACACATCCCATGCCACACTTCACAAATGTACTCCTCAACAAGACTCAATAATGACAGCCAAACCACTCATCCCAACCTAAACCACACATGTTGAAAAAGATAATTTAGAGGGGGGGTGAATCAATTGTAACAAATTTAAACCTTTAAATCATTCACCAAAACAAATCCTTAACACAACTTAAAATGATTAAACATTAAGTGCAAGTGCAGAAACTGAAAATCATCACACAAACACAACAACACTAGATTTACATGGAAAACCCAATGAGGGAAAAACCACAGTGATGATTAACTCACACTATAGAGAATATCAAAACTGATTACAAAGGCTCACTACTTGAGAAGTAAGGCTCACTGCCAAAACAAGGACTCACTATCTGGATCAGGACTCACTGTCCAACAGGGTTAACCACCTGGAGGGCTCACTACCACAGAGATACAAAGAAGATAGAAGAGATATGTTACAGAGAGAAGACAATCTCAATGCAAAAGAGAAATCCACCACATTTTTTTCAACCATTTGCAAACATGTATGAATGATAGAGTACACATTCAACTCACTGCATCTAGAAACTTAGCATTTAGGCTTCACACTAATCTACCACACTCGCATCACACACACTCATTGATTCACATCAATTTCATATCTATCAGCTCTATTTCTTTGCACTTATCTCTTGTCCATCCTTTCTCTACTTTCACCACTAACTCATCATGTATTTATACCATCTTCAACTTTGAAACATATCCAAATTCGGCGATCCAACATTAAATTCAAATTAGTTCGGCACCAAAACATCCTAGGGTGGAATTAGAATGAGGGTGACCCAGACACATGCTTGATAAGGACCCAAATATGTCCAACACGTGTCATCAATTCCGAAGATAGTGTTCAACACAAGGTCTTCCAAACCAGTGTAAAACACATAGAACAGTTAAGCACGATCCTTCCAAATACCGAAATTATCTTCAATACAATCATAACAACTCAACTCTAGAATGGAAAGTTAAAATACTTTACCAAAGAGAAATCTGAACCAACAACATTTCTCTCAGACCTTAGCCAGAAACACAGAAAACCACAGTTCACAACTGGTGAACATAACTCACACTATACAATGAATCAACAACCAAAAATTTAGATATAGCAGCTTCCAATAAACATAATCATCATATCTAAACCACAAAAACATAGGATGAAATCTCGAAGCAACCACTGAACACCTACAACCTTTCTTCAATACAATTTTCTCAATATCCTCGACATATACAGCCTATAACTTGCAACCATGACATTAGTGACAATAGAAACCAGTTAATAACCAATTGACTAGTTGACATCAATGACAACACCTTCATTCTTGCAACAATCTCCCCTTTTGTCATTGATGGAAACACATGATGTGAAAAAACCATCAAAGAAAACATACTAGCTCTGAATACAATTCTCAAGATTTTTCTTTTTGTTTCTTCCCCTTAGTAGAAAATCATTTTCACATTCTTCCTCTTTTCTCTTTTTCACATTCTTCCTCCCCCCTTTCACATCAATGGCAACAGAAAAAGATATTTTACATTGATTTCCCCTTTGACATTAAAAAAATAATAATACATTCAATGACAACACATGACAATACATGCTTTCCCTGAGAGGTAGCCACCAAAACATCAGTCTAGAAAATAAGATAGATCTATAGATCCACCAGACTGATGCATCTCCATATGCATCTAGTTTAAGAAAGGAGGGGCAATGACCCCTAACTTCTCCTGGAGATACTCAAAAGTATCTTTAGGAAGAGCCTTCATAAATATATTAGCAATCTGATCCTTCATAGGGACATACTCAAGCTTTACTTCATTCTGCACAACCTTCTCTCTCAAGAAATGATATCTGATAGATATATGTTTTTTCCTCGAGTGCATCACTAGATTCTTTGAAATATTAATTTCACTTGTGTTATAATAGAAGATAGAAATAGGATCATCATACACCACTCTGATATCTTTCAATGTTTGTTTCATCCATAGAACTTGTGTAAAACAAGATGCAATAGCAATAGACAAGGAAACTAGATCTTATTTTTTTCTCAACCAAGCCACCAATCTACAACCAAGAAAAATTGCACCACCACTTGTACTCTTTATTTCATCTACACATCTAGCCCAATCTACATCTATATAAGCACTTAGTGTAAAGTCAGTATCCCTAGGATACCATAACCCATAATATGGAGTTCCATTCAAGTATCTGAATATTCTTTTAATAGCAACATGTGTTTCCTTAGGATCTTCTTGAAATCTAGTCACAAGATAGATAGCATGCATAATATCTGGTCTAGTAGCAGTCAAATACAATAGTCCACCAATCATAGATCTATACTTGCTCTAATCAGCTTTAGGTGAATCGCCATCTTTACCCAATTTGCAACTAGTCACCATAGGACTACTCGTACCATCTTTACCCAATTTGCAACCAGTCACCATAGGAGTACCTATGGGTTTGGAACCATCCATCCCAAACTTCTTCAACATCCCTTTCACATACTTAAACTATGAAATAAAAATTCCTTTCTCTATTTGATTAATTTGTAGCCCAAGAAAGAAATTCATCTCTCCAAACATAGACATTTCAAATTCATTTTTAATCTCTTCCGCAAACATCTTACACATAGTTTCATTTCCTCCAAAAATAATGTCATCCACATATACAACTATAATTAAAAAAAATCATTTTCAATTTTAAAATACAAATTACTATTTATTGTAACCTTTTTGAAACCTTGTTGAATCAAATACCTGTCTAACTTTGCATACCAAGCTCTAGGATCTTGCTTCAATCCATATAAATATTTCTTCAATCTGCACACTATATTTGGTTGATCTGATAACTGAAATCCTTCCATTTGCTCCATGTAGACCTCTTTTTCTAGCTCACCATTCAAAAATGTAGACTTGACATCCATCTGATAGACCTTGAAATCTTTATGAGCGAAAAATGCTAAGAACGTCCTTATAGCTTCCATTCTTGTCACCGAGACAAAATTCTTCTAAAAAGCTATGCCTTCTACTTGTGAGTAACCTTTACACACAAGCCTTTCTTTGTTTCTAACCACTTCTCCATTCTCATTCAACTTATTTCTGAATACCCACTTTGAACCAATAATGTTTTTATCTTCCGGTCTTGGAACCAATTCCCAAGTTTGATTCTTCTCAATCTATATGAGTTCTTCTTTCATAGCTTCCGTCCAATGTTCATCTTTACATGCTTCACTTACAGTCTTCGTTTCAATCTCATAAAATAAACACAGATTTACTTCACCAACAACAGCTTTGCTTCTTTTCAATACACCTTTTATCTTGACTCCAATGATCTAACTTTTGAATGATTCTTCTGCACATATCTAAGTGTCTTAGGGGACACCACCGAAGCTTCTTCTTCTCTTTCATTTTCTTCATGTTGTTGAGGAGTTCTCAGAGCAGATAACTATCTCTTTATTCCATTCACTTCACAAAACATATTAAACTCATGGGAGGTGAATACTCCACCTTTGTCAGACCTTAAGCATTTTATCCTCAAATTCACTTCATTTTCAACCATAGCTTTGAATGTCTTCAATCTATCTAATGCATTTGATTTCTCTCTAAGAAATGTAACCCATGTATATCTAGAATCATCATTCAATCAAAATCATAAAGTATCTTTCACCTTGTAGACTTCTCACTCTTGTAGGACCACAAAGATCTTTATGAATTAAATCATGTAGTCCAGTAGTAGATTGTTCCTTTGATCTGTAATGGCTTATAGCTTGCTTTCCAAACTGGAAATTCCTGCAAATAGCAATAACAAGATTTGTAATCCTTGGTAAATATCTCATGGACTAAACTGCACTAATCCTTTCCAAGTTATCAAAATTCATGTCACAAATTTTATGATTCCACAACCAACTATCATTATTCTAAGTCATAAAGCATCATCCGTTAGCACCCTTAAGTTGATAGATATTTCCTTCAAATTTCTTTCTTGCAGCAATCACTGTTTTGGATCCCTTCCTGATCTCACATCTCTCATCCTTAAATAAAATATTATATCCTTTACTACACATATATCCAACACTCAAGGTATTATGCCTTAAACCCTTAACATAGTATACATCATCAGTGGTATGCTTTCCATCAAAACTTATTGAACCTATCCCACAAATTTTAGCACCAGTATCATCTCTAAACATAACCAAGCCTCCATCATATTTCTCAAGTTTAAAAAATTTACTCTTATCACCAATCATGTGATGTGAACAACCACTATCAACAACCCAATAGTTCTTTTCTTGTTTAGCATGTAGGGAAGAGATTGCAATACCTTCATTTTTCTCCTTCTCCGGAGGGAATTCCTTCACCTATTTTTCAGAATTAGTAGAAGTAGGTTCATCTTTTATAGCCAAGAACAAGCATTCATTGTCATCAGGATCTTCATAATTAGAATCCTCATCAAATATACTAGAATCTTCATTCACATAATATGTTATGTTGATCTTCTTACCTTTCTTTTCTTTCTCATATCTTTGTTTATTCCTCTTAGCTCTTTCCAGACACCTTGCAACATAATGACCTATTCCTCCACAACTAAAGCATTTAAAGGGTAACTTACCTTCATACCTGCCAGAGCATTTCCTCATCCTTCTCACAAAGTTAGCTTCTCTTTCATCAATATTTTCTTCATCTGTATCTTCAACTTTTGTAGCTTTAAAATTAGTCTCTGATTTGGATCCATTTCTCAAATTTAGCTTCCTCATCTCATAAGATGTCAGAGATCCCAACAATAGATATTTAGTGTAAGTATTATAATCTATACTCTATTCAAAATCACATACATTTTTTTTGTAAGCATTAGGGAGAGTTCTAAGAATCTTCTTTACAATCCTGGTTTCATCTATAGTAGCACCAAGTCCTCGCATTCCAGCTACTATCTCATCCAATCTTTGTACATAAGCTTTAACATTCTCATCTTCAGACATATGTAGGAGCTCAAATTGTGTCTCCAAATTCTATAATTTTTCCTCTTTGACTCTTTCATCACCTTCATGTGCCTTTTCCAAAGCATCCCAGACCTCTTTAGCAATCTTCAAATTCTAAACTTTAATCAACTCTGAATGTAAACGACTGTTCTTCAAAATGTACTTCGCCTTATTGTTCGCTTCATGTGCCTTGATCTCATCAGCCATACTCAAACCATTAGCGGGAGGAGTGTAAGGATTCTAGTAAGCTTTATCCACATCATATCCATAATACTCCAAATATTCTTCCATCGGTATTTTCTAGATAGCATAATTAGTTCCATCAAACCTCAGATAATCATAAGTAATTTTGCTAGCCATCCCAGACCTTCCTTAAACGGTTAAGCTCTACTCCAAGGAACCAAGATCTCATCCCATTTATTGAGCAATACAACTGAAGGGGGGGTGAATCATTTGTAACAAATTTAAACCTTTAAATCATTCACTCCTTAAAACAGCTTAAAATGATTAAACATTAAGTACAAGTGCAGAAACTAAAAATCATCACACAAACACAGCAACACCAGATTTACATGGAAAACCCAATGAGGGAAAACCATGGTGAGGATTAACTCATGCACTATAGAGAATATTAAAACTGATTACAAAGGCTCACTGCCTCTAAGAAGTAAGGCTCACTGCCAAAACAAGGACTCATTGTCCAGATCATGACTCACTATCCAACAGGGTTAACCACCCGAAGGGCTCACTGCCACAAAGATACAAAGAAGATAGAAGATATATGTTCCAAAGAGAAGATAATATCAATGCAACAAAGAAATCCACCACAATTTTCTCAACCACTTGCAGACATGCATGAATGATAGAATACACCTCCAGCTCACTCCATCTGGAAACTCAACATTTAGGCTTCACACTGATCTACCACACTCACATCACACACACTCACTAATTCGCATCAATCTCACATCCATCTACTCTATTTCTTTGCACTTATCTCTTGTCTCTCCTTTCTCTACTTTCACCACTAACTCATCCTATATTTATACCATCTTCAACTTTGAATCATATCCAAAGTTGGTCATCCAACATTAAATTCAAATTAGGTTGACACCAAAAAATCCTAGAGTGGAATTAGAATGAGGGTGACCCAAACACACCCTTGATGAGGACCCAAATAGGTCTAACACACTTCATCAATTCTAAAGATAGTGTTCAACACAAGGTCAGCGAAACCAATGTAAAACATGTAGAACAATTAAGCACAATCCTTCCAGATACTGAAATTATCTTCAATACATTCATAACAACTCAACTCTAGAACCACAAGTCAAAATACTTTACCAAAGAGAAATTTGGACCAACAACATTTCTCCCTGACCTTAGCCAAAAACACAGAAAAAACCACAGTTCACAACTAGTGAACATAACTTGCACTGTACAACGAATCAATAGCCAAAAACCTACATATAGCAGCTTCCAGTAAACATAATCCACATATCTTAACCACACAAACATAGGATAAAATCCCAGAGCAAAACCCGAAGCAATCACTGAACACCTGCAACTTTTCTTCAATACAATTTTCTCAATATCCTCAACACATACAACCCATAACTTGCAACCATGACATTAGTGACTATAGCAACCAGTTGATAACTAATTGACCATTTGACATCAATGACAACACCTTAATTCTTGCAACAACACATGTGTTCTCTTTTATAGACACGAGCTCACACATAATACAACTAGTGGTAAGGTAAAACCATTTACCACAAAACCATGTGAATACAAAACCACTAACCCCTTATTTAATATTGGGTACTAATACATCACTTTATCTAATAGTAGGAGAAATGATCTGGCCTAAAAGGCTTGAATAAATCTAATATTCCTCTGAAATTCAACCAGATCTAGCATTCTTTTAGGGTGGAGATACTCTTTAGCACAAGGAAATATAAAAATTCTACATTTTTTACTAATTACTTTCTTGATCAACATGTCTGACTTTATTCTAAAGTTATTATTTATTTTAATGTGTTGATTCAAATCCAGGTACAAGCTAATAAATTTACACTAGAAGTGTCTCATCTTCAAGTGCTTCGTGACCATTAGGGAAATGCACCTTTTTTTGTGGCTAGAGTTCCACTATAACCCTCCTCTTGGGGTCACTCACCTCCTCGCATGCATTGTCAAGGATGGATTCTTTCTTCTTGTGAAATTTTTGTTACTTGATCATAGGCTTCTCCTCTTCCCACCACAAGAAAACATGGAAAATAGGAATGGTAATGGCCTACTTGTTAGTTCTCTACCTCTCCATCTCCCACCAGGGAAACTTATGGGTGGTTTGGTGGTGGATTCTTTAGCTAGCTTGATTCTAGCAAGTTTCCTTGACTAGTTGTTTTTATTTTTCACCATTTAAACACAATGAAAATTTTGAGCAATTGAGGATCTTAAAAAAAAAAGAAATCAAGATTAGTCAAGAGAAAAATAAGCATTATTTTAAACAACACTTTTTATCAGTCAAGGTCTCCATTAGCAATGCATCAAGTTCATGAGTAATATTGTTCATGTTTTATGTTCAGTTTTTTGGTGAGTAATAACACTTGCAGGACCTTCAATCAAGCATTCAATTATCCTTCTATGAGATGAGTACCATGACTTCATTCCATCAAGGAAAGTAGATCTAAGTGGTAAGTTGTAACACTTGTCATTTATAACTTGTTTTTATCCATTTTCCTCTGCCCGACTAAGGGTAAGCACTCAAGTCTCCTACTTCAACAAATTAGGGAAAGAAGAATTATTCATCAATAAAAAAAGTTTTGAAGTTGAGTCCAGGAGGAAAGAGCCTACATATTGTGACCTACTAAGACTTGTTCACAGATTCTAGGGCACCACCACCCCTGTCCAGGAAATTTTAGCCCCAGTTTACGTATTAGGTTCCTCTATCTATGCACTTTTCTTTTATGTCTTCAATTTTTATGTTGTAGTTCTTTACTTCTCTGAAATCATATCAGTTTGTTGTAGATTTACAGTTGACCTAGTTTTCATTTACACAATTAAATCAGTTCATGTCCTAATCAATCTAATCAAACCTACACAAAATATAAAGAGGACTAAAACCCTGATCTACCATTCTGGATCTTCCATTGAGGATAGTATCAAAGTGGTCTTGTGATCAATTTTTTTCCCTCTCTAATGTAATGTTGGGAAAGGTGTGATTTAGAACCTAGATCCCTTTTTCCCACATCACATTTTGGTGAACCTGACATTTTTTACATTTGTAAAACCTTCTAAAATCATAAGTATTTCATTGTGAAATATGAGTGCAATATTAGATTTTTTTCATTTGTCAAAGTGCCTGCACATCCTAGTGAAAAACATTGAAAATTAAATATTTGAATAGTTTTTTCATTTTAAAATATCAAAAAGTATTATTTTTCAGCATCCTCAACATAAATTCAATTAGTTGCAGCATTTTAAATTTTGTAGATTGTCATTTGAACATATTGCATTTTTTTACCAACATACAATTTTATGCATGTGTGTGTCTTTCACATAGAAAAATTAGGTTTCATGCATTTATAGAAAAAAATTGCTTTCAAACCTGAACCTATGGAATCTCATAACCTCAAACACTATAGTTGATTTCTATATTTTTAAATTATTAAAATCTTGCACCTCTGGTATACGGTACCACCACCCTTGTCCAGTAAATTCTATCCAAATTTCAGTCTCAGTTTTTTCTCTATGACCTCTGTGCAAATTTTTTTCTTGTTTTTGAAATTTGTTTGTCTATGTCACTTTCATCTATTTTTCTCTCCATTATATGAGCACTTTAGTCTCCTCAATCTTGTAATAAATTTATGAGCTTCACAACCTGGTGTCCCATATTTAATACCACTATGAGGCATAGTTGTAGAATTATGGCTTCTCGTGCTACAATCACATCCAGTATTGATATTGAGACTTATAACTCTTCCACTCAAGGAGTTACATCTACACAATATATCTTTGATTCTCTCCCTACTCCTACGGTGCATATGTCTTCTTTGTCGCCTAACATTCTTGTGGACTTGGAGGTTGTTGTTTCCCATGTCCCTGAAGATAAACTTAAACAACTAGACAAATACCTAGAAGACCTTAAACAATACTTAAGCACTAAATATTTGGTCAGAGAAATAGTTCTTCTTATGGATAACCTTATGAAGCTAATCAATGATGCACAAGGGATAGAAGTGTTGTGTAACCTAGCTCATATAGTGGATTTCAATATCCCCATGATAGCTAGTTCTTCCCAATCCTTTACTAATACTCAAAATCAAATGGGAAAACAAGTTTCCCCTCCTACAACCATATCTTCTATTCCAAATTTTACCCCTCTAGTTGTAGCAACCACCACACAATATAGTAATGGTCTAAACTCTATTTTAGGTATTTCTTGTGGGAATCCTTATAGATGTGTCCCTTCACCTACATTACCTCCATTTTCTTCACCTCTCATAAACTTTCAAAACAATAATCCTCCAATCATCAACAATATCCCTACACACTCCACACATTCAAATATACCAACTCTTACAAAACATGTCATTGTTACAATAGAAATTTTCAAATATGAACAAAAGTCAAACCAATGCTAATCCTTCAACATATCTCACACATAGCCCATTATCATTTGCTATCCTAAAGACACCTATTCCACAAAATATTGAAATACCTTGCTTTGAGAAGTATGTTGGCAAAGGAAATCCCAATAATCATGTATCGGCTTTCATCACACTATGTAGTGATTTCATTTTTTGTAATTCTCTCCTAGCTAAACTTTTTTCACAATCATGTATTTTTTGAAGATGCTCTCCTAGATAAACTTTTTCCAGAATCATTGAAGGACATGAACTTAGATTAGTTTTGTTCATTCCCTAATAATTCAATTTTCATTTACACAACTTGTTAATAAATTCCTTCAGCATTTCCAAGAAAACATTGGACCTCAAGCTACATTAATTGATTTATTCCATTATAAACAAGGACCTAAGGAGAAGGTGATTGAATTTATAGGATGATACCAAGCTCTTTATTCACAAATCTCATATCCTCTCTCGGATGCCGATATACAAAGGATTTTCATTGGAAACTTGCAACCTAGCATTCGAGATAATATTTTATTGATGAATATCCCTCATTCACACATTTATGTACATCCCTTCACGATTACCAAATATCGGTTAGCCAATATGAAGGAACACCTTCATCAACTCCTAATGGTCAATTTGAAGTTGTACCTCAAAACCTCTACCAATCATTTAAGAAATAATATAGAAACTTTATAAAGATAAACACTCCTCAATCATCCAATAACATTTAAATGGAATTAGCTACTACATCTATAACAGCATATCAATTTAGGCCAAGAGGTAGATAATTTTCACAATTGCATGATTCTCTTCAAGCTATTATGTTGTAGTTGCTAAAAAAGAACATGGTTCAACTTCCTGTAATTAGACCCATCGACACCACCAAACCATTACCACCAAACTTTAATGAAAAATCCTTTTGCTAATATCACTATAAATTTAGACATGATTAGGAAAGATGCATGCATCTTAAGCACCAAGTGCAAGACCTCATTGTTTCTAATGTCATCTAGTTGGTTGGTGTAAACGATAAAGGGAATAAATTGGTATCACCACCTAATAAAAACTTACAAATGTTGAACAAGACAATTGAGAGGGGGAGTGAATCAGTTGTAGAAATTTTAACCTTTAAAACCCTCAACAAATGTTAGATCTTCAAGCATTCACAAAACTTTTACTTTGCTAATGTGTTTAATTATTAACTACAAAAACTAAAACTAAAAGTAGTAAAACCATGCACATAAGAACACCAAATTTACATGGAAAACCAAATGAGGAAAAAACCACGGTGAGGATTAGCTCACAATATAAATAATTCCAAAACCAAATACATAGGCTCAATGCTAGAGAAGCTCACTTCCAAAATAGGACACATTGTCCAAAAGGGCTCATAGCCAGGGCTCACTACCTCCAAAAGAATACAAGAAGATAGAAGAAGAATAATGTTACACAAAGAAAAAATTCTCAAGGCAACAAGGATTCCACCACAATTACTCACACACTTTCACAGTCTTACATGAAAGATATCGGATACCTTCAACTCTCTACCTTCGGAGCCCTAACATGAAATTTTCACTGCTTTGCTCAAACTCTCATCTCATTACACTTCACTCACAAAAATCTCATATCTTGATTCTTACTCTTTCTTACTAGCTCTTGCATCAACACCATACATATTTATACCAACCTCTACTTCAAAAACTTTCTCCAATGTTGGCCACTAGCCATTATACATTCAAATTTGAAATAGGTCAGCACCCAAACATTCCTGTAGTGGATAGGAATGAAAGGAAACCTACATAAATCCTTAATTATGACCCAAATATATTCCAACACACTTTAACATGTTTCTACGAGCCTTGCATGTAGTGTTAAACACAAGTTCATCCAACACCCATGCAAAACACAATAGACATTAAGTACACGCTTCATTAGATCAAGCCAAAAAAATTGGATAGCATAATTCACTTGAAATCAATATAGAACAATCCATGAATTACTTAAGATTCATCAGCCACTTCAACCAAGCTTCGCATCAACAACTATTTCAATTCAGGACAACTGATAACCCTTGTTTGTATACTAATAAATGAAACTTACACTATACTGCACCAAATCAAGTAAAACTTTGAACACAAAGATAAAATAATTATAAAAAAACTTCCCAGATCTGCACAACCTGAATCCAAATAGCAGAGAAATGCATACAAAGTTAATACATAGCTCAATCAACTTCAAAGCAATAGATATAGATGGTCCAGGAATCTCCTTTCAAATCCTGGTCTTTTGTCACCTATTGAGGAAGAGAAGCATCACTCAAGCACTTTTCCACCAACCACAAACTCATATGTGGTCCCTCGCACATCTATCATAAGATAGATGGCCCTAGCCTTCGATAAAGAGATTGGTGGAGTAACCTCGTAATGACAACCATTCTGAACTAAGTGTTGTGTCCTACATGACTAGAACTTGTAAACCCTACCATCTGGAACTAGCATGCATAAATGGATCATGGTGAATTGATAGTGGAGCCAAAGGCTAACACACTAATTTTTCCAAAGTGTTCTTTCTCACTCAATACTTCAAGTGATATTGATCCTACTCACATACACTACTCAAGATCAATTTGACTTTAGGCCACTATAATCTATGCATAGCTATTTCCTCCAATGGGTAATATTTAACCCTAGAAACATCATATTCCCTTTCCCACAAACTTAATGGTATTTCTACCCAAAGATCATAAATACAAGTACCCTCCTTTCAATGGATAATCAAATCCAAGGTGTAACTTACAAGCTATCTAATTCAATCAAATAACTTAGCTATGAATAACCCTTAAGCTATCCTTTTTCAATCATTCCTAGTATATTAATACTAATGACAAACAATCCCTCCTATTATGGAGTAAATACAAGCACTTTGATAGAAAAGCATAAAACAACTTCTTTTTCCTTTCCAAAGCAAATGTTATGATTCCCTAATGCAAGTAATCTCAAGTAGTTCAAATAAAGCATTCAAATCTCAATCTTTCATAAATAAAGATAAATAAGAGAAGACTAGATCCTCATTCCTATAATACACTTAACCAATTGATTGACTTGATGCACAGCCTTCCAACAGCAGCTTACTAGCTTACTTTACCAACTCACAACAATTCTTCACTATAGCCTCTTACTCAAGATAGCACTATACTCTCATAAAATAACACTATACTCTCACAAAATAACTCTAGCTCTCACAAATTGCAACTCTTGGAATATTTGCAGCAGAATAGAATTGCATATTAATGTGTACCAAATGAGAGAACTAGTCTCTCTATTTATACAAAAAATTGAGACATTGCAACCTACACAAAAGGCATGCCAATTGACACCTTTCTTCATGCAATTCAACTCACTTCATATAGCTAAAAGGTGGAAAAAATTTGAGTGTAAACTCAGCATAATATACTACATATCGACCCTTTTAATAAACAGTAGCTAATGACTGATTCAAATGTGCACATACTCAAATGATGACATTCAACTTGCAACCAAAATAGAATTCTACAGAATATAGAGTTTTCATATATTGGCACCATGTTGCAGCTACCATCCCTATCTTTTGGCACTTTTTAACTCATTGAAATAGTCTTTTTTTACAGACAACACTTATACTATGTCGACTTAGTCATAGTTTCATTGAGCAAAAAAGGAAAGATGAGTTGCTCCACAATAATAGTGTTTAAATGGTGCTTCGACCAACTTGTGACTTGCTGCTTTCTTTTCCTATTATCATGCGTTTAGAATACTTTATGAAGTAGACTCTGATATTTCATCACTTTACATCTTGGATATAAGCGTTCTAAGTTGGGAGTAATTCGCTACTATAAAAATAGTGGTGCATTTCAATAGTATCAACTACAGTTCACTTCTCATATCGGCCTTAAATTTTACACATTACTTACATATGGTTCATCCTTTAATGTTTTGCATAACATATGTATTAATCGGCCCATAATACTTTGCATAGCAGATATACAAATTGGCCTCTATTTAATTATCATATATACATATAGATATATATTTTTATATATACATGTACATATATATGTCACGAATAATGTGTTTGATTGTCATGGAATATATATACTCTAATATATATATATATACATGTATAGATATATATATATGTATAGATATACTCTAATATATATATATATGTGTGTATAGATATACTCTAATATATATATATATATATATGTATATGTATATGTATATATATACTCTAATATATATATATTACATGACAATCAAACACATATACATTTGATATACAAATGAATAAGATTAAATTAACATTCATATAATGATAATATCGATTTTATATATATATTCCTCTATGTACATGTATATGTACCTATACGTATATTGATATATCCATATGGACATTTCCATTTGTCAAACATACGTATGTATCGACACATGTATACGTATGGATATATATATATATCTTATATATCTTATATATATATATACAGATTCGATTGCACAATCAAGCACATACACAATTAATATCTTATTGATAGGGAACATTCATGTGATGTATATATACATATACACATACATGTCGTATTGTTTGTTTGATAGCACCATGCTCATAAGCAACCCGTTCATAAGCGTGCATAGGTACGTCTACCTATGTACTCTCATGTATGTGTTCCTTCATGTTTATGGTCTATCGTCAACATGCATATGCATACATATACATACATTCCACATGTGTTCACCTCATCAATTCAAGCATAGTAATATAAGGAAGAAATTATAAGCTCTAAATAGATAAACATCATCCAAGCATACATTCAACAGTAATCGTGACCCTTACTAATGCAAACACTTCATACTAAGGATGACTTACCAATTCCCAACATAATAAGTTAACTCAACCATTCTATTATGAGTGTGTGTATAAGCTCAGTTAAGTTACATTACTGGTTACTCGACCAAGTTCTTCTCCTAAGTGATACTTCCCTTCACACCTGGAGGATTGAACATATGTACCCGCATCCAACTAACACATTCCCATGGTAGTCATTTTTTCAACAAAATATGTTTTCACATAATATTTCTCCATTGTTAGAATATCCAATTCAATAACCATCCATTTCACATATATGCATTTCCATTACATAACTTTAAATGAAATAGCATTCATTCATAATTCATTGATAACAAAGTGCAAGCATATATATTCTCAGTCAAAATTCAAAGTACATTCACACATGCAATATTTTACCCTAGCACAATAATAGTAAATAGATATATACACAATGAGGTGTAACATACTCCCCCCTTGTGAATCATTGTCCCTGATGATTTTATATAGAAACATAATCTAATCAAACAAGCAACATTTTTTTTAAGTACTTTCAAAAACATGCAAAACATGTGGAAACTTTTTTTGTATCTCAGCATAGTCTTCCCAAGTGGCAAAGTCTTTCGCATACTGGTCCCACTGGACTTTGCACTTAAAAACTTCCCTATTATGTAAGTGAAGCATACACGTTCAAAGCACCTTGAGAGTCTCAAGTGTTACCACTTCGGGGTCCTGTACATGTAAAGCATTCCAATCAATCACATAATTATCACCTGGTATATACTTCTTTAGGTATGACACATGAAAGACGTTATGCATCCTGGCAAGCGCTGGTGGCAACACAATTTGGTAAGCTACTGAATTCACTTCCTCAAGAATATCAAAAGGTGCTACATATCATGGAGCTAATTTGGAAGACTTTCCAAATTTGATGGAACTCTTGTGAGGTTTTACTCTCAATAACACCTTGTCACCTACTGCAAAATTTTGGGGTACTCTCTTAGCATCAGCATAGCTTTTCTTTCTATCATTAGCTTCAGTCAACCTTTGCTTAACAATCCTTACTTTCTCTTCCATGTCAGCCAACATTTCTTTCCCAAGACTCACCCTATCCTCAAGCTTATCCCAACTTATAGGGGTTCAACACTTTCGACCATATAATGCTTTGAAAGGAGTCATCTTTATTGCAAAATGGTAGGAATTTTTGTAAGAAAATTTCACTAAAGGCAATTAGTCTTCCCACTTGTATTGTTGATGTATGCAATACACTCTAAGTAGGTCTTCCAGTACTTGATTTACCCTTTCTATTTTTCTATCTATTTCTAGATGATATGTTGAGCTTATATTCAGTTGAGTCCCAAGTGCAAAAAATAAGGTTTGCCAAAACCTTGGAGTGACTCGTGCATCCCTATCCAAGATATTCTTCTTAGGAATTCCATGTAGCCTAAACACTTTTTTAAAAAAAATCAAAGCTATGACAGGAGCTCTATCAGTTATATTCCTTGGTATGAAATGTGCTACCTTAGTTAGCTTATCCACAACCACAAGAATGGCATTGTGTTTATTCCTTGACATAGGCAATCCTTGCACAAATTTCATACTTATGACTTGTCACTTTCTCTCTAGAATATCATGTGGGTATATAAATCCTATCGGATGATGATGCTCTACCTTCACCCTTTGACATTCAAGGCACCTAGCCACAAATCTAGCAACATCTCCTTTCATCCCTTTCCAAAAATATAATGGTTTTACATCTACCAACATTTTTGTCACACCAGGGTGTCCAGAGTATGGTGCTTCATGAACTCCTTTCCATACTATATTTCTTAACTCTTTTGATTTAGGTACATATATTCTCCCCTTATACCTAAGTATACCATTAGGTTCAAAATGAAAACCTTCATACCTTGCATCATGTGGATTGCTAGTGAATTCTTTCTTAGCTTGCATATAGTACTCATCCTCTTTGCAGTTATGCAATAATTTTCCTTTAAAGTCAATTTGAATTGTCACTATTGAAGCAATATGACGTCTTCGACTCAAGGCATCAACAACCTAATTTTATTTTCCTCATTGTAAAACCATCTCTAAATGCCTACAATGTTCCTCCTCATTCCTTGAGTAAATTATGATATCATCTAGGAAAAAAAAGACAAACTTACCTAGGAAATCCCTAAATACGTTGTTCATAAGGTTCATAAATGTTGCAGGTGCATTCGTTAAACCAAAGGGTAGAACTATAAACTCATAATGTCCATATATGGTTCTGAATGTAGTCTTAAATATGTCTTCATCCTTAATTCACAACTAGTGGTATCCATATCTCATATCAATCTTAGAAAATATAGCATCTCCCCTCATTTGATCAAATAGATCATCAATGTGTGGCAATGGGTACTTGTTCTTTACTATAGCTTTGTTAAGCATGCGATAATCTATACATAAATGTAAAGTACCATCCTTATTTTTCACAAAGATTATTGGTGCTCCCAAAGGTGATACACTTGGTCTTATCAACCCCTTAGACAACAATTCATCCAGTTGTGCCTTAAGCTCCATTAGCTTAGTTGTTGTCATTCTATAAGGCACCTTGGAAATAGGTTCAAATCCTGGAACTATATCGATAGAAAAGTCAAATATCCTTTTTGGTGGTAGTCTAGGTAATTCATCTGGAAACACATCTGCAAAATTTTGTAGTATAGGATATCTCTCCATATATGACATTCCAGTTTCCTCCATTTCACCATCTTCCATCTCTTGGAAGCTCTATGATCCAAAGTTATCAAGATTCTCTTGAGAATTAGATCTCTTATACTCTTCAAGATTTTCCATATTGACTGCAAAGAGCTTGCATCCTTTCTTCTTGGCCCTTAACAATTGCATTGTAGAGATTTCGCATATCTTGACCTCCCTAGGTATCCCTTGTAGCATCACTTGGTTACCAAGATCATCTAAGAATTTTACTATTTTAGTATGGAAATCTACCTTGGCTCTATGTCTCCATAGCTAGTTCATACCTAGGATAATATCATAGGATCCTAAAGGCATGACATATAGGTTCACCTCTGTAGAAAAAAAAGGTAGCTCTATCCTAGCTTCGAACAAACATTGCTCCACTGTTGTTCTTGTCTAGTTTTCATATTCTACATCCCAAGACTTTGTCATGTAACCAGCTTTCCTAGATATTTTCTTAGCTATTCTAGGTGAAATAAAAAATTTAGTTGCTCCAATATCTATAAGTATAGATATGGGTAATCCAAACAAAATACCTAGTCTCTATTGGAGTCACTTGATACTCTGCTTGGCGATCATCCACAGTAGCATGAATCTTTTGTTGGAACATTGCTTGCTGGGTAGGAATTGGATTACCATAAGATCGCACCCCAGAAGCCTTATTAGGACATTGATTGGTGTAGTGGTTTCCTCCACATGTAAAACATCTAGTAGTTAGTCCTTTCTTTCTTGTGGGTTCTCCAAATTTACTAGTATTTCCACCAGCATTATTGGTATTCCTACTATTGGAACCATTCCTTTTATATTCCTTTCTTGATTCTTTCCAACTATTATGAGATCCTTTTTCCCCTTGTTTCTGCAAATTTTGCACAACTTCCACCTTATTTGGAGTTGGCTTTTCTTGAACTCCCCCAATCTTCTTACGGTTTTTGTTTTCCTAGCATATGGAGATAGCTTTGAGCTTCTGCTCTTGTTTAACCTCTTTCTCATACACAAGATCCATATTATTTGGACCATGAACATCTACCTCTCCCCCGATCTAGCTATTAAGCCCCATAATTAACTTTCTTATGTGAAAATGTTCATCCTTCTGGTACATAGGAACATAACATAAAAAATGGGTAAACTTCTCCCAATACTCATTAACTAGCATCTCACCTTGTCTCAAATTCTGAAAATCTATGAGTTTTTGAAAATAGAGTTGGGGTAACCATCTTTTATGAAAATTTTCAACAAATTTGTTCCATTTCAGTTTGAGTGAGCTAAGATCAAGTTCCATTTTCTTATTCATCCACCTGTTAGAGGCTTCTCCTGCTAACTAGTATTCTCCCCATGCAGCTTTGGTAACCTCAAAATAATTTTGAATCTCGAAATATTTCTCCATTTGGACTAACCAAGCCTCAACTTCATCTTCACTAGCACTACCTTCAAACTTGGGTGGGGTGATTTTCTTCATATATTTAGAGAGTTCAAAATCCATACGCTTCCTATTAGTTTCTTAGATAGAGAAGGTGATTTCTCTCTCTCATGATCATGGGTTTGATCATGTTTGTGAGAATATTTTTCTCCCTCATCCTCGTTATTTGGAACTTCCTTCTCAACTCTATCCTTTACCCTTATTTCTTGCTCTAGGTTTCCCAACCTTGCTAAGATTTGATCTAGTCTAGCTTCAACTCCTACTCATCCTTTCCCAACTTCTTGGCTTCCACCAGGACTGGTCTATGTTCTCACCATATTTGCAAGAACGGATTATATCTAAAGGTTCATCCATATTAAATTCAATCATGTTATCAATTATCTTATGCAAAACATTTAAATGAGAAATCAATTGCCCATAAGGAATTCAGCATAATATTTAAGCACAAGCTTTTTTATAAACACATGATTTCATTATTCACAAGGATCTCAATATCCTCTTGTTTTACATGGAGTGACTATTCAGATAGTCAAGTGGAGAGTATCTCTTAGATTCACTCTCAAACACATAGCTCAATGGGGTATACCCTACAGATTGCCATTCATCTCCCATTTGTTCATATCTATCCCAGAATGGAAAGTAACCTTTGGATTTGTCATCTGATACATAGTTGTGGGGGACATAACTCTTTGATTCATTACTCAAGGAAATTGCAATTACTTCTTCCATTGGAAGAACTCTAGGGTCTCTAAAGATAAATGTCGGACTAACACTTCCTTTCAAGGGAATATCCCTAGAAAGTGGAAAGGATTTGAACTTCTTTGGTGAGATGGGAGGTAAATAGTGGTACTTAGCCTTCGTTTTCATCTTTCTCTTTACATCACTCATCCAAGAAAGGGCATGACTAAAGGTTTCAGTGTCACTTAACCAAACAACATTGTCATAGTTTGTACCCTCAATTGTTCGAATGATGGTCTCTCTTTCCTTATTTTCCTTCAGGTAGCACTCATTCTTGATTACTGACTTTCTTGCAGTTAACTTGAGACACACCATCCTGGCACAAGAATTTCCAAACATTAGATAATGTTGGACGGAAAGTATGATGAGCTCATAGGTTCCAGAGCTAAACCTGGCTCTAATACCACATGTAACATGCCAATTGTTCACTTACATAAAATTTCCCAAGTTTTCACTTTTGAGTAAATAAAATATGTAACTTAACCATTGCCATAAAAAAAATCTTTTATTTATAGAGAACAAATGAACATAGATGTCATATCAATAATCAACATTGATTCCATTCCAATATAATAATATTTTGGCAAAAAAAGGACACACAACTGAGAGGGGGGGTGAATTAGTTGTAACAGAAACTAAAATCCTTCTTAATCTTAACTTAATTTCATATCTAATGAATAAGAAATTAACCATAAACAATCAACACATCAGACAGACAAAGAACACAAATATTTTTTGCATGGAAACCCTGTTGGGGAAAAACCACAGTGGATGTTAGTCCACAAGATTATACTCTGCTAGAAGTATAAAAGAAATAATAAAGGGAATGCACATGCATTCAGGCACACTTCCTAGAGCTCACTACTCAATTACAAAAGAGGACTCACTGTCCAACAATAGGGTTTGGATTAAAACCATCCAAGATTTGTGAACTGAGAAAATAGCTTCTTCACAAGCCTGATTACAGTTCCAATTAAGCTCAACACTTCTTCACACTTAGCACATTCTTCTTCACACTCTGCTCAACAATCAAATGATATTCGCACATACACACATAGGAGCATACAAAGCATCTTCACAAACAATGAACTAATCACCCTTATATATCTGCTACATGAAATTCGATCACCACTTCGTCGACCAAAGAAATAAAATATATTTGTAATGTCGGCCCAAATTAACAAATAAAATTTTAATGTGTATCCACCAAGGTCAACCACAACATAGTGGAGACCCAAATTAATATCTCCAACTCAAGAATACTTTAGTTAATTACACCTCAAAGATCCACAACACGTTACCAACAACATGTCGGCCAGGAACAAGAAAAATTGAACATGCGCACAAAGATCTTCAACCACGAACTCTCTAAATAATGTGGACACCCCAAAAAGATAGAGAATGATCTAGAGACACCATAGAGCACCAAGAAACAATAGAGAAGCATTTGCAACAACTGAGAAAACAATAATTACACAAACTTCATTCAAGAACACTGACAGAGATCAGCAACACACTGTCAAACCACAACATACTCAAAACTTCATGCAGACCTCTAAAACTTCTAGTAGATGATCTAGAAACATTCAACATTAAACCCTTAAATCCACATCAGCTAATCTGCAATGTACAGAACACAACGCCTTCTTGACCTGCACAGTTCCACTGGGAACCAGAAATACTTTCTTTTACAATTTTCTCAATATCCTCGACATATACAGTCTTCAATGCACCAAATGCTAATAGTGTTGACATCAATGACAACCACATATCAGCAACCATATCCACAAAATCCAACATAATCCACATATTATAATATTCCAAGGAATTCAAAGCAATAGATATAGATGGTCCAGGATTCTCCGTTCAAATCTTGGTCTTCTGTCGACTGTTGAGGAGGAGAAGCATCACTCAAGAAGTTTTTCTCCAACCATTGACTCATATACAATCCCCCTCACACCTATCATAAGATAGATGGCCCTACCCTTCGACAAAGAGATTGGTGTAGTAAGCTTGTAATGACAACCATTCTAAGCTTAGTGTTGTGTCTTACATGACTACAACTTGTAAACCCTACAATCTATAACTAGCATGCATAAATGGATCATGGTGAATTAATAGTGGAGACAGGCTAACACACTACTTTGGCCAAAGTTTTCTCACTCAATACTTCGAGTGATAATCATCCTACTCACATATACTACTCAAGCTCAATTTTACTTTAGGAAACTATAATCTATGCATAGGCATTTCCTCCAATGGGTAATCTTTAACCCTAGGAACATCATATTTCCTTTCCCATAAACTTAATGGTATTTCTACCCATAAAGCATAAATACAAGTTACCCTCCCTTTAATGGATAATCAAATCTCAGGTGTAACTTACAAGCTATCTAATTTAGTCAAATAACTTAGCTATGAATAACCCTTAAGTAATCCTTGTTCAATCATTCCTAGTATCTTAATACTAATGACAAACAATCCCTCCTATTATGGAGTAAATACAAGCACTTTCATATAAAATCATAAAACAACTTTTTCCTTTCCAAAGAAAATGCTATGATTCCATAATGCAAGCAATATCAAGCAATTCAAATAAAGCATTCAAATCTCAATCTTTCATAAATAAAGACAAATAAGAGAATACTAGATCTTCATGCTTGTAATATGCTTAACCAATTGACTGACTTGACGCACATCCTTCCAACAGCAGCTTACTAGCTTACTTTACCAACTCACAACAATTCTTCACTATAGCCTCTTAATAAAGATAGCACCATACTCTCACAAAATAACACTATACTCTCACAAAATAACTCTAGCTCTCATAAATTACGACTCTCAGAATATTTGCAGCAGAATAGCATTGCAAATTAATGCATCCCAAATGAGAGAACTAGTCTCTCTATTTATACAGAAAATTGAGGCATTGCAGCCTACAAAAAAGGCATCCCAATCGACACCTTTCTTCATGCAAGTTGACTCACTTCATAAAGCTAAAAGGTGGCAGAAATCTAAGTGTAAACTCAACATAATATACTATAGATTGACCCTTTTAATTGACAACAGCTAATGATTGATTCAAATGTGCACATGTCCAAATGATGATATTTGACTTGCAAGCAGAATATAGAGTTTTCATATATTGGCACCATGTTGCAGCTACCATCCCTATCTTTTGGCACGATTTAACTCATTGAAATAGTCTGTTGTTTATAGGAAACACTTATACTATGTCAAATTGGTCATAGTTTCATTGAGCAACTGAGGAAAGATGATTCGCTCCACAATAATATCATTTAAATGGTGTTTTGACCAGCACATGACTTGTTTTCTTTTCCTATTATCATGCATTCAAAATACTTTATGAAGTAGACTCTAATATTTCATCGCTTTACATCTTGGATATAAGCATTCTAAGTTGGGAGTCATTCACTACTATAAAAATAGTGATGCATTTCAATAGTATCGACTATAGTTCACTTCCCATATTGGCCTTAATTTTTGCACATTACTTGTATATGGTTTGACCTTTAATGTTTTTCATATGTATTAATTGGCACATAATACTTTGCATAGCAGATATACGAATTATCCTCTATTTAATTATCATATATATATGCATGTCACGAATAGCCTTAATGCTCTCTCTCTCTCTCTCTCTCTCTCTCTCTCTCTCTCTCTCTCTCTCTCTCTCTCTCACACACACACACATACACATATATATTATATATATCATGACAATCAAACACATAGACATTTGATATACAAATGAACAAGATCAAATTGACATTCATATAATGGGGTGATCCCACAATAATGGGTTACACTTTATGGCCAAACTTGACATTGAAATCAGCATTTTTCACTAGATTTTCACTTTCTTACACTTATAGCAGCTAAACCATTAAGAATTTCAAGATGAATCAAATTAGTGATTTGTGAGATTTTGTGTGTAAATTCTAATTATATTTTTTTAAAAAAAATTGTGAATCCTTTTATGTAATTTTTAATAACTTATTTTTTCTACTATAAAAAGTGATGTTTACTTTGAACCACATAACTTTTTTTATAGAAAGGATTCAATTCTAATTTTAAAAATATAGATATGTCACACCAATATCTAGTGCATGGATATTTTTTCATAATTTTTTGTTACATTCTTTTTAATTAATTTTCCAAGTCAGAGTAATTATAATTTGGATAGAGGTGTACTTCAGACCACATAAATTTTTTTGTATGCAGTTGAATTAACTTATTCTTTTTTGTTGGGCTAAGGACATCAATACCTAGTGCACATGTATTTTTTAGAAAAAAAATTCTCTATTTTCCATTTTTTTCGTATGTGTGAAACAAAGAACTTGATGTTCATTGAAAAACCTACATTCACAAGAAATAAAAAAATATGATAATCAAATTAAATATATTTAAAATTATATTTTTTGGGAAGCTTAAAATAAGGGCTACATACTTACAAAACATAAATTTTAAATGAATTCATTTGATCACCTAAAAGGTGAATCAAAAGTGGTGTTTTATCAGCATTTTAATATATGTAGAGGAGACTCCATTATAGGTATGGTTTAAAACTAACAGGGTTCTATCCAAGAGGGTTTGATCAAACCCTCTTTAACTAAAATCATTTAAATGGAACCTTTAAAGGCTTAAATCATTATATTTTCCAAAAATGTGTGATTTCAAGAAAAAATCAGGATGTCTCAAAAAGTGTAACCCATTATTGTGGCAGCACCCAATGATAATATTGATTATGTACATGTATACATACATGTTCATATATTGATATATTTGTATGGACATTTCCATTTGTCAAATATACGTATGTATCAACACATGTATACATATGGATATATGTATATATCTTATTGTAGAAGAGCAAATTTGCACCCTAGGCACAATTCCCCTTTTTTCCTTTATACACTTTAGAAAACCAAAGTCAGAGGCTTAAATTTACTTAAGCATGTTGTTGGCGGTCCACGTGGAGCCTATTTTGTGTGTCAGTGGAGGCGTTTCTGCCGGGGACGTCTGTGCGCCAACAAAGGCATTACTCTTCCCATTACCAACAAAGTTGTAATGCCTCCTTCAGCCAACTGACCCGAACATGGTCGTTTTCTTCCTCATTTCTTCATATTCAGTCCTTGAACTTGCATTGAGGTTGGAAGAACTCTTCAGCACTCTTGATCACATCAAGCTTCCATACTCACACTCTCACATCACTCTGAAAGCTCACTTTCGCTCACTTCCAAGAATTCCAAGCATTCCATTGTAGCAACATCACATTCCATCAACTCAGTAGAGTACGTTTGGGACCACACCATTCATAGCAGAGGCTTTAGTTCCTCTCATTTCTCTGCCAAGTAGCCTTGAGTGCTCTTGGTGGAGGTGGTAAGCTTCCCTCTCTCCTCTATCATTTGGTGAGTAGCATAGTACTACATTGTAGTGTTTTTGTTTTCATTACATTGTTTCTTTATCTCATTCTTTTGGTTGTCTGTGGCAATGGAAACACCTAAACAGGGGTCTAACTGAGGTAGGCCCCTATACAGCCCCCCAAAATTTTCTCTCTTGTTGTGTGTAGGTGAGCGTGCTTTGTGGAGCTAGCTAGTGAATAGGCTCTTCTATGAGATCGTCTTTGTCACCTTAGCTTCGGTATATCTAATTTATCACCTTTAGTTGTACTTCTCATATTTTATAGTGTTGTTTGGTTCTCTTAGAAGTCGTTGAGCTAGGTTGTTAGTCATTTTAGTGAGTCCAACCTTGTCTCTACTGTAATCTGGTCGTATGGACTACGACATGTTTATGAGATGCCAGTGCATTGCGCTGTCGTCCGAAGTCCACACTGATGTCCTCGGGTAGAGAGCTCCCTAAGGTGCAGATTTGGATCTAAAAACTAACTCGCCTAGCCCCATCTTAAAACTTGGGATTGATGAGTGCACACAGGGTTCTATAATCCTCATCATTCTCACCCTCATACCCTAAACATTGCACTTCGCTGAGGTAAGTTAGGGCAACCTCTCACATCTTGACCCTCCATGACCTGCGGTCTTGCACGCGGTGGTCCCCCTCTCTTACATTTTTGGTGAACCCAATGTGAACCATTTTGGTTTTGTTCTTGCGATACTAACAGTCCCTTTCCTCGTACTCTAGGAGTGTTGTAGGTGTGAGTGTTGTAAGGTTGTCGCCTTGCAACCCAACCTGTGACCCCTAGGTGGTGTAGTTGGAAGGTTCCAAAGGTATTGCACAACAAAACCTTAATTGGGTCATCATCTTATCCAATAACCTTTGGGGATTCTGTGAATGCGTTGTCTAGTGTGCATAATGGCCTCATTTTTTAATCAACCCATCCCCTCTATTCAGCCTATGGATAGTAGTGTTGGCATAACCTTTAGTTCAGAGGACCTGTTGATGGGATTCAATAGGTTACCATCTCCCCTTTACATTTCTGCACGAATCAATGGGAATGTCGTAGCAGGTGTTCTCATTGACCCAACATCAAAAGTGAACACAATAACGGAGGAGATTATGCTAATTAACTTTTTACATAAGGATGGATATGATGCTCCCGTGAGTTTCATTCGCACGCATGACGGGCTTCCCGTACCCCCCTTGGGTAGCATTGTCCTATCAGTCTTAGTCATGCCTAAGTCCGTAAACCTCTTGTTTGATATCATCCCTGGGTCCGAACTCTTCCGTGTAAAGTTGGGTATCCCTTGGTTGGTAGCGATGGACACGGTACCCTTCGTCGTGCATAAATGTTTGAAATTTATCCACGGAGGCTCCATGTATGTGATCCATGACACTGGTTATCGACCGTTGGTTGCACGTGGTAGCTACTCCTTGGATCACCCGTGGCCTGTGTCCATGGGTCCCCTTCTGCCTAGGATAGACCTTTTGCATAAGACATATCAGAACTACAAGAAAGGACGTCTGAGGCCAAAGGTGAGGTATCCTCCCTCACCCTATGCTATTTCAGATAGGGCTTGTTTGAAGGATGGCAGCAAGGCTGCTAAGGCCCGAAAGAGGAAATAAGAGAAGTGGTCTTGTGATCCTCCTTCTTTTGCTGCCTAGTTTGACGCTTCTTCTCACTCAACTGTGGTACCATCAGGTTATGTTCCTCATTTGCAAGAGAACCCTTTGGTGCCCACTTGGAAAAAGCCTAAGTGTCATGCGTTTGAGCTTCATGTTCTGCCAACAAAACCTAGACCCGTTCGGTATGAGAGGAAGAAGATCCTTCAAGGAGAGTCCTCCTTCTCTCGACCGTCGCGGCCTCATACTACTCCTACTCCTAAGGCAGTGAGCAGAAAGAGGCCCGCTGCCGAGACTCTTGAGCCAACTCCTCTTGTCGCTCCTCAGCTTTCTCCCCCTGCTCCTATACAGGAATCTATTCCTTAGCCGGAAATGACCGTAATGGACATTCCTATGGTCGAGCAAGAACCTCCCGTCCCTTCAAAAGTTGTGACTTCTAACTCCAAGAGCTGTAGAAACTTCCTTGCACATGAGCACAAGCACTAGTGAAAGACCCTCCTGGCCGAGCAGGCCGCCTCATAGCTGAAGCAGGAAGAAACAACAGCTCTTGTTTCAGGACCTCCTGTTGCATCTCCTTCCTCCCTTCATATTGTTTCTCTTCAACCTGATTCACTCCCAGCTTTTGTTGTAAGCACAAACACGTGTAACCCTAAATAGGTACAAGTGTTTATTGCTCCTTCAGTGGAGCTACCTTTGCTGATGTCTGTCCCGAATATTCAGCCCTTCCCTAAGCCCATGGACATGGTTAACACTTCGATCATTTCCACTACGGTTCTATCCTCCTCTTCCTCTGCACCCCTAGCTTCATCTATGGGGATTTCATCTCCTCCCATGAAGAAAGAGGTGAAGGTTAGCCCTTCTAGCAATGAAGGATGTAAGAGGAGTCCACCTTCTTTGCAAGGTGGCCCCGTGATGACTTGTTTTGTCCTTGTGACGGAACTAGTCCCAACTTCCCTTGAGTTCATCACCGCTCCCGAGTCATTTGGTGAGCTTAACGATGAATCTCAGGAATAGCATGTGTCATCCGCTAAGGATAAGCATGATGCTCCCGCGGGATGCATGTTCAATTTTGTGGACGAAGTCCCGGCCCTGTCGGCAATCTTCACAAAATCGTTGACTTTCACTCCACAGGAGCTCAGTGGAGAGGACCTTGAGGGGCCCTCTTCCTTGGCCCTTATTGTGGGAGGGTCGGATGCTCCTCCTCTTAACAATCCACCCTCGCAAGCTCATCCTCCTTCCCCTTATGAGGATCTAGATTGGGAAGCGGATGACCTCTTGGTCGATCAGTGTTAGGAGGAGGTCTCCTTTTCTTGATCTTGCGTGTGTGTGTTTTTTGTGATATGTTCCCTCGTACTCATACTATGTGTGCCTAGATGACCCTCATCACCCTTGTTGGTGCTTGGATATATGCATGGTTTTTGTGTCATAAACCTTCTTCTATTTGATCCATCATTCTTCCATGTTTGTGGTTGATTTTTGATAAATTGGGGATGATGCAAAGCGTTGGGGGAATTTAGGCTTCCCTTCCATGTTGACCCAATTTTTTAATTTTTACTTTGTTTTCCATCCATTCTTCTTGATCTGGTTGGGGATTGATGGTATTTTTCCTTGCATTGTGGTTACCTATTACTATATGAGCTTGGACAGATATGACCCCGCTAAACCAGATCCCCATGTGTCCTTTGTATTCTCTTTTTTTCTTTCCCTTTATCTTTCTCTCTTATTTTCTTGAGTTTTCCCTCCTATGTGTGACAACGTTCTCCACTTTAGCGCTTTGATTTTCAGAAAATGAATTCGTTGCCAAACGAATCTTTTCTTGAAAGTCTTTACAACATTATTTTTCCTTAGAATTGCATTCTCAACTTGGAACCCTAGCGAAATGTGTTTCCTTCATCATGGGTTCATAAAGAAAGGACTTGAAGACCTCCTCTAAAGTGGGAATTGCTTTGACTTCCCCTCGCATGGGAGCATGATCTTCCTTTCGAATTCCTTGATGAAGTGAACATCTTTTGAAAGGATCCCTTGATGACAGATCACTCTAAGGTGAACAGTCGCTTTTGAATTGTGTGTCCCTTGAGCGGACCCCCTTTCTTCTTCACGACGGGTTCCTTAGGGACCCTTTCTTCAAAATCCTTTGTAACGAATGGACTCTTTCATGTCTAGCCTGGGGGCAGCCCAACTAGACTTGTTCCATTCACTTCTTTGCATCTAGCTTGGGGGTAGCCTGACTAGACCTTACTTTTCAAACGGTGTGTCCCTTGAGTGGACCCCTCTCCTTTTGAAGGGTTCCCAAGGGACCCCTTTGAAATTCTTATGATCCACGTGATCGACCACTTTTTGACATGCTCTATCTGCAAGTAGACGTGTCGCTGCTTTAGATACTCTCTATCTGCGGGTAGACGTGTCGCTGCTTTAGACACGCTCTATCTGCGGGTAGACGTGTCACCGCTTTAGACACACTCTATATGTGGGTAGACGTGTCACCACTATCTGCGGGTAGACGTGTCACCGCTTTAGACACGCTCTATTTGCGGGTAGACATGTCACCGCTTTAGACATGCTCTATCTGCGGGTAGACCTGTCGTCGCTTCAAACATGCTCTATCTACGGGTAGACATGTCGCCGCTTCCTGAATCTGTGGAGTCTGCTTCCTTGGGGCTTCCTCCATGCGAGATATCTTGGCAGTTTGTCTCCTTCTAGGTCCATGGGCCTGTAAGGCACTTTTTCCAACTTCATAGTTCCGAGCAGCTATGGATTCCTTCACATCTCATGTACCTTTGGGTATGCCAGACCGAGTGTTGCTTCCTCAACGATTCAAGTATACTTCTCTAACCCTACTCTCTTCTTGATCTACTTTACCGAGCACTCATCAGTACTCGTGCTCGCTAAAGTGGCGAAAAAATGTATAAGAGCGAATTTGCACCCTAGGCGCAATTCCCCCTTTTTCCTTTATACACTTTAGAAAACCAAAGTTGGAGGCTTAAATTTACTTAAGCCCATTGTTGGCAGTCCATGTGGAGCCTATTTTGTGTGCCAATGGAGGCGTTTATGTCGGGGACACCCGCGCGACGTGCAGACATCTATACAACGTGCTTACGTCCCTGGCAGATTCATGCGGCTAAGCCAGCAGAGGCGTTACTCTTCCCATTGGCAACAAAGTTGTAACTCCTCCTTCGTCCAACCAACCCGAATATGGTTGTTTTCTTCCTCATTTCTTCATATTCATTCCTTGAACTTGCATTGAGGAGGTTGGAAGAACTCTTTAGCACTCTTGATCACATCAAGCTTTCATACTCACACTCTCACATCACTCCACAAGCTCACCTTCACTCACTTCCAAGCATTCCAAGCATTCCATTGCAGCAACATCACACTCCATCAACTCGGTAGAGTATGTTTGGGACCATGCCATTCGCAGCAAAGGCTTGATTTCCTCTCATTTCTCCCCCAAGTAGCCTTGAGTGCTCTTGGTGGAGGTGGTAAGCTTCCCTCTCCTCTCCTCTATCATTTGGTGAGTAGCATAGTACTACATTGTAGTGTTTGTGTTTTCATTACATTGCTTCTTTATCTCATTCTTTTGGTTATCCATGGTGGTGGAAACACCTAAATGAGGGTCTAACTAAGGCAAGCCCCTATACAGCCCCCCAACATTTTCTCTCTTTTTGTGTGTAGGTGAACACGCTTTGTAGAGCTAGCTGGCAAATAGGCTCTTCTATGAGATTGTCTTTGTCACCTTAGCTTTGGTATATCTAATTTATCACCTTCGTTTGTACTTCTCATATTTTATAGTGTTGTTTGGTTCTCTTAGAAGTCGTTGAGCTAGGTTGTTAGTCATTTTAGTGAGTCCAACCTTGTCTCTGTTGTAATCTAGTCATATGGACTATAACGCGTTTCTGAGACGCCAATGCGTCGCGTTATCGTCTGAAGTCCTCACTAATGTCCTTGGGCAGAGAGCTCCCTAAGGTGTAGATTTGAACCTAAAAACTGACTCACCTAGCCCCATCTTAAAGCTTGGGATTGACAAGTGGTTTTAGGGTTGTATAATCTTCATCATTCTCACCCTCATACCCTAAAAATTGCACTAAGCTGAGGTAAGTTAGGGCAGCCTCTCGCATCTTGACCCTCCATGACCTGGGGTCTTGCACGCGGTGGTCCCCCTCTCTTACACTTATATATACACATTCGATTGCACAATCAAGCACATACACAAATACTATTTTATTAATAAAGAACATTTGTGCAATGTATATATACGTATACACATACATGTTGTATTGTCTATTTGATAGCACCATGATCATAAGCAACCCATTCATAAGTGTGCATAGGTGTGTCTACCTATGTACTTTCATGTACATGTGCCTTCATGCGTATGGTCTATTGTCGACATGCATATGCATACATATACATACATTCCACGTGTTTTCACCTCATCAATTCAAGCATAGTAATATAAGGAAGAACTCATAATCTCTAAACATATAAACATCATCCAAGCATGCATTCAACAGTAATCATGACCCTTACTAATATAAATACTTCATACTAAGGATGACTTACCAATTCCCAACATAATAACTTGACTCAACCATTCTACTATGAGTGTTTGTATAAGCTCAGTTAGGTTACTTTATTGGTTACCCGACCAAGTTCTTCTCCTGAGTGATACTTCCCTTCACACCCAGAGGATTGAACATATACTTGCATCCAAATAACACATTCCATGGTAGTCAGTTGCTCAACAAAAGATGATTTCTCATAATATTTCTCCATAGTTAGAATATCCAATTCAATAACCATCCATTTCACATATATGAATTTCCATCACATAACTTTAAATGAAATAGCATTCATCTGTAATTCATTGATAACAAAGTGCAAGCACATATATTCTTAATCAAAATTCAAAGTACATTCACACATGCAATATTTTTCCCTAGCACAGTAATAGTAAATAGGTAAATACACAATGGGGTGTCACAAAAGGTTGGGATCGAGGGTGACTCTCTAAATGTTATTAACAACCTTCAGAAATCCACACCCCCTTTGTGGATGGTTGAATCTCTCATTTTGGATGCGATGGGAATCTTGAACTCCTTTGATGAATGCTACATTTCCCACATCTTTAGAGAGGGAAATTGTCTTGCTGATGTTTTTTCTAACATTGGGGTTAATGATAATATGATATGGGAAGGGAACAACCCCCTCCCCTTCGAAGCCCTATCAAGTTTAAATCATGATTTACAAAAATGCTAAGGAGTGGGCTCTTTTTATCATTACCTTATTTCACATGAGCTTGTTCATGTGGCAGATTATTTCTTGGTGTGATCTCGATTCAAATGTGGCCTTGTGTTTTTTTGATTTGACTATCATCCGTAAGGGGTAGCTTTTTAGATTAATTATCTTCCTCTGCCACCTTACCTCTCCCACATGAATTTTGGGTGGCTCTAATGCTTTATTCTCGAGGCTTATTCTCATTCTTTGTAAGTTCTTCAAGCTTCTATGGTTTTTGGTGGCTATGATCATGGGTGGTGACCGAAACAGAGTTTAACCTTTCTCTTGTGACACTTCAAAGACTAATGTGAAAGTATGGGAAAGGTTGCAGTTGGGGAGTGTTATGCCATACATGGAGAGACTCCATGGGCATGACCCTAAGTCAACTGAGGCTTTTGTTTAGGGCTGGAAAAACAAGGTTTTGAAGCTTGGTGGGACTAAGTTTAATATTACTGAAGACCTAATTGTTGAAATTACGGGTCTTTCTACCGAGGGTAGGAAAGTTTACAAAGACAAGGAGTCGATTGTTGCATTGGAAATATTCTTAAAGGATGATGAAAGGAATAGACTGGAGAGGGCCAAATGTGGGGGTTACTATCACAGCTTTAATAAGGCAATTTAGGGTGACGTTTCCAAGGAAATCATGAGGTACTATACGCTCGATGGGAATTTCTCTATTCTATTTGGTTATCATTTTGTTCTTCTCAACCATTTTAGGCATAAGAAAAAGGTTTCCTTTCCTTTCTATTTGCTTGCTTCCCTAGAATGTGGTATTTGAGATCATAGGTGTAATCCCAAGAACCCTATTCTTCATGTGGGCTTTATCCTCCTTACTTCTAAGTATGGTAAGTCCTACATTGTTCTTAATCAACCTAAGAAGGTTAATAAGGTTCAGTAGAAGAATCTTGATTTGGAATATGAAACTAGGTTTGATTTGGGTTCTACTGATGAGGAATATGATCCTAGATCGAATGCCTCCATGGAAGTGTATTCGGAGCCTCCTACAATTTTTTAGGAAAAGAGTGTAAATAAAGGAAAAATTCCTAAAAATTCTACATAATATGAAATGGGTAGTGATGAGGTGGTTGTTGGTAAGTCCCTGGGTGTCAAAATTGGGAAGGGTGATTCCTCTAGTTTGAAGAAAGGGAAGAAAATTGTTGCAAGGGATAAGGTTGGGAAACCCCCTTTGTCTAGCTCGAAGAGGAAGTTGGGTTCGAAGGGCAGGATCACCCAAAAGAAGGCTAAGCAGAATAATGGTCTCAATCAAGAGGAGTCTATTGGTACTGGTGTTAATTCCCCCAACATTGAGCCTCTACAGGATGATGGTGGTCAGGTTAATGCAGATTTGTAGGAATAGGGTCTGAAGGTGTAGACTAAAGGGAGGAGTGTGGTTGATGAAATTGAAAGCTCCTTACACAAGATTAAGGTGTCAATTGCTATCCAAAAAGGGAAGGAAGTTCTTGAAAGTGAAAATCTTAGCAAGCATTCCCTGGAGGACTAGGTGGATGATAGGGATGTCTTCAACTACAACAGGGAGGAGTTACCCAGTGTGTTGGGGTTGGAAAAAGATGGCACTTTAACTCTCTTTATAATTTTCAAGTGGGATTTCAACGAATTGAATCTCACTAATGTGAAGGTCTGTAGGCTGGTTAGTAAAGCTAAGGAGTCTTCTAATCCTTCGTAGCCTTCTTTGTAGGTTAAACTCAATCATCTTTTTGATATGATGAAAATCATTACTAATGAGATGCTGAAGCTAAAACAAAATTTTGAAATGAGGATTGTGGCTCTTGAAGAAAAGTTGGATCGGCCTTATCTGAAATTGGACAAGGTTGTGGATCTTAGAAATTCCATCATGAAAAATGAAGCTAAGGTTTTTTCTGTTCTCAACGAGAAGGTGAGGCAACAAATGGAGGAAGCATTGAGTAGGAATGATGTTGTTTGTAATGTGCCTAGTCTTCCTAGTGTTTTGATTAGAGAGGTTAGTGATAAGAGTCCCTGTACTATGACTCGTAATAAAACTAAGTTAAATGTTAGGATTCCTACCAAGGAGATCACTGAGGTTATGAAAGTGCATCAGAAGATTATTGATAGTGATATGGAGGCAACTGATATCTTAAAGAATCTGTAGTCTTGTTATTTTTGTTCCTCCTTCTTGCCAGCTATTTTGCTTGTGGTTTGTTGCTTGTCGGTTGCTTTTTGATTGTCTTGCTTTTACTTTGAAGCAGCATTCTTTTTTGTAAAGGGTTTTAGGGCCACTTCAAAACTTGTTTTACCTCTAATCAAAAATAATACCTCATATTTGCACAAGCATAGAATAAACACAAAAGAAATGTGAAGCACAACCCAGAGCATACATTGAATACCTACAAGACGATGTTTTCTCTATTATCAAATTTTCTCAAAAGCACTTGGAGACTAAGTATCAAAGAAATAATTTCAGCACTTTACTTCATTCTAACACACATCCAAACATAGAAACATGAGGATAACTCCATGTACTCATGGAACTTCTTCAACATCTCAACTATACATGCACAAATAGCAAACCTTCTTTATTACAATTTTCTCAATATCCTCGACATATACAATCAATAACCAACTTCCTCTACACATAGTTGACATCAATGAAAACACCAACCAATTGACATCAATGAAAATAATTTATACTTTCAAAAATCTCCCCATTTTTCATTGATGGAAACACATGATGTGAAACACCATCAAAGAAAACACAACAATTTTGAACAACTTTTCTTGCAACTAAATTTTCTGAGTGAATAAGTTTTTTCACATGATACTTTTTCTCCCCCTTTGACATCAATGGAAAATTCAAAAGATGTTTTGCATTGTTCTCTCCTTTTGACATTGAACCAAGATCTATACCAATGTTGAATACTCCCACTTAGGATTACACCCAATCATCTGCACAATGACAACACATGACAGTACCTACTCCCCCTGAGAGGTAGCCTCCAAACATCAATCCAAAAAGAAGATAGATCCATAGATCCACTAGACTGATGAGTCTCCATATGCATCTAGTTCAAGAAAGGAGGGGAAATAACCCTCAACTTCTCCTAGAGATACTCAAAAGTATCTTTAGGAAGAGCCTTAGTAAATATGTTAGAAATTTGATCCTTTTTAGGTACATACTCAAGCTTTACTTCATTCTCCATAACCTTCTCTCTCAAGAACTGATACTTGATTGATATATGCTTTGTCCTTGAGTGCATCATAGGGTTCTTTGAAATTTTAATTGCACTTGTATTATCACAGAAAATAGAGATGGGATCATCATACATGACTCTAATATCCTTCAATGTTTGTATCATCCAAAAAACTTGTGTGTAGGAAGATGTTGCAGCAATATACTTAGCCTTTGTAGTGGATAAGGAAACTAAATCTTGCTTTTTACTTAACCATGACACCAATCTACATCCAAGAAAGAATGCACCACCACTTGTACTTTTTTTTTCATCAGCACACCCTACCCAATTTGCATCTGTATAAGCACTTAGTGTAAAATCAATATCCCTAGGATACCATAAGCCAAGATATGGAGTTCCTTTTAGATATTTGAATATCCTCTTGACAGTTGCAACATGTGTTTCCTTAGGATCCTCTTGAAATCTAGCCATAAGTGAAACTGCATGCATGATATCTGGTTTGGTAGTAGTTAGATACAACAATCCACCAATTATGGATTTGTAATTGCTCTGACCTTAGGTGAATCATCATCCTTACTCAATTTTCATTCGGTTACCATAGGATTGCATACCGATTTGGAACCACCCATCCCAAACTTCTTCAACATTTCTTTTGCATACTTGGATTGTGAAATGAAAATCCCTTTATTTTTTTGATTAATTTGCAATCCAAGGAAGAAATTCATCTCACCAAACATAGACATCACAAACTCTTTCTGCATTTCTTCAGCAAACATCTTACACATAGATTCATTTCCTCCAAAGATAATGTCATTACATACACAACTGCTATCAAGATCTTGTCATCTTTAATTTTGAAAGAGAGATTTATATCTGTAGTACCTTTGTTGAAACCTTGCTTAATCAAATATCTAACTTAGGGCTTGGCAAAGCTTGAGGAAATGGATGGTATAATGGTCGGTAAATGCATAAAGTAGTTTCCATGTTGCACAGGTAGTTGGGTTTCAAGATGATAAAGATGCATTCGACTTATTCTGGCAGAATTTCAAGTCTTCAATGTGGTAACCCTGTTCTTTGGAACCCTAGTCTAGTTTATTTGGAATTTGTATTCATATTTTTGTTTGAAAAGGGTTAAGTGAATATGGTCGTTCTTTTTTCTTGTAGTCAAGTTCTTCTTTCATGTCTTGAATGACTTATTATATGATGATAGCAGTTGAGTTCTTTTGTTTCATAGTGTATGCTATTGACCTTGCTTTCAAATTCATCATGGTGTTACAAAGAGTCTATTTTTTATTTTATGGGGTTATTGTTTTGAGTTCTTCAAACCCTATTACTAGGGCACACCATGTATACTGTGTGATTTGTTTCTGCTGTCCAGCAGAAGGTTTCACTGTGGATTCATTACTGTTTACATTTCAATAAAGTATCACAAGGATTTTTATTTTGCATTGATAAACAGGTTCATTGTTTTGGTATTTGTGTTACCCATTGCTAGGGCATGGGGTCACAAATCTTGTGGCAGTTTTAAGCATTGTATAAATGTTGTGTATTGCTTCTTGGTGTCGACTTGGGCATGGGTTATATGTCACATTGGTATGTGTCTCCTGCTTAGAATATACACAGTTTATTCATGATGTCGACCATGCTTTTGTTGCCTAAACCTAGTCGATATTGGTATGTATTTTACATTGGAATTCTTCAGTGACAGGTATCTTTGTGGCAGTTATCATTATATGGTGGTTCACTCAGTTATGAGCACAGTTATGAGTAGCTTAAAAAGTTTATAAAATGATCTCAAGCAATGTTATTTTGTTGGTTGATTATCATGTTTATTTCACATAGCCATATTATATGAATTGCATTTACTATTATTATCTTGTTGTAAGTAATTGATGAGAAAATTTGTAATGAGCAATGAGTGAGCACTTTAAGTGCAAATTGCAATTGTTTATACATCTTGATTCTTGTATCTCCAATTAATACAAACAAGAAGTGTTATTCAGTGAAACAAAGTTGATACTCTGTATTGTTGTTTATAATATTATTTGATGAGAAATGTTGTTTTAGCCATTGAGGCAGTTACTACCATGAAAAATCCAGTGAGGTTGTATTTTTCTAGTGAGGCAATTGTATTGCCAGCAAGGCACAAATAGAATCTAGTGAGACTATGTAATCAGTGGGTTTTGATTAAGCCAGTGAGGCAATTTACTGAGTGGTTTTTTATTCCTATGATGGTTTTCTACTCATTAAAAATATTGTGTTATGATACTTTTGTGGCCCATTTCATGATTATGTTTCTTACAATTTGGTTATGTTGCTTTCTCTATCTACTTTGCAACATTTGAGTTTTCATGTTGTTTAAGAATCTGCTATTGGCTATCTTATATCTTATTGGATAGGAGCTTAGTAGTGGAGCATTATACCTTCTATGTTACATATTGGCAAAGCTTTTGGTCTTAGAAAGGGAAACAATTATAAGAATAGAGGAGATTATTAATTTATTTCCTTCCCAAAAGCTTGGTGTTAGCATTTGGGTGAAAGAGTGCAGATTAGCATTGCTTGCACAAGCATGTTCTTCTCTGATTTAACTTGTTAATTCCTTGGAATAAAAGAGTTAATGTTGTTTGTCTCAGATGATGAAAATAAGCTCAAACTGAAATAAAAGTTATATAACAGAATTTTATTGTTATCATTTATGAAAATAAGATTAAATAATGTAATATGTTGAATATTTAATGGAATTTTAGGGAATTAACATGAAATTCTATTGCTCGAATTATTGATGATATTACATATCATATACCCCATTATCTCATATGACATTTTGTGAACCCAACCTTATAACTTGGTGTTTGGAGTTTTAAACTTGAGTAGAAGGAAGTAATCCTCTATATGGCTAAAATGATATTATTATCATGCTAATATGATGTAATGTATCTATTTATTGTATGTCCATGTGAATGTCAAGAGGATGGCATAGTTTTTTCATTATCTATTTAAGAAGCCTAAGAATAGGTGTAATGGAAACTTAAGGGTTAAGATAAGGCTTAAATTAAAGGTAGTAGCCCAGACCTCTGATGTTTCAAGAATGAACAGGGGAATTCATTATCCATAAATGATTATGTCAACTTTGTTATTTATGATCACCTTAGTGGGTAAGTTTTTATGAATATAAACCTTATGCTAGAAGAAACAGTTGGTCTATAGATGTTTAATCCTTAATAAACAAGACCTAGGCAGTTACATGAAAGTAACTCGGATGTTCAAGTCATAAATTGCTAACAACTTAGATGAGTTATTAATAGGGAGTCTTCACATTCTAAGAAAGGATTCTATAATGGAACTAAACACTAGATATCCAAGATTATATTATGAGGAAGGAATCATCAGTTCAAGAATAATATTTACTATTTTTATATGCTATTTTTTTTTGTTATATCTATAAGGTAACAATTATGCAGAGATGTTCCATACTTAAAGAAAAAATACTCGTATCTCCTTTCACCTATGTTTTCAGTTATTTACTGTTGGGTGAATAATGCATGGTAACTCCTTGTAAGAAGATGTAGGATGTTACACATTTGGGTGAATAATGCATGGTAACCCCTTGTAAGAAGATGTAGGATGTTACACGTGGTATCAGAGCACTAGGTTCTAAACTTTGGGCCTATGAGCTCACTACGTAGCTACGAATTCCAACTTAGAATGGCTAATGTTTGGATATCCTTAAGCCAAATGGGAAGGTTAAAAGATGATTTCCAAGAAGTCAGTATCTAGTAATGAGAAGAATTTTAAAACCAAGAAAGAGTGTGAGGCTCTAATCAAAACTATGAAAAGGAAACAATCCTAATGAGAAGATATGGTTTAGAGATGAGGAAACCATTAATGATGTTGTAAAACACAATAAACAAGAAAAGAAGTGAAAGGAGGTGGTAACCAAAGTCATAGACCCCAAGCTAAGTCAAAGTTTGGCTCAATGAATGTCTTTTCAATACTTTTAGTTGTGAGCAAGGGAGTCTAGTCAAAGACAAGGGGTCAATAGTATCAGTTAATTATGCTCAGAATGGAAGAGAAAATACTTCTATGGTTAATACAAAAGACTAGAATAAGTGGCAGATGCTAAGTCCCAAGAATTTATGAGAATATAACTTGGGTATTCTAGGTCAATAAAGTATAACCGATCAAGTCATTTATCAACTTAGTAAGTAAGAACTAGCACATGTGGTGGTGGCCAACACCTATAAAATACCCCATGGCGGAAAAAGTAAAAGGGCTTCTTCTTCTCACTCTCCTAAACATTCTTACATGGATTACGATATAGTTGCTATTTCAAAGAATTTGATCTTGTTCTCCAATGATGTTACTGATATTGAGACTATTAAAGATCAACAAAAGCCTCAATCTTTACTGCAGTGGGAGAAATAAAAGATATTCTTTTCAAGCGGACCAATCGAGAGCGAGGAAATCGGTAATAGCAGGAAATAATCCTTTGAAAAAAGAGAAAAACATTGCTCTTTATTGCTTGCAAATAATGGAAATTATATCAGAATAAATCTATGTTTTCATGGATATAAAAAGATTCCATTAGATGCTTTTGTGGATACAGGATCATCAAGATCATTAGCTAAAACTAATGCAATCCCAGCATGTTTCTGGAAAGAAAAGACTGATCTACCACAAAGCTATGCAATAAATGGACAGAGAATTCACATGGGAAGATATGCGCAGGATGTGCATATAGAAATTATGGGAAAAACATTCATTACAGATTTCATTGAATATAATGATCTAGAGGATGATGTTTTACTAGGATTCTTATTCTTCACTAAATATGAGCCTCTCCAGTTTTGGAAGCACAAGATCTCTTTAAAACATGAAGACGGTCAAATTGAGATCCCTACACTCAAAATAGTAAATCATAGATTTGACCAAGTTAAGAAAAGAAAGAGACAAGAATCCAGTAAAGAAAATAAAGAGACAACAAGTCCTTTCAAAAAAATAACTCAGTTATTTGAAGAAAATTGTTGTAGTCTCAATCCTCTACAATTCTGGTCACATGATCATGAAGAATGTGAAATCCAGATAAAACCTGAAAATAAATCAGTAATCCCATATGAGCCAGCTTACTCACTCAGCCCATCAGAAACAAAAGAAATAGATGAACAATTACAGGAACTTCTCCAAGGAAATTTCATCAGAGAAAGTAAGAGTTCATTCTCTTGTCCAGCATTTTTGGTAAATAAGAGAGCAGAACAGATAAGGGGAAAAAAGAGGTTATGCATTAATTACAGACCATTAAATGAGATAATTCTTCCATTTAATTATCCATTTCCTTTCAGTACAGAACTAATCCGGAGAGCTGCAAATAAAAAGGTATTTTCAAAGTTTGATTGCAAATCAGGCTTTTGGCAAGTCAAGGTAAAAGAATCTGACAGATATAAAACAACATTTTCTGTTCCACAAGGATTATATGAATGGAATGTCATGCCCTTTGGTCTTAGTACTGCACCAGCATATTTTCAGCGCAGAATGGACCAAGCACTCAGACATTTAAAAGAATTTTGTGCTGTTTATATAGATGATATCTTATTATTCTCAGATTCTATTGATGACCACTTGCAGCATTTAGATGCATTATACCAAGCCATTAGAAAACATGGTATTTGTTTAACAGCAAAGAAAATGGTAATTGGTACTCCTGAAATTGATTTTTTAGGATTGCATCTTCAGGATGGAAAGGTAATGTTACAGCCTCATATTCTTGCCAGAATTCAAAAATTTCCAGATTTTCTAACTGACAAGAAGCAAATTCAAAGATTTTTAGGTTGTCTTAATTATCTTTCACCATTCTACAAAGGATTAGCTGAAGACAGGAGAATTATCCAGCATCATCTTAAAGACAATACAGAACAATGGTCAGATAATGCAACAGAAGCAATTCAACGGATTAAAGCAAAATGCCAGCAACTGCCAGCACTCCAAAATCCAGTTGATAATTTTCCATTATATTTATACACTGATGCTTCTGATAAAACTTGGTCAGCTGTGTTGATACAGGAAAGAAATTCAGGGGAAAAAGATATATGTGGATATAGATCTGGCACATTTACAGATACTCAGACAAGATACCACATATATGAAAAAGAAATTCTAGCAGTAAAAAATGGCATCAAGAAATTCAAAATCTTTCTAAAGCCAGTCCATTTTACTGTTCGCACAGACAGCCAGCCTATGAGAAATCTGTTAACCAAGAAACCAGATGAAGACATCGCTCAAGGTAGGATTGCTAGATGGTATTTTGAGTTCCAAGGATATGATTTCAATATCGAATGGATAAAAGGTGAGCTCAATCCTCTTGCAGACTCTCTTACCAGAGAAATGGCTTGTTCTATATATACTGACCTTGAATTTCAAGGATGTGAATATTATAGACCAGATGGAGCAGCCATGTATATTGCAGATTTCGGCCAGGGGAATATTCAAATCCTCCCTTCACTTCCTAAAGACATTGTTATTATCTTATTAGAAACATATTTTCTAAATAAGTGGCTAATTCATCTTAGAAGGCATATTGAATATCAATTTAACCATGTCATTTTAGATCCTGAAGAAGAAGATGGTTTCAAGAAAGAAATTGGGATGGAATTCGCCCCAATCAGCTACTGGTGTGGAAGACAGATGATTCATATCAGAATTAAAGGATTGTTTGGTATGAATTGGTCTAAAAGGAGTAAAATGAACTTGTTAAAACTAATTAAGTTTGGTTTTATAACTCGAATCTCTCTGCATCAAGATAATTTTGAAGATTATGCTGATCTAGTTGGTGGCAGATTCAAAGAAGACATGACAGAATTCTTTGAACTTTTACATCCTGGTTTAACTCATACAATCTGTGATGGCCTTACAGATTATTTAGAAACTTATCCTCATAATGGATATTACTTTCCCAGGATCGAATACTATCCTTTGGAGCATAATTGGAAAGCTGAAGTCAGAATCCAAAATTGTGAAGTCACTCTTCGACCAGCCTTACTTGCAGCCAGAATAGAAAAGGATATTGCTTACTCAAATGACTACATGGTCCAGATTGATTACGCCTTCAATACCACTCAGGAAGATTGGGAAAAAGCCTGTTCAGAGCTACCAGATGATCTTTTAGATCCTATTCCCTTTGGAAGCTAGCATATGGGCTTGTCTATGCCGTGATGTCACCCACGTTAAGACGTGACAGATAGGATGCTACCTATCCACAAAAAAGCAGAACCCATAATGACTTTTGGGTGTAAAGTCATCGTGTACGTGACACGAGTCCTAATCACGGTTGTTGAAGATTCCTTGCTCACGCCTTTTATAATGGCTACAGGAATTCTTGTCGGTTGGTTCTTATCCTCGTTCATGTATCTACCCTTATGGCGGTGCTACGGATAAGATGCTTTTGGTTGTCACTCTTCTATTGGCGGATTTCAAAATATTATGAAGAGAAGGTTAAAGTTCCGCTCCGATGGAATCAGTCTTTTGCTATAAAAGGACCTCGGAGACGCCTATCTCAACACACCGAGTTGAAGATTTGAAAGAGTCTTAGAAGAGTCTTAGGATATCAGACTTATGCTCTCTCCTGCGCTTAGTGCGATCTGGATGATCAGAATCTGATTATATTGTAATGAGTTTTCATAGTGGAACAAGTTTTGAATGTAAAGTTTGCTTATTCACATTTCCATAATTGTTCATCTATTTCTTTTGTTTCTGATGGGCTGAGTGAGTATGCTGGCTCATATGGGATTATTGATTTATTCTCTGGCCTTATCTGTATTTCACATTCTTCATGGTCTTGAGACCAGAATTGTAGAGGATTGAGACTACAACAATTTTCTTCAAATTGCTTAGTTATTTTTTCAAATGGATTTGCTGTCTCTTTATTTTCTTTACTGGATTCTTGTCTCTTTCTTTTCTTAACCTGGTCAAATCTATGGTTTACTATCTTGAGTGTAGGAATCTCAATTTGACCGTCTTCGTGCTTTAAAGAGATCTTATGCTTCCAAAACTGGAGAGGCTCATATTTTGTAAAAAATAAGAATCCTAGTAAAACATCATCCTCTAGATCATTATATTCAATAAAATCTGTAATGAATGTCTTTCCCATAATCTCTATGTGTACATCCTGTGCATACCTGCCCATATGAATTCTTTGTCCATTGATTGCATAGCTCTGTGGTAGATCTGTCTTTTCTTTCCAGAAACATGCTGGGATTGCATTAGTTTTGGCTAATGATCTTGAAGATCCTGTATCCACAAAAGCATCTAATGGAATTTTCTTATATCCATGAAAACACAAATTTATTCTGATATAATTTCCATTATTTGCAAGGAGTAAAGAGCAGTGCTTTTCTCTTTTGTCAAGAGGGGGAAAAGGATTACTTTCCTCATTGCTGCTAATTTCTGCTTCTTTTTGATCTGCTTCAAAGAGAATTTCTTTAATTTCTCCCACCTCTGCAGAAAGATTTCTGATTGCTTTCTGTTGATCTTTTAATAATCTCTTAATATCAGAAACATCATTGAGGATAAGATCAAATTTCTTAAAAATATGATGTATGGAATCTCTGAGAAGAATGTTTGGGAGAGTGAGAAGCTGCGACTTACGCCATGGGGTATTTTATATCCGCAGTCAATATTTTAGCTTCTTTAGCGGAGGGTTTCTTTGTAGCTTAAGTTGCTTTTCAACATCTTTTTCTCTTTATCTAACTCTTTCATTTTGTTAGATGTTGATGGGCCAGTTTTCTTCTTTCTTCCTTATACAGGCAATTGTAGGGGTCTTTAGACTTAATCTGAATTTTATCAATGTCACTAAGGTGGTTTTTAGCGGGGTGACCAAAAATCATCATCATACGACTCGGGAGCTTACTTGGAGCTCTTTGCTTGGTAGATAGAATTTCTTCTCCAAAATCTATCTTTAGATCACGAGCATAAAATTAGAATCGGGGAGGTTCAACAGCTCATATATATAAATACATTAGTTGATCGATTATATGATACAATGTCCCATTGGATTAAGCTTTTCAAAACTAGCATAAAAAGTATAACCGATCAAGTCATTTATCAACTTAGTAAGTAAGAACTAGCACATGTGGTGGTGGCCAACACCTAAGATGTTACGTGGATGTAACATGGGTGTAATAAAGTCAGAAAGACTTAACAAAACTAGATGATTTATGATTTAACAAGGATCAAAACTATTCTCGAGATTGACAAGTGTCTAGGAGTATTACGTAAATAAAGGCATTTCCTTATAAGATGAAACTAGTATAAAGTATTATCCAATAATCAAATAGTAAGTCTGAATTATCACAAGGTCGGATAAGTCTTCAAGTAAATTAGGGTGGGTGAACATACGACTTCACTCCAAGTAAGTAGTGAATGTTCTCATTGAACACAAAACAACTATGGTCATAGTGAGTGCAGTTGTATTTGCATGCACTTGTCAGTTCACTGTGACCCAAATACTTAGCTAGTCAGAGATTACGTACATAGTTGGAGGGTATCCATAGTTGTGAGATGGTATTAGTTAAGTAGGGAACAACCACCAGAGCTCAGAAGGTAGAACTAAGAGAGTTCTTGACTAATCCCTTCGTTGAAGGGTAGGGCCACTTCCAATTAGGAAGGTGTGTGGGGGATTGCTTAAGTCCAAGATTGGAAATTAAAGTACCCGTGGATGCCTCTTTGGTCAGATGATGTTGAGTCTTGGAAGACTGAAAGAAATACATATAAGGATCTCTAACCTAGCTCTCTTTTAGTATTTGATTATAGTTTACTAAATTGGAATCATCAAGAATTGAAATGCTAAAAGTGTTAGATGTCTTGGGTGGATTTTTAATGTAGTTCAATTTGAACCAATTGTGGTTTGTGAGAAACAGACCCTAAGACATTATTTATCGAAATTCCAGGAAACCTTGATTAAGAATGGTGAGGAGAAAGAACACTCCTTGTTAAGACATTCACTCTATGAATATTTTGTTTGGATTTTTACACATAACTATTTAATTCCTTGATAAGTGGAACTTAGGAGAAACCCTACCCATTTGTGGATAGATATGGTGGATGTCATAGAAAAACTTTAGTATGTACTCTTGCATTTTAATATGGTTGTATCACATTGTAGTTTATGAGTTAGTTAGTTTCCATCAGGAAGGGTTGAATGAAACTGATGGACTATGTTTTTGTTATGCTTGAGCATGCTCTCCCTAATGCACTTGGATGGGGTACCCCCAAGGTGTCGTGTAGTTGTCACTCCCTCCGATGTGGCTAACCATAGTCACACAGTTCATGTAATCATTTTTCCACAACTTAAAGCTTTATTTTGGTTATTGATGAACTCTCCATTGTTAATCAAGGATCAGTATTGATTTTTTTTTTTAATTTTCTTCATGAATGGAGTAGTCACCAAATTTTCCATTAATTTTGTGGCATTGGTCACACTTGAATTATTGTTTCAATACAATCATTTTATGATTTACTGTTGGAATTGGTAATTCTCCTTCTTTGGGTTATACTTTATTCTTGTGGTGGCAATTCCAAATGTTTGAAATTGTTGATCCTATTATGTGTTTGTTTCCCTATCATGTTCAAAATGAACCTATGATAGAATGTAGAAGGGAGAAAATGGCGGAGAGTGTGTTAAGTCCTAATGTTTGTGATTAAATATAATAATAAGCTTCCATTTTGTCCTCAACAAAATAGAAGAAGATGTTGAGTGTTATTAAAAAAAAATAGTGCTTGTATGCATATGCTTTCTAGCTTGGAAGTGGCTTCGTTGTGTGCGAATATCTAAGTACTTGGAGTCAAATTTTGGTGCCAATTTCAAAAGAGCCTAATTTCGGGGGTCAAATTGAAACCAACACCGATACCTCAGGAGAGAGGATAGGTAATGTAATTATGTAGGAAGGGCGGGATATCACCTATGAGACTGGAAAACTAAAGATATATGAGCAAGATCATGCTCTCCATGGTAATGAACTAGCAACAAATGTCATTTCATTACAAATGTAGCAATATTAATTTCTTAGAAAACTCTTGGGTTAAAAGCCAAACCCTCAAGATCCAAGATATGATGGATTATTAAGATTGAAGGGAAGAATGTATGTTCCAAATGCAGGAGAGCTAAGGGACATGGTATGGAAAGAGGTATATTTTTCTTCCTATTTGGGGCATCCAGGAGTGACCAAGTTGTTGGCCGAAGTTAATCCACCTTATTTCTAGAAAAGGACAAAGAGGGATGATGCAAGGTTTGTAGTAGAATG
>VDFB02000015.1:79337004-79610150 GCA_007258455.2 Sequoia sempervirens | reverse complement strand
TAAATACTTCATACTAAGGATGACTTACCAATTCCCAACATAATAACTTGACTCAACCATTCTACTATGAGTGTTTGTATAAGCTCAGTTAGGTTACTTTATTAGTTACCCGACCAAGTTCTTCTCCTGAGTGATACTTCCCTTCACACCCAGAGGATTGAACATATACTTGCATCCAAATAACACATTCCATGGTAGTCAGTTGCTCAACAAAAGATGATTTCTCATAATATTTCTCCATAGTTAGAATATCCAATTCAATAACCATCCATTTCACATATATGAATTTCCATCACATAACTTTAAATGAAATAGCATTCATCTGTAATTCATTGATAACAAAGTGCAAGCACATATATTCTTAATCAAAATTCAAAGTACATTCACACATGCAATATTTTTCCCAAGCACAGTAATAGTAAATAGGTAAATACACAATGGGGTGTCACAAAAGGTTGGGATCGAGGGTGACTCTCTAAATGTTATTAACAACCTTCAGAAATCCACACCCCCTTCGTGGATGGTTGAATCTCTCATTTTGGATGCGATGGGAATCTTGAACTCCTTTGATGAATGCTACATTTCCCACATCTTTAGAGAGGGAAATTGTCTTGTTGATGTTTTTTCTAACATTGGGGTTAATGATAATATGATATGGGAAGGGAACAAGCCCCTCCCCTTCGAAGCCCTATCAAGTTTAAATCATGATTTACAAAAATGCTAAGGAGTGGGCTCTTTTTATCATTACCTTATTTCACATGAGCTTGTTCATGTGGCAGATTATTTCTTGGTGTGATCTCGATTCAAATGTGGCCTTGTGTTTTGTTGATTTGACTATCATCCGTAAGGGGTAGCTTTTTAGATTAATTATCTTCCTCTGCCACCTTACCTCTCCCACATGAATTTTGGGTGGCTCTAATGCTTTATTCTCGAGGCTTATTCTCATTCTTTGTAAGTTCTTCAAGCTTCTATGGTTTTTGGTGGCTATGATCATGGGTGGTGACCGAAATAGAGTTTAACCTTTCTCTTGTGACACTTCAAAGACTAATGTGAAAGTATGGGAAAGGTTGCAGTTGGGGAGTGTTATGCCATACATGGAGAGACTCCATGGGCATGACCCTAAGTCAACTGAGGCTTTTGTTTAGGGCTGGAAAAACAAGGTTTTGAAGCTTGGTGGGACTAAGTTTAATATTACTGAAGACCTAATTGTTGAAATTACGGGTCTTTCTACCGAGGGTAGGAAAGTTTACAAAGACAAGGAGTCGATTGTTGCATTGGAAATATTCTTAAAGGATGATGAAAGGAATAGACTGGAGAGGGCCAAATGTGGGGGTTACTATCACAGCTTTAATAAGGCAATTTAGGGTGACGTTTCCAAGGAAATCATGAGGTACTATATGCTTGATGGGAATTTCTCTATTCTATTTGGTTATCATTTTGTTCTTCTCAACCATTTTAGGCATAAGAAAAAGGTTTCCTTTCCTTTCTATTTGCTTGCTTCCCTAGAATGTGGTATTTGAGATCATAGGTGTAATCCCAAGAACCCTATTCTTCATGTGGGCTTTATCCTCCTTACTTCTAAGTATGGTAAGTCCTACATTGTTCTTAATCAACCTAAGAAGGTTAATAAGGTTCAGTAGAAGAATCTTGATTTGGAATATGAAACTAGGTTTGATTTGGGTTCTACTGATGAGGAATATGATCCTAGATCGAATGCCTCCATGGAAGTGTATTCGGAGCCTCCTACAATTTTTTAGGAAAAGAGTGTAAATAAAGGAAAAATTCCTAAAAATTCTACATAATATGAAATGGGTAGTGATGAGGTGGTTGTTGGTAAGTCCCTGGGTGTCAAAATTGGGAAGGGTGATTCCTCTAGTTTGAAGAAAGGGAAGAAAATTGTTGCAAGGGATAAGGTTGGGAAACCCCCTTTGTCTAGCTCGAAGAGGAAGTTGGGTTCGAAGGGCAGGATCACCCAAAAGAAGGCTAAGCAGAATAATGGTCTCAATCAAGAGGAGTCTATTGGTACTGGTGTTAATTCCCCCAACATTGAGCCTCTACAGGATGATGGTGGTCAGGTTAATGCAGATTTGTAGGAATAGGGTCTGAAGGTGTAGACTAAAGGGAGGAGTGTGGTTGATGAAATTGAAAGCTCCTTACACAAGATTAAGGTGTCAATTGCTATCCAAAAAGGGAAGGAAGTTCTTGAAAGTGAAAATCTTAGCAAGCATTCCCTGGAGGACTAGGTGGATGATAGGGATGTCTTCAACTACAACAGGGAGGAGTTACCCAGTGTGTTGGGGTTGGAAAAAGATGGCACTTTAACTCTCTTTATAATTTTCAAGTGGGATTTCAACGAATTGAATCTCACTAATGTGAAGGTCTGTAGGCTGGTTAGTAAAGCTAAGGAGTCTTCTAATCCTTCGTAGCCTTCTTTGTAGGTTAAACTCAATCATCTTTTTGATATGATGAAAATCATTACTAATGAGATGCTGAAGCTAAAACAAAATTTTGAAATGAGGATTGTGGCTCTTGAAGAAAAGTTGGATCGGCCTTATCTGAAATTGGACAAGGTTGTGGATCTTAGAAATTCCATCATGAAAAATGAAGCTAAGGTTTTTTCTGTTCTCAACGAGAAGGTGAGGCAACAAATGGAGGAAGCATTGAGTAGGAATGATGTTGTTTGTAATGTGCCTAGTCTTCCTAGTGTTTTGATTAGAGAGGTTAGTGATAAGAGTCCCTGTACTATGACTCGTAATAAAACTAAGTTAAATGTTAGGATTCCTACCAAGGAGATCACTGAGGTTATGAAAGTGCATCAGAAGATTATTGATAGTGATATGGAGGCAACTGATATCTTAAAGAATCTGTAGTCTTGTTATTTTTGTTCCTCCTTCTTGCCAGCTATTTTGCTTGTGGTTTGTTGCTTGTCGGTTGCTTTTTGATTGTCTTGCTTTTACTTTGAAGCAGCATTCTTTTTTGTAAAGGGTTTTAGGGCCACTTCAAAACTTGTTTTACCTCTAATCAAAAATAATACCTCATATTTGCACAAGCATAGAATAAACACAAAAGAAATGTGAAGCACAACCCAGAGCATACATTGAATACCTACAAGACGATGTTTTCTCTATTATCAAATTTTCTCAAAAGCACTTGGAGACTAAGTATCAAAGAAATAATTTCAGCACTTTACTTCATTCTAACACACATCCAAACATAGAAACATGAGGATAACTCCATGTACTCATGGAACTTCTTCAACATCTCAACTATACATGCACAAATAGCAAACCTTCTTTATTACAATTTTCTCAATATCCTCGACATATACAATCAATAACCAACTTCCTCTACACATAGTTGACATCAATGAAAACACCAACCAATTGACATCAATGAAAATAATTTATACTTTCAAAAATCTCCCCATTTTTCATTGATGGAAACACATGATGTGAAACACCATCAAAGAAAACACAACAATTTTGAACAACTTTTCTTGCAACTAAATTTTCTGAGTGAATAAGTTTTTTCACATGATACTTTTTCTCCCCCTTTGACATCAATGGAAAATTCAAAAGATGTTTTGCATTGTTCTCTCCTTTTGACATTGAACCAAGATCTATACCAATGTTGAATACTCCCACTTAGGATTACACCCAATCATCTGCACAATGACAACACATGACAGTACCTACTCCCCCTGAGAGGTAGCCTCCAAACATCAATCCAAAAAGAAGATAGATCCATAGATCCACTAGACTGATGAGTCTCCATATGCATCTAGTTCAAGAAAGGAGGGGAAATAACCCTCAACTTCTCCTAGAGATACTCAAAAGTATCTTTAGGAAGAGCCTTAGTAAATATGTTAGAAATTTGATCCTTTTTAGGTACATACTCAAGCTTTACTTCATTCTCCATAACCTTCTCTCTCAAGAACTGATACTTGATTGATATATGCTTTGTCCTTGAGTGCATCATAGGGTTCTTTGAAATTTTAATTGCACTTGTATTATCACAGAAAATAGAGATGGGATCATCATACATGACTCTAATATCCTTCAATGTTTGTATCATCCAAAAAACTTGTGTGCAGGAAGATGTTGCAGCAATATACTTAGCCTTTGTAGTGGATAAGGAAACTAAATCTTGCTTTTTACTTAACCATGACACCAATCTACATCCAAGAAAGAATGCACCACCACTTGTACTTTTTTTGTCATCAGCACACCCTACCCAATTTGCATCTGTATAAGCACTTAGTGTAAAATCAATATCCCTAGGATACCATAAGCCAAGATATGGAGTTCCTTTTAGATATTTGAATATCCTCTTGACAGTTGCAACATGTGTTTCCTTAGGATCCTCTTGAAATCTAGCCATAAGACAAACTGCATGCATGATATCTAGTTTGGTAGTAGTTAGATACAACAATCCACCAATTATGGATTTGTAATTGCTCTGACCTTAGGTGAATCATCATCCTTACTCAATTTTCATTCGGTTACCATAGGATTGCACACCGGTTTGGAACCACCCATCCCAAACTTATTCAACATTTCTTTTGCATACTTGGATTGTGAAATGAAAATCCCTTTATTTTTTTGATTAATTTGCAATCCAAGGAAGAAATTCATCTCACCAAACATAGACATCACAAACTCTTTCTGCATTTCTTCAGCAAACATCTTACACATAGATTCATTTCCTCCAAAGATAATGTCATTACATACACAACTGCTATCAAGATCTTGTCATCTTTAATTTTGAAAGAGAGATTTATATCTGTAGTACCTTTGTTGAAACCTTGCTTAATCAAATATCTAACTTAGGGCTTGGCAAAGCTTGAGGAAATGGATGGTATAATGGTCGGTAAATGCATAAAGTAGTTTCCATGTTGCACAGGTAGTTGGGTTTCAAGATGATAAAGATGCATTCGACTTATTCTGGCAGAATTTCAAGTCTTCAATGTGGTAACCCTGTTCTTTGGAACCCTAGTCTAGTTTATTTGGAATTTGTATTCATATTTTTGTTTGAAAAGGGTTAAGTGAATATGGTCGTTCTTTTTTCTTGTAGTCAAGTTCTTCTTTCATGTCTTGAATGACTTATTATATGATGATAGCAGTTGAGTTCTTTTGTTTCATAGTGTATGCTATTGACCTTGCTTTCAAATTCATCATGGTGTTACAAAGAGTCTATTTTTTATTTTATGGGGTTATTGTTTTGAGTTCTTCAAACCCTATTACTAGGGCACACCATGTATACTGTGTGATTTGTTTCTGCTGTCCAGCAGAAGGTTTCACTGTGGATTCATTACTGTTTACATTTCAATAAAGTATCACAAGGATTTTTATTTTGCATTGATAAACAGGTTCATTGTTTTGGTATTTGTGTTACCCATTGCTAGGGCATGGGGTCACAAATCTTGTGGCGGTTTTAAGCATTGTATAAATGTTGTGTATTGCTTCTTGGTGTCGACTTGGGCATGGGTTATATGTCACATTGGTATGTGTCTCCTGCTTAGAATATACACAGTTTATTCATGATGTCGACCATGCTTTTGTTGCCTAAACCTAGTTGATATTGGTATGTATTTTACATTGGAATTCTTCGGTGACAGGTATCTTTGTGGCAGTTATCATTATATGGTGGTTCACTCAGTTATGAGCACAGTTATGAGTAGCTTAAAAAGTTTATAAAATGATCTCAAGCAATGTTATTTTGTTGGTTGATTATCATGTTTATTTCACATAGCCATATTATATGAATTGCATTTACTATTATTATCTTGTTGTAAGTAATTGATGAGAAAATTTGTAATGAGCAATGAGTGAGCACTTTAAGTGCAAATTGCAATTGTTTATACATCTTGATTCTTGTATCTCCAATTAATACAAACAAGAAGTGTTATTCAGTGAAACAAAGTTGATACTCTGTATTGTTGTTTATAATATTATTTGATGAGAAATGTTGTTTTAGCCATTGAGGCAGTTACTACCATGAAAAATCCAGTGAGGTTGTATTTTTCTAGTGAGGCAATTGTATTGCCAGCAAGGCACAAATAGAATCTAGTGAGACTATGTAATCAGTGGGTTTTGATTAAGCCAGTGAGGCAATTTACTGAGTGGTTTTTTATTCCTATGATGGTTTTCTACTCATTAAAAATATTGTGTTATGATACTTTTGTGGCCCATTTCATGATTATGTTTCTTACAATTTGGTTATGTTGCTTTCTCTATCTACTTTGCAACATTTGAGTTTTCATGTTGTTTAAGAATCTACTATTGGCTATCTTATATCTTATTGGATAGGAGCTTAGTAGTGGAGCATTATACCTTCTATGTTACATATTGGCAAAGCTTTTGGTCTTAGAAAGGGAAACAATTATAAGAATAGAGGAGATTATTAATTTATTTCCTTCCCAAAAGCTTGGTGTTAGCATTTGGGTGAAAGAGTGCAGATTAGCATTGCTTGCACAAGCATGTTCTTCTCTGATTTAACTTGTTAATTCCTTGGAATAAAAGAGTTAATGTTGTTTGTCTCAGATGATGAAAATAAGCTCAAACTGAAATAAAAGTTATATAACAGAATTTTATTGTTATCATTTATGAAAATAAGATTAAATAATGTAATATGTTGAATATTTAATGGAATTTTAGGGAATTAACATGAAATTCTATTGCTCGAATTATTGATGATATTACATATCATATACCCCATTATCTCATATGACATTTTGTGAACCCAACCTTATAACTTGGTGTTTGGAGTTTTAAACTTGAGTAGAAGGAAGTAATCCTCTATATGGCTAAAATGATATTATTATCATGCTAATATGATGTAATGTATCTATTTATTGTATGTCCATGTGAATGTCAAGAGGATGGCATAGTTTTTTCATTATCTATTTAAGAAGCCTAAGAATAGGTGTAATGGAAACTTAAGGGTTAAGATAAGGCTTAAATTAAAGGTAGTAGCCCAGACCTCTGATGTTTCAAGAATGAACAGGGGAATTCATTATCCATAAATGATTATGTCAACTTTGTTATTTATGATCACCTTAGTGGGTAAGTTTTTATGAATATAAACCTTATGCTAGAAGAAACAGTTGGTCTATAGATGTTTAATCCTTAATAAACAAGACCTAGGCAGTTACATGAAAGTAACTCGGATGTTCAAGTCATAAATTGCTAACAACTTAGATGAGTTATTAATAGGGAGTCTTCACATTCTAAGAAAGGATTCTATAATGGAACTAAACACTAGATATCCAAGATTATATTATGAGGAAGGAATCATCAGTTCAAGAATAATATTTACTATTTTTATATGCTATTTTTTTTTGTTATATCTATAAGGTAACAATTATGCAGAGATGTTCCATACTTAAAGAAAAAATACTCGTATCTCCTTTCACCTATGTTTTCAGTTATTTACTGTTGGGTGAATAATGCATGGTAACTCCTTGTAAGAAGATGTAGGATGTTACACATTTGGGTGAATAATGCATGGTAACCCCTTGTAAGAAGATGTAGGATGTTACACGTGGTATCAGAGCACTAGGTTCTAAACTTTGGGCCTATGAGCTCACTACGTAGCTACGAATTCCAACTTAGAATGGCTAATGTTTGGATATCCTTAAGCCAAATGGGAAGGTTAAAAGATGATTTCCAAGAAGTCAGTATCTAGTAATGAGAAGAATTTTAAAACCAAGAAAGAGTGTGAGGCTCTAATCAAAACTATGAAAAGGAAACAATCCTAATGAGAAGATATGGTTTAGAGATGAGGAAACCATTAATGATGTTGCAAAACACAATAAAAAAGAAAAGAAGTGAAAGGAGGTGGTAACCAAAGTCATAGACCCCAAGCTAAGTCAAAGTTTGGCTCAATGAATGTCTTTTCAATACTTTTAGTTGTGAGCAAGGGAGTCTAGTCAAAGACAAGGGGTCAATAGTATCAGTTAATTATGCTCAGAATGGAAGAGAAAATACTTCTATGGTTAATACAAAAGACTAGAATAAGTGGCAGATGCTAAGTCCCAAGAATTTATGAGAATATAACTTGGGTATTCTAGGTCAATAAAGTATAACCGATCAAGTCATTTATCAACTTAGTAAGTAAGAACTAGCACATGTGGTGGTGGCCAACACCTATAAAATACCCCCATGGCGTAGAAAAACAAAGGAAGCTTCTTCTTCTCACTCTCTAAACATTCTTCTGTAGATTCGATATGATTGCTATTTTTCAAAGAAATTTGATCTTGTTCTCAATGATATTCACTGATATTAAGAGACTATTAAAGATCAACAAAAGCATCAGAAATCTTTCTGCAGAGGTGGGAGAAATTAAAGATATTCTCTTTCAAGCAGATCAAGAATCATCAGAAGTTCAGTCATCAGATAATCACAGTGGCAATAAGGAAAGTAACCCTTTCGCCCCTTTTGATAAAAGAGAAAAACATTGCTCTTTATTGCTTGCAAATAATGGAAATTATATCAGAATAAATCTATGCTTTCATGGATATAAAAAGATTCCATTAGATGCTTTTGTGGATACAGGATCATCAAGATCATTAGCTAAAACTAATGCAATTCCAGCATGTTTCTGGAAAGAAAAGACTGATCTACCACAGAGCTATGCAATAAATGGACAAAGAATTCACATGGGCAGGTATGCGCAGGATGTGCATATAGAAATTATGGGAAAAACATTCATTACAGATTTCATTGAATATAATGATCTAGAGGATGATGTTTTACTAGGATTCTTATTTTTTACTAAATATGAGCCTCTCCAGTTTTGGAAGCACAAGATCTCTTTAAAACATGAAGATGGTCAAATTGAGATTCCTACACTCAAAATAGTGAATCATAGATTTGACCAGGTTAAGAAAAGAAAGAGACAAGAATCCAGTAAAGAAAATAAAGAGACAGCAAATCCTTTTGAAAAAATAACTCAGTTATTTGAAGAAAATTGTTGTAGTCTCAATCCTCTACAATTCTGGTCACAAGATCATGAAGAATGTGAAATCCAGATAAGACCTGAAAAATCAGTAATCCCATATGAGCCAGCATACTCACTCAGCCCATCAGAAACAAAAGAATAGATGAACAATTACAGGAACTTCTCCAAGGAAATTTCATCAGAGAAAGTAAGAGTTCATTTTCTTGTCCAGCATTTCTGGTAAACAAAAGAGCAGAACAAATAAGAGGAAAAAAGAGATTGTGTATTAATTACAGACCATTAAATGAGATAATTCTTCCATTTAATTATCCATTTCCTTTTAGTTCAGAGCTAATCCGAAGAGCTGCAAATAAAAAGATATTTTCAAAGTTTGATTGTAAATCAGGCTTTTGGCAGGTCAAGGTAAAAGAATCTGATAGATATAAAACAGCATTTTCTGTCCCACAAGGATTATATGAATGGAATGTCATGCCTTTTGGTCTTAGCACTGCACCAGCATATTTCAGCGCAGAATGGACCAAGCACTTAGACATTTAAAAGAATTTTGTGCTGTTTATATAGATGATATATTATTATTCTCAGATTCTATTGATGACCACTTGCAGCATTTAGATGCATTATACCAAGCCATTAGAAAACATGGTATTTGTTTAACAGCAAAGAAAATGGTAATTGGTACTCCTGAAATTGATTTCTTAGGATTGCATCTTCAGGATGGAAAGGTAATGTTACAGCCTCATATTCTTGTCAGAATTCAAAAATTTCCAGATATTTTAACTGACAAGAAGCAAATTCAAAGATTTTTAGGTTGTCTCAATTATCTTTCACCATTCTACAAAGGATTAGCTGAAGACAGGAGAATTATCCAGCATCATCTCAAAGACAATACAGAACAATGGTCTGATAATGCAACAGAAGCAACCCAACGGATTAAAGCAAAATGCCAGCAATTGCCAGCACTCCAAAATCCAGTTGATAATCTTCCATTATATTTATATACTGATGCCTCTGATAAAACATGGTCAGCTGTGTTGATACAGGAAAGAAAATCAGGGAAAAAAATATATGTGGATACAGATCTGGCACATTTACAGATTCTCAGACAAGGTACCAGATATATGAGAAAGAAATTTAGCAGTGAAAAATGGCATCAAAAAATTCAAGATATTCTTAAAACCAGTCCATTTTACTGTTCGCACAGACAGCCAAGCCTATGAGAAATCTGCTAACAAGAAACCTGATGAAGACATTGCTCAAGGTAGATTGCTAGATGGTATTTTGAGTTCCAAGGATATGATTTTAATATCGAATGGATAAAAGGAGAACTCAACCCTCTTGCAGACTCACTTACCAGAGAAATGGCATGTTCTATTTATACTGACCTTGAATTTCAAGGATGTGAATATTATAGACCAGATGGAGCAGCCATGTATATTGCAGATTTCGGCCAGGGGAATATTCAAATCCTCCCTTCACTTCCTAAAGACATTATTATTGTCTTATTAGAACATATTTTTTAAATAAGTGGCTAATTTATCTTAGAAGGCACATTGAATATCAATTCAACCATGTTATTCTAGATCCTGATGAGGAAGATGGTTTCAAAAAAGAAATTGGGATGGAATTCGCCCCAATCAGCTACTGGTGTGGAAGACAGATGATTCATATCAGAATTAAAGGATTGTTTGGTATGAATTGGTCTAAAAGGAGTAAAATGAATTGTTAAAACTAATCAAATTTGGTTTTATAACTCGTCTCTCTTTACATCAAGATAATTTTGAAGATTATGCTGATTTAGTTGGTGGCAGGTTCAATGAAGATATGGAAGAATTCTTTGAACTTTTACATCCTGGTTTAACTCATACAATCTGTGATGGTCTTACAGATTATTTACAAACTTATCCTCATAATGGATACTACTTTCCCAGGATCGAATACTATCCTTTAGAGCAAATTGGAAAGCTGAAGTCAGGATTCAAAATTGTGAAGTCACTCTTCGACCAGCCTTACTTGCAGCCAGAATAGAAAAGGATATTGCTTATTCAAATGACTACATGGTCCAGATTGATTATGCTTCAACGCCACTCAGGAAGATTGGGAAAAAGCTTGTACAGAGCTACCAGATGATCTTTTAGATCCTATTCCCTTTGGAAGCTAGCATATGGGCTTGTCTATGCCGTGATGTCACCCACGTTAAGACGTGACAGATAGGATGCTACCTATCCACAAAAAAGCAGAACCCATAATGACTTTTGGGTGTAAAGTCATCGTGTACGTGACACGAGTCCTAATCACGGTTGTTGAAGATTCCTTGTTCACGCCTTTTATAATGGCTACAGGAATTCTTGTCGGTTGGTTCTTATCCTCGTTCATGTACCTACCCTTAGGCGGTGCTACGGATAAGATGCTTTTGTTTGGCACTCTTCTATTGGCGGATTTCAAAATATTATGAAGAGAAGGTTAAAGTTCCGCTCCGATGGAATCAGTCTTTTGCTATAAAAGGACCTCGGAGACGCCTATCTCAACACACCGAGTTGAAGATTTGAAAGAGTCTTAGAAGAGTCTAGGATATCAGACTTATGCTCTCTCCTGCGCTTAGTGCGATCTGGATGATCAGAATCTGATTATATTGTAATGAGTTTTCATAGTGGAACAAGTTTTGAATGCAAAATTTGCTTATTCTGTTCTGTAATTGTTCATCTATTTCTTTTGTTTCGGATGGGCTGAGTGAGTATGCTGGCTCATATGGGATTACTGATTTATGCTCAGGTCTTATCTGGATTTCACATTCTTCATGTTCTTGTGACCAGAATTGTAGAGGATTGAGACTACAACAATTTTCTTCAAATTGCTTAGTTATTTTCTCAAAGGGATTTGCTGTCTCCTTATTTTCTTTACTAGATTCTTGTCTCTTTCTTTTCTTAGCCTGGTCAAATCTATGATTTACTATTTTGAGTGTAGGGATTTCTATTTGACCATCTTCATGCTTTAAAGAGATCTTATGCTTCCAAAATTGGAGAGGCTCATATTTAGTAAAAAATAAGAATCCTAGTAAAACATCATCCTCTAGATCATTGTATTCAATGAAATCTGTAATAAATGTTTTTCCCATAATTTCTATATGCACATCCTGCGCATACCTGCCCATATGAATTCTTTGTCCATTTATTGCATAGCTTTGTGGTAGATCAGTTTTTCTTTCCAGAAACATGCTGGGATTGCATTAGTCTTGGCTAATGATCTTGAAGATCCTGTATCCACAAAAGCATCTAATGGAATTTTCTTATATCCATGAAAACATAGATTTATTCTGATATAATTTCCATTATTTGCAAGTAGTAAAGAGCAATGCTTTTCTCTTTTTCAGAAGGGGGAAAGGATTACTTTCCTCACATTACTGATTTCTGCTTCTGATTGATCTGCTTGAAAAAGAATATCTTTTATTTCTCCACCTCTGCAGAAAGATTTCTGAGCTTTCTGTTGATCTTTAAATCTCTAATATCAGAACATCATTGAGAAAAGATCAAATTTCTTAAAAATAGCAATCATATCGTAATCTGTAAGAATGCGGAGAGAGTGAAGAAGAAGCTTCCTTTGTTTTCTCGCCATGGGTATTTTATATCCATGATCAATATTTTAGCTTTTTAGCAGAGGGTTTTGCTGTAGCTTAAGTTGTTTTTCAACATCTTTTTTCTCTTTATCTAACTCTTTCATTTTGGCTAGATGTTGATGGACTGGATTTTCTTCTTTCCTTTGTGGGGCCAATTTGTAGGGGTCTTTAGACTTTTCAATCTGAATTTTTTGTATCAATGTCACCTAGTGTGGTTTTTAGCAGGGTGACCAAAAATCATCATCATCTCGACTCGAGCTACTTAAGGCTGCTGCTTGAATAAGATAGAGTTTTCATTCTCCTCTCATCTTTAGACTGAGCATAAAATTAGAGTCGAAGAATTTCAACAAGCTCATATAAATTCAGTTAGTTGATCAAGATATGGTACAATGTCCCATTCCTGATTAGCTTTTTCAAACTAGCATAAAGTATAACCGATCAAGTCATTTATCAACTTAGTAAGTAAGAACTAGCACATGTGGTGGTGGCCAACACCTAAGATGTTACGTGGATGTAACATGGGTGTAATAAAGTCAGAAAGACTTAACAAAACTAGATGATTTATGATTTAACAAGGATCAAAACTATTCTCGAGATTGACAAGTGTCTAGGAGTATTACGTAAATAAAGGCATTTCCTTATAAGATGAAACTAGTATAAAGTATTATCCAATAATCAAATAGTAAGTCTGAATTATCACAAGGTCGGATAAGTCTTCAAGTAAATTAGGGTGGGTGAACATACGACTTCACTCCAAGTAAGTAGTGAATGTTCTCATTGAACACAAAACAACTATGGTCATAGTGAGTGCAGTTGTATTTGCATGCACTTGTCAGTTCACTGTGACCCAAATACTTAGCTAGTCAGAGATTACGTACATAGTTGGAGGGTATCCATAGTTGTGAGATGGTATTAGTTAAGTAGGGAACAACCACCAGAGCTCAGAAGGTAGAACTAAGAGAGTTCTTGACTAATCCCTTCGTTGAAGGGTAGGGCCACTTCCAATTAGGAAGGTGTGTGGGGGATTGCTTAAGTCCAAGATTGGAAATAAAGCACCCAGGTGATGCCCTCCCTCTTACAGATGACATGTTGAGTCTTGGAAGACTGAAAGAAATACATATAAGGATCTCTAACCTAACTCTCTTTTAGTATTTGATTATAGTTTACTAAATTGGAATCATCAAGAATTGAAATGCTAAAAGTGTTAGATGTCTTGGGTGGATTTTTAATGTAGTTCAATTTGAACCAATTGTGTAATGTATTTCAGGTGAGAAAGTACCTCCTAGACCCTAACACATTTGTCAGGAATGGAAAGAAACCTTTGATTAAGAATTTCCATGAGGAGAAAGAACACTCCTTGTTAAGACATTCACTCTATGAATATTTTGTTTGGATTTTTACACATAACTATTTAATTCCTTGATAAGTGGAACTTAGGAGAAACCCTACCCATTTGTGGATAGATATGGTGGATGTCATAGAAAAACTTTAGTATGTACTCTTGCATTTTAATATGGTTGTATCACATTGTAGTTTATGAGTTAGTTAGTTTCCATCAGGAAGGGTTGAATGAAACTGATGGACTATGTTTTTGTTATGCTTGAGCATGCTCTCCCTAATGCACTTGGATGGGGTACCCCCAAGGTGTCGTGTAGTTGTCACTCCCTCCGATGTGGCTAACCATAGTCACACAGTTCATGTAATCATTTTTCCACAACTTAAAGCTTTATTTTGGTTATTGATGAACTCTCCATTGTTAATCAAGGATCAGTATTGATTTTTTTTTTTAATTTTCTTCATGAATGGAGTAGTCACCAAATTTTCCATTAATTTTGTGGCATTGGTCACACTTGAATTATTGTTTCAATACAATCATTTTATGATTTACTGTTGGAATTGGTAATTCTCCTTCTTTGGGTTATACTTTATTCTTGTGGTGGCTATTCCAAATGTTTGAAATTGTTGATCCTATTATGTGTTTGTTTCCCTATCATGTTCAAAATGAACCTATGATAGAATGTAGAAGGGAGAAAATGGCGGAGAGTGTGTTAAGTCCTAATGTTTGTGATTAAATATAATAATAAGCTTCCATTTTGTCCTCAACAAAATAGAAGAAGATGTTGAGTGTTATTAAAAAAAAATAGTGCTTGTATGCATATGCTTTCTAGCTTGGAAGTGGCTTCGTTGTGTGCGAATATCTAAGTACTTGGAGTCAAATTTTGGTGCCAATTTCAAAAGAGCCTAATTTCGGGGGTCAAATTGAGACCAACACCGATACCTCAGGAGAGAGGATAGGTAATGTAATTATGTAGGAAGGGCGGGATATCACCTATGAGACTGGAAAACTAAAGATATATGAGCAAGATCATGCTCTCCATGGTAATGAACTAGCAACAAATGTCATTTCATTACAAATGTAGCAATATTAATTTCTTAGAAAACTCTTGGGTTAAAAGCCAAACCCTCAAGATCCAAGATATGATGGATTATTAAGATTGAAGGGAAGAATGTATGTTCCAAATGCAGGAGAGCTAAGGGACATGGTATGGAAAGAGGTATATTTTTCTTCCTATTTGGGGCATCCAGGAGTGACCAAGTTGTTGGCCGAAGTTAATCCACCTTATTTCTAGAAAAGGACAAAGAGGGATGATGCAAGGTTTGTAGTAGAATGCTTAGAATACCAAAGGGTGAAGGTAGACACATCATCACCTAGTAAGATTTTATACCCTCATGAGATCCCAGAATGAGAATGGCATACCATAAGTATGGAATTTGTGCAAAAAAAATTATATGTTTAAGAATATGCTTAATGCAATATTAGTAGTGGTGGAAAAAATCATCAAGGTAACTATCTAATACTTGGGAATTTGACAAATGGAGTACCAATCATAGTTGTAGGTTTGTGGAAAGCTATTTAGATTTCATGATGTTTCAAAGAAGAATATCTCAGATAGGGATGAGAATATGACTTAAAGGTTTTCCAAACCTTATTCACCTCACTTGGAATTCAGTTGAACATAAGCTCAACATATTCTCTAGAGATAGATGGTCGGATGGAGAAAGTAAACCAGGTAATAGAGAACCTTTTGTGATTATATTGCATAGGATAGCAATGTTGGTGGGAGGATTATTTTCGACTGTAGAATTTGCTTATAATAATTCATATCATTAGAAATTAAATGGATCCATTTGAACCAATGTATGGAAGAAGTGCCGAAAATCCTAAAAGTTGTGGAAGCTAGAAAATAAGAATAGCCTTGGTCTATAAATGCTATCAAAATGGATGAAACAGATCAAGTTGATTAGAAGCCACTGATTGGCTAAAAATGATATGTTGATATTAAATGAATATCTAGACAATTCTCAGTAAGAGAAAGAATGCTCAAGTTATGCAGGATCCACCTATGTATTAGCAAGGTAACTCGGTGCAAGGTTCAGTGAGACTAGATTGCAGGGGACAAGTGCTATGAGAGAAAATTAATATGAGATTAAACAAATTATTCTATCTTTATCTTGAAAATGAAAACAAAAATTAGAATATTTTTTTTTAATTTGATTTTATATATGAAAATATACTTTAGATCATTGAGCACGATGATTCTTAAGGGGGGGAATATGTTACATCCCATCCCTGAATTACTATTTGCTATTCACTTTAACTTGAATGCAATGTGAATTTATGAGATTAAAATGATTGACAAGTTGAATGATTAGATGAAATATATTGTAATGCAATGTGAATTTGAGACTATGATTAAGTTATCAATGTATATGTGATGCACTAATGTGGTTATTCTCATGTTTCTACATCATGGTTATATAGTGAATATTCCATTTTTTTTGATATGGCAGTGATATTCATGGTTGGCATATATGTTTTGATAGTTTACTATACTATGGTAGTCATCATGACTCATTTTGGCAATACTTTGCTTATGGATTTTATATTCTAAACTAATAGTGGTTTAGTGTTTATTGTGGCAACAGATTTCTTGGCGCTTGGTTTTCCATATAGGGTATAAGATATTGTTGCCTTTGATATCGAATTTGGGTTCTTTACCCTAGTACATTTATGAAAGGAATGAGACATCATAGGTTTGAATTTTGGTGACTATCATTTAGCATTGTTTTGATATTGTGACAGCGGTAATACATGGACTTGAAGGCAGCTCTAATACATGTAGACATGAAACTTGACTTAACACTTGGAGCATTTGAATTTTAGACCGACACATGGTCTTGAGCATTGGTCATTATGATGTTTAATACATTCAATGCTTGGTTTACTTGATGAAATATGTTTTGTTATTGACATGAACAGTTTGTTGACATTTTTTTGACATGGCAGTGCTTTGGTGTTTCTACAGGTGATATTCTTTCAGGTTCTTTGGCAGTTTTGATATTGATTTGTGGAATTGATGTCAGGTTGTGTGTTCAACTTGGCATACATTAAGGTGATACATATTGATATATTTATACATGTTTGGCTTAGTTGATATTATGGCTTAGACCATGCATTGGTCTTGTGCATTGACCTTGGTCCTCACTTAGCACATTTGTATCATTAGACCGATACAAGGCATTGTGATGAGTATTATAATCATGTGAATAATATCTATGATTTTATCACCGACACATATTCTTTGGTTATTATGATGTTTTTCATTCACGAGGTTATTGATTTTAACACTCACACACATGTTTGAATATCATGAAGCTTTTTGGTAAACATAGAGGGCAACACCGACATAATATTTTTTGTGGTTTTGTGTGACACAAAGTGGTAAAAAGCTAATCATTATTATTGTGCCCAAAATTTCATCATTTAGCAAATACAAAGCATTTTGTGTGAACAACCAACTTAGGGCTTGGAAGAGCTTGAGGAAATGGATGGTATAACGGTTGGTAAATGCAGAAAGTAGTTTCCAGGTTGCACGAGTAGTTAGGTTTCAAGATGACAAAAATGCATTTGACTTATTCTAGTAGAATTTCAAGTCTTCAATGTGATAACCCTATTCTTTGGAACCCTAGTCTAATTTATTTGGAATTTGCATTCATATTTTTGTCTAAAAAGAGTTAAGTGAATATGGTCGTTCTTTTTGCTTGTAGTCGATTTCTTCATTCATGTCTTGAATGACTTATTGTATAATGATAGCAGTCGGTTCTTTTGTTTCATAATGTATGCTATCGACCTTGCTTTCAAATTCATCATGGTGTTAGAATGAGTCTATTTTTTTATTTTATTGGGTCATTGTTTTGAGTTCTTCAAACCCTATTACTAGGGCACACCATGTATACTTTGTGATATGTTTGTGTTGTCCAGCAGAAGGTTTCACCGTAGGTTCATTACTGTTTACATTTCAATAAAGTATCACAAGGTTTTTTATTTTGCATTAACAAACATGTTCATTGTTTTGGCATTTGTGTTTCCCATTGCTAGGGCACGGGGTCACAAATCTTGTGGTGGTTTTAAGCATTGTATATATGTTGTGTATTACATCTTGGTGTCGACTTGGGCATGGGTTATAGTCACATTGGTATGTGTCTCCTACTTAGAATATACACACAGTTTATTCACAATGTTGACCATGCTTTTGTTTCCTTAACCTAGTCGATATTGGTATGCATCTTGCATTGGAAGTCTTCGGTGACACATATCTTTGTGGAAATTATCACCATATGGCGGTTCACTCAGTTATGAGCACAATTATGAGCAGCTTAAAAAATTTATAAAATGATCTCAAGCAATGTTATTCTATTGGTTGATTATCATGCTAATATCACATAGCCATATTATATGAATTGCATTTACTGTTATTATCTTTCTATACGTAATTGATGAGAAAAAATTTAATGAGCAATGAGTGAGCACTTTAAGTGCAAATTGCAATTGTTTATACATCTCGATTCTTGTGTCTTCAGTTAAGACAAAAAAAGAAGTGTTATTCAGTGAAACAAAGTTGATACTCTATATTATTGTTTATAATATTATTTGATGAGAAATGTTGTTTTAGCTAGTGAGGCAGTTACTACCATGAAAAATCCAGTGAGGCTGTATTTTTCCAATGAGGCAGTTGTATTACCAGAAAGGCACAAATAGAAGCCAATGAGGCTCTTAATCAGTGGATTTTGATTAAGCCAGTGAGGCAATTTACCGGGTGGTTTTTTATCCCTATGAGGTTTTTTCACTCATGAAAAATAATGTGTTATGATACTATTGTGGCCCATCTGATGATTATGTTTCTTGCAATTTGGTTTTGCTGCTTTCTCTATCTACTTTGCAACATTCAAGTTTTCATGTTGTTTAAGAATCTGATATTGGCTATTATATCTTATTGTATAGGAGCTTAGTAGTGGAGTATTATTCCTTCTATGTTACATATTGGCAAATCTTTCAGTCTTAGAAAGAGCAGCAATTAGAAGAATAGATGAGATTATTAATTTATTCCCTTCCTAGAAGCTTGGTGTTAGCATTTGGGTGAAAGAGTGCAGATTAGCATCACTTGCATAGGCATGTTCTTCTCTAATTTAACTTGTTAATTCCTTGGAAGAAAAGAGTTAGTGTTGTTTGTCTCAGATGATGAAAATAAGCTCAGACTGAAATAAAAGTTCTATAATAGAATTTTATTGTTGTCATTTATGAAAATAAGATTAAATAATGTAATATGTTGAATATTTAATGGAATTTTGGGGGAATGAACATGAAATTTTGTTGCTTGAATTATTGATGATATTACATATCATATACCCCATTATCTCATATGACATTTTGTGAACCCAACCTTATAACTTGGTGTTTGGAGTTTTAAACCTGAGTAGGAGAAGTAATCCTCTATACGGCTAAAATGATATTATTATCATGCTAATATGATGTAATGTCTCTATTTACTGTATGTCCATGTGAATGTTAAGAGGATGGAATAGTGTCGTCATTATCTATTTAAGAAGCCTAAGAATAGGTGTAATGGAAACTTAAGAGTTATGATAGGGCTTAAATTAAAGGTAGTAGGCCAGACCTTTGATGTTTCAAGAATGAACAGGGGAATTCATTATCCATAAATGATTATGTCAACTCAGTTATTTATGACCACCTTAGTGGGTGAGCTTTTATGAATATAAACCTTATGCTAGAAGAACCAGTTGGTCTATAGATGTTTAATCTTTAATAAACAAGACCCAGGAAGTTACATGAAAGTAACTTGGGTGTTCAAGTTGGAAATTGCTAACAATTCAGATGAGTTATTAATAGGGAGTCTTCACATTCTAAGAAAGGATTCTATAGTGGAACTAAACACTGGATATCTGAGATTATATTATGAGGAAGGAATCATCAGTTCAAGAATAATATTTACTATTTTTATATGGTAATTTTGTTTTGTTATATCTATAAGGTAACAATTATGCAGCTCATGTTCCATACTTAAAGAAAAAAAATGTATCTCCTTTCACCTATGTTTTTAGTTATTTACTGTTGAGTGAATAATACATGGTAACTCCTTGTAAGAAGATGTAGGATGTTACATTTGGTTGATCTGACAACTAGAATCCCTCTGGTTTTTCCATGTAAACTTCTTCCAACTCTCCATTCAAGAAAGTGTACTTCACATCAATCTAATAAACCTTGAAGTCTTGATAAGCAACAAAATCCAAAAACATTCTGATAGCTTCCATTCTAGCCACCAAAGAAAATGTCTCCTAAAATTATATTCCTTCCACTTGTGAGTAACCCTTACACATAATCATTTCCTTGTTTCTTATCACTTCTCCATTCTCATTAAGTTTGTTTCTAAAAACCCACTTGCTTCCAATTATGTTCTTGTTTGTTGATCTAGGAACCAATTCCCAAGTTTGATTTTTCTCAATTTGCATAAGTTCTTCTTCCATAGCTTTAATCCAATGTTCATCCTTACATGCTTCACTCACAGTTTTAGGTTCAACTTTAGAAAGTAAGCAATGACTTACCTCAAATTCAACAGCTTTGCTTCTTGTTAATACACCTTTCCTCTTGTCTCCAATGATTTGATCTTCGAAATAATTCTTTTGCACATACTTAGGGGTTTTAGGATCCTTTTACAGAGCTTCTTCCTCTTCATTTTGCATTTCTTATTCTTCAACCTTTTCTTCTTCTTCTCTACAATCAGGTTCATCTAACACATACCCATCAACTTCAACTGAATTCTCCAATGCTTCATCAACCTTGACATTTGTGCTTTCTACAACCTTTATCAACCTTATATTGTAACATCTGTAAGTTTTTCTTCTTGTAGAGTATCCAAGAAAGATACCCTCATCACATCTTACATCAAATTTTCCTAGATTTTCTTCATCTCTCCTGACATAATATTTGCTTCCAAATACCTTAAAATACTTAACAGTAGGAATATTTCCATACCATAGCTCATTGGGGGTATTAGTTCTATTAGTTTTTGATTGAACTCAGTTGAGCACATAAACAACAATGTGAATTTCTTCTCTCCAGTAGACTTCCAGTAGACCTTCCTCTGTTATCATTGTTCTAGTAGCTTCTTGAATTGTCTTGTTCTTCCTTTCAGCAACTCCATTCTACTGAGGAGTTATAGGGTAGACAATTGTCTTCTTATTCCATGAACTTCACAAAACATTTTAAACTCATTGGAGGTAAATTCACCACCTCTATCAGACCTCAAACATTTTATTTTCAAATCCATTTCATTTTCAACCATAGATTTGAATGTCTTGAATTTTTCTAATGCATCATATTTATCTCTAAGAAAAGTAACCCATGTCATTCTAGAATAATCATCAATCAAACGCATAAAATACCTGTCACCTTGTAGACTTCTCACCCTTGTAGGACCACAAATATTTGTATGAATCAATTCCAACAGTCCGATAGTAGATTGTTCCTTTTTCTGAAGGTGTTTCTAGCATGCTTTCCAAACTGAATTTTTTTGCAAACAACATTAACCAGCTTTGTGATTCTTGGTAAATCTCTCATAGATTGTATTGCACTAATTCTCACCATGTTGTCAAAATTCTTATGACACATCCTCTAGTGCCATAGCCAACCGTCATTAATCTGAGACATAAAGTAATGTCCATCAGCACCTTTAAGTTGATAGATGTTTCCTTCAATCCTCTTCCCAACAACAATCACGATTTTGGACCCTTTTTTGATTTCACATTTTTCATCCTTGAACACAAGATTATATCCCTTACTACACATTTTTCCAACATTCAAGAGATTATGTCTCAAACCCTTAACATAGTAGACATCATCAGTATTATGTTTGCCATCAAAACTGATTGAACCTATCCCATAGATCTTAGCACCAGAATCATCTCCAAACTTAACTAAGCCTCCATCATATTTTTCAAGTTTAGAAAATATACTTTTGTCACCAATCATGTGATTTGAGCAGCAAATATCAACAACCCAATAGTTCTTCTCATGTTTAGCATGAAAATAAAATACCTCAGTACCTTCAACTTTCTTCGGAGCACATTCCTTCACACATATTTTAGGAGTAGATTCATATTTTAAATCCAGGAACAAGCATTCAATATCATCAAGATCTCCATAATCAGACTCAGCATCAGAGATGTCAGCATCTTCATTGACATAATATGCTCTCTTGATCATCTTTCCTTTATTTTCCTTGCCTTCTCTATGTTTATCTCTTTCAGCTCTTTCTAGACATCTTGAAGCATAATGACCTATATCACCACAGCTAAAACATTTGAAAGGTAATTTACCCTTGTACTTACCAGTTCCCTTCTTCATTCTTCTCACAAAGTTATCTTCCACATCATCTAGATCTTTCTTATCTGGTTCTTCAAAATTTTCTAATGTACTGGCTTTAAAGGAAGCTTCTACATTTGTGCTATTTTTCAATCCCTTTTTCCTCATCTCAAAAGAAAGTCTTAGTGTACCAATCATTTGATCTCTAGAATAATTATCAAGATTTACAACTTCCCCAATAGCAAAAAAAAATTCACTATAACAATCAGAAAGAGATCTAAGAACTTTCCTTGCCACTTTAGATTCCTTGACTTGTGCACCAAGACCACTCATTGTACTTACCATCTCATCAATTTTATACATGTAGATTACAATTTGATTCATCTTCAAATATTTGTAGGGCCTTAAATTTTTCCTTCAAGATCTGCAACCTTGCTTGTTTAACTTTGTAATCTCTTTCATAGATGCTTTCTAGCTTATCCCAAACTTCTTTAACAGTCTTCAAACGCATAACTCTAACTAATTCAATTTTTGAAAGACCATTCGTAATAAGGAATCTTGCCTTAGCATTTGACTCATGTGCCCTAGTCTCTACAATTGTACTTAGACCATTATGAGGTGGAACATATGCAGTATTATATGCTTTTTCAAATTCAAATCCATGTGATGATAGATAGCCTTCCATCTGTGTTTTCCAGAATGCATAATTTGTGCCATCAAATTTAGGGCAATCCAAAGTAATCTTGCTCGCCATCCCAAATCTACCTTATAAGTTAAGCTCTTCTTCCAAGGAACCTTGCTATGATACCAATTGTTGAACAAGACAACTGAGAGGGGGGTGAATCTGTCATAACCCAATTTTATTGCATATTTATTATAATATGGTAAATTGAATTATTGAAGAAATTCAATAAATATTAAATGGGAAATTTTAGAATTTTTGAAAAACTGAATGAAAGAAGTTGACTGATGTTGACTTTGCAAACTTTTGAAAATAATTTTATATGTTACCAAGAATTGAACGTTACTGATCAATTTGCAAGTGCAAGTGTGTGCAGTTGTAGGGTGGCAGGTTGAAGGATGAGAACACAGTTGAAGTAGAATTGTTTAGTCAGATCGAATGGTAAGCTAGTTGGAATTTGGATGCACACACCACAAATGGCATGATGATTTTAATTTGAACTACTTTGCATATATAGAAGAATGTAATTGCATGACTTGAGTTGTTTTAGTGATTGAAAATGAAGGGCTTGTAGATTGAATTTTCTACTCAAACTAGGTGTTTTGAAGGAAATTAAAGAGAGTATTGAAAATAATTATTAAAAAGAAATTATTTTAGTTAATATGTATGGGAGCTCGAGAAGAAAATTAAATTTCCTTAATTTAAATGATAGCATATTGAACTTATAAGCTTTCCTAAAGAAACATTTTTTACAAGAATGTATATATATATATATATATATATATATATACATGTATGTAAATAAATGCAAATACACACACACACACACACACACACACACACACACACACACATATATATATATGTATATTATATATATTACATATACATACATATACATATATATATATATATATATATATATACATATATATATATATATATACATATATATATACATATATATATATATATATATATATATATATGTGTGTGTGTGTGTATATATACATATATATATATACATATATATATATATGTGTGTGTGTGTGTATATATATATACATATACATATATACGTACACATATTCAAAATTCATATCGAATTCAAATTCGATAATCGATACAATCTAAATTGGGTTGTTGGAATCAATGAAAAATCACAAGGAAATCCATGAAGGACATGGATTGCCATGGTTTTAATGGCAGTGTTCAAAACAAGTAGTGGTTGGTGGCAGGCAGTAACGCCTTCTCCCAGCAACATGCAAAAGGAATGGTTGTTTCCATTTTTAAATACACAACTTTTGGCAAAAAAGAGAGAAGAATTGGGGTTCAAAGGAAAAATTAGAGGAAGAACTTGAGACAAAAAAAAAAATCCAAGCAAAACATCACACAAAAGCTTGTATTGGAGGTAATTTGATTTCCTTAGTAATCGACTTATTAATATTGCCATTATAAAATCATGCTTAAAGTGTATCATTTTCATTTTATTTGAATGATTTATTGGCACAACAATATAAAGGTCGTTGTTTTGTGTTTTAAATCAGCTTAGAGCCAAATGTATGAAGTTTAGTCAACCACTTTGTGGTGGTCGCATGGCCTACGACCTATGTAGAATGTAAAACATTTAAGTTAAAGCCTTGCAGTTGTTGCAGAGCTAAGCCGAGAGCTCGAAGAGCCTCAAATGGCTCGGCCATCATCTCTACCTTGCACTACGAAGCTTGGCCCTATGAAGGCCATCAAAATATTTTCTGATTGGCTGTGCATTTGTAGAAACTATTCTTTGTAAAGGATCGACTACAATCCTGTGGGAGGGCAAGAATCCCCTGTATTTTGTATTTAGATTATATATTTCAAATGCTAGTTATCGAATGGGTCGATAACAGGAAGTGGCTTTATTCGAATGCTTTTAGAGCATCGCATATGTATTCATATTGTTATTTATTGTGAAGTTGACCTCATTTGATAGGAACGATGGTATGAATCTAAGTTTGCGATTCACCAAGCCTTGCTTGGGTCGATCTTGAAGATCGACAGGCTAATTTCCTGAATATGTAAATGGTACAGACATAAGTCTGCATGTTGAATGTTACCATATGTATGGTATAAACCAGTATGCCCATAAGGGCTAAATCGAATATAACTTTTGATGCTAAGGGAGAAAGCACCCAACCTATGAAATTGGTCGATTCCAGAGCAACCTTGGTTTTTTGTTGCAGCCAAAATAGGCATGCGTATTATTTTGAACCTGAAACTTCTATGCCTTCTTTGACTATAATATATGCTCAAGTATTTTCTTGATAAACTTGTCGCAATTATTTTTCTTTATAATATTAATGTTGCTCATCAAAATTCCAATGATGCAAGTGTTAATGATCTGAACAATAGACATTTGATTTGTTTATTTTCAATACATCGTGGAAAATCTGTTTTGTTTTGAAACAGTGAACATTTTACTTGTGAAGCGATCATTTAGTATGTAAACAGCTTGTTTTATAACTGTTTAGTAGGAAATAGTACTTGTTCTATTTAAACAATGAGTGTTCATATGTAGAAAGCTTGTTTTATAATTGTTTAGTAGGAAACAATACTTGTTCTATTTAAACAATGAATGTTCATATGTAAACAACTTGTTTTATAACTATTTAGTAGGAAACAGTACTTGTTATGTTTAAACAATGAATGTTCATATGTAAAAAACTTGTTTTATAACTGTTTAGTAGGAAACGATACTTGTTCTATTTAATCAATGAATGTTCTTATGTAAATAGCTTGTTTTATAACTATTTAGTAAGAAACAATACTTGTTTTGTTTAAACAATGAATGTTCACATGTAAATAGCTTGTTTTATAATTGTTTAGTAGGAAACAGTACTTGTTCTATATAAATAATGAATGTTCTTATGTAAACACCTTGTTTTATAATTGTTTAGTAAGAAACAATACTTGATCTATTTAAACAAAGAATGTGTGTATGCAAACAACTTGTTTTATAACTCTTTAGTAAGAAACAATACTTGTTCTATTTAAATAAAGAATGTTCATATGTAATCAACTTGATTGATAATTGTTTAGTAGGAAATAGTACTTATTCTATAAAAAAATGAATGTTCTTATCTAAACAACAATGAAAAAGTATCACAATTGTGAGAATGCCATAATAGTATGTGTGAAACTGTTATCATAGACTTGTTTTGACTCTTTATTTTGACAAAGAAACGTCAAATGGAATACTATTCTATGATTGCAATTTGAATTAATGATTATTTCAAACTGTATATACAAATTCTAATCATAAGTAGGCACATATATGTACATACACATACTTGTGACATGCCTTCTTTTGTTCTTAGTTCATTTTTAAATGGAAAAATGCTTATGATGAAAAGTAGAAAATAGTTATAAGAATGATATGAATGATCGTTGAATTACTTTGTGAATCATAAATCTGATTTCTATTTAGAGAGTAAAAGTAAAAATTTGATTCTTCTTTTGAAGGAATATGTGAAAGAATGATTATTACTCAAACAAAACAATGATACCTTAGTTGACTAGAGCACCTCAGGGTAGATGTTGCTAGAAGGTAAATAGTTGTTATGAGATGTAACGCCCCACCGTGCAAACCCCAAAGGACAACAAAAGCAACAAATTACCACACAATTTATTTTTTTTTGAAAGAAGAACAATTCATAAGATAAACATGAACATATATTGCATATAAAACAATTATGCAATCACAATGACCATTATGTCCTCTGGGGTACACAAGATGGCATCTCGAAGTCCTAAAACTAATACCATAACGATAACGGACGAATCAAGATTACATAAAGATAACATCCAACCATCCATGATCCAAAGATATGAAAAAGATACATATAACATTTTATTAATAGTTCAGTATGCCAACTGTGGAGTATATTTCCACAAATGCAGCACCATTTAGAATTACATACTATGAAACGTTAACACATAAAAGTACCAAGTATTTATATACATTTCATGAATGACAACATCCATCAGAGATCATAAATTAAGGTCAAGGGTTACAAGCATTACAATGATAATAAAAGTTACATCGTATAAGAGATACAATGATACAGATGTGTTCCTCAACATATACAGGAACAATACAATACAATAAGATGGATTAATACAACTTAAAAGGTGAATACAAAGTAACAAGATCGGCTCTGACTCAGGTACAATCTTGGAGTCACCACAAGAGACACATATCTGCACAGCTCAGTCCTTGGCTGGGGACCCAATGGGGTGCATAGCACGTTCCACCTGACCATGTGGACCCAAAAGTCCACCCCCCGTGCTAGGAGTTGACAAGAAAGATCCCCATATCGCAATACAAAACAATCAAATGAACCAATAGCAAACCAGACTCCACAACAAGGATATAATCAACATAAGATAGCATACCACAACATTGTCGTCACTTAGCCAAAATAAAATAATGAAAAGTCCAACATAACCAAATGTCAAGATTGTAGCTCAACACTAAATAACCATAAGAGGTGCCAACAACAATAGGATCCAAAGCCTTCAAATGATATCGCAATATCAACCAGCAATAAACATCAAGGGCACCTTCCATTAACATCAACCAAGTTGCCATGAGGCATGTATGCAACACTAAAATATAGAACTTGGAGGCTTCAACAACAATCACCAAGAACCAATCGCCTCAACAACATCAACAATCCAAACAACACTCCCAGAGGCAACCAAACAAGGGAAAATAAGCAGGTACTGTAGGAGAGTGTCATCGCATGGCCTTACATGGATTATCCAGGCAACCTATCACAAGGTACCGCCTCCATCTATGGTTATCTAGGCAGCCTATCTCAAGGCACCGCCCCATTGGGTGACTCATGCGGAACCACTTACCTTTCGTGAGGACAAGGCAATGATCTTACCAACTATGTCTTCTCATCCCATCCTTAGCCTGTGAAAGCACTAACGGTATGAGTGAGGCTCATAATTAATCTTGTTTAATGTTTATCTACCCAACCTACTAGTTAATTAATTACATTATCACTTGATTAAGAAACTCTTCCATGGGTTATCCAAACAGCCCCTTTGTGCGCCGGCCCCCATGAAGAGCCACTCTCCCTACGGGTACCAAATCAAAACATACAAGGGGTGTACCTCATCTCACATAAAAATCAAGGAGTACATATCACACAACATGCGAGGCAAGAACCATCTCGCAAACCCATTCCATATCACTAAAATCAAGAACAAGGAGGTACCACCCACCACATCAAAATTCAACACCATAGTACAAAGTACTACCCATGAGCTCAAAATCTAAAATAAGAGCAATAAATCACAACGGAACAACCATGGAAAAATCAACATAAGTCAAGTTCCTCCATTGCCTCTGGAAGCCAAAAACACCATAAATCCACAACCTTTTATTGAAGGTAATTCAAATATATCAGGTTCCCAACCATCTCAAATATGACCACAAGAAAGAAAATGCAACAAAGTCTCCTCAATCAGAATTAACACAATAAGGAAGACTATCATCAAGGATCCCACCAAAAGACTATATAAGTTTCATAATCATAAATCGAAAGGAGTAGAATAAAAGTGGCCTCATCATAAAGAGATCATCAGATTCAACCGAAGCAAACATAATCAATTTCGACACAAATTCAACTGGGTGTCCAAGGGAGACCTCTATTTCTCCTCTCAAGCTACCCTTGCAGTATGGAAACTAATCACCCTTGATAAAGACAACAATTATGACAACGACAACAATCAACGATACACAATCTCAATTCGAAGATCAATCCAATCAATCATGATAACCATTAAAATCATATTTAACTATCCCCTTAAAATCTCGTTTACATTAAGCTACCCATTAGGTCCATTTAGTTAAAGGATACTTAAATCTTTTTCAAACACCCATATGATACTATCATGACCACTAAAATTTTCCAACATACCTATTTACATCCTTAACTTGAAAAATATTGAATAGTCACATGAATATCAATAATACTCAAATGCTTGCATACAAGTATTTTATATGAATCCCTATTACTCACCTAAATAAAAGAGTTATTTATTTATTTTTATTTTATTTTATTTTATTAAGTAACCTTCTAGTCCTTATCTAAAGGAATTATCTCTTAAATCCATAACCCTAAAATTACTTTTCAATAAATAAATCCACTATATGAATACATTTATCTCGAATTAGATTACTTGAAGAATACTAATCTACATGATACAAGACTATAAAATGCCACACGTAATAAATAAAAACACTTTATAGAAGTAACGTTGTTATATATACAAGATTCAGTAAATGACAAGGTTTTCCAAATTCCCATTCAAAATCATCTACACATAAATTCTATATATATATATATATATATATATTTTAAACTCAACTTATTTAACTACATCCTTAAAAAGGATGATTACTTAAATGATCGGTATTATTTAAAGGACTGTATTTACTCATATAATCACTATATATATTATTTTAATAAAGAATCCATCCCTTACATATAGATTCCTTATAAGTATTTTCTTAAAAAGAGAATTTCATTAAACAATCAATTTACATTTAAGTTTTCCATCATTATATAGTCTTTTAATATAATTAGTGAACTTATATGAATACATTTTATTAGTATCACACTTTGCAAATTAAATACACAAGATATTATAAAAGTTAAAAGTATATTAAACAGAACAACATTACAATTAAAATGTATTTATATGAATACTCAACCTGATATATATACAAAACAAGGGAAGCTATCTATTTACATATATTCCATCTTATTTAAGAATATCATGAATACATAGAAGTCTAAGACTTTAAGGAAACCCCACGATACCTTTTATTTTTACTTAATACTTAAGAAATTTTATTCTAAGGAGTGTATTTTAGTGTGACTAGATCTTTAAAGAACTTATATTTTATTCTAACGAGTATATTTTAATGAGAATGGCTTTTAGATTTTGACTTCTTCCTCCTAAAATTTTTTTTTAACGGCAATACAAAATGTGGAAAACAGTTTCAGTCTATGGTAATTTAGTCACCCAACCCCCATGGGAAGAATAATGAAATGGGTAATGGCACGTTTATTAGAGAGGATTAACTTAAATGAGGACCCAAACCATTAACTGTGCTACGCAAGGAAAGAAAGCATGATGAAATCAATGGTGAAAGATGACAGCATGGTATTTCCAACAATACTACTTTTTAGTTGGATTTTGAAAAGGTTGCAACTACGACAAATTGTCGGATGAATCAAGCAAGTTAATTAGACCTTTAAACTTCCTATCATGTTCAAGTGTCGCAGTTGGGACAAGTTGATAGTGGAATCGAAGAGTTTATTTAAACCTCTGAGACATTCAAGTTTCAAGTACTGCAATTGTGACAAGATGCCAACAGATTTAGGAGGGCTAATTTCACCCCTACAGCCTACTATATTCAAATGTTGTTGCTGAGACAGGTTGCAAATGGTATCAGGGAGTTACTTAAAATTTAAACAGTTTCAAAGTCTAAACACTGAAGCTGAGATATGTTGTCGATGGTTTCAGGGAGATTATTTAAACCTCTACAACATTCTAATTTCAAGTACTGCATATATGACAGGTTGCCAAAAGAATCAGCGGTGTTATTTAAACTTTTCCCACCCTTCTATGTTCGAGTGTTGCATCTGCGATAGATTGTTAAGAGAATCAAGGAGGTCATTTAAACTTTTGAACTTCCTATTTTATTCTGCGGCTGAGACAGGCCGTAAATGCAATCAGGAATGTTATTTAAACCTTTAAAATTTTCTATTATGCTCAAGTGCGATGGTTGGGACCGGTTGACAATGAAATCAAAGAGATTATTTAAACTTTTACACCCATCTATATTAAAATGTTGCAACTGCGATTGATGGCCAGAAGAGTCAAGCAGATTACTTAAACCTTTAAACTTCCTATTGTGTTCAAGTGCTGCAGCTAAGACAAGCTGGCAATGGAGTTAGAAAGATTATTTAAACCTCTACAACATTCGAATTTCAAGTGTTGTAGATGTGGCAGGCTCCCAACAGAATGAGGAAGGCTATTTTCACCCCTACAGTCTTGAATGTTACGCAAAATGTGGAACCCAGACAAGGCACGCGACTTATTTTAGAGAAATATGGTGATAAGGAATGCAATGATCGCAGAATTTGTTCAAAATGGATTTGTTGAACGGCTTTAGACACTTTTAAGCAAATGTAACTGGCAGTGTAAGCCAGAATTCCACAAACTTTTCTAGCGTCCTCCCTGCCTGTAATGAAATGGAAGCTAAGGAACAAGGTACGTACATCCATCAAAGAATAATAGAAGGTGGGTTTATGTTAGTTATACTATTTGGACATGCTTTGGCAGGAATGCATGCAAAAAGGAGAGAAATCACAACAAGGCACGTGAATTGTTTAACAGATTGCTGCAAAGATATGTTTGAAGAATGCTAAGCAGAGACAAGGCACACGAACTGTTTGGTAGAATGCCCTAAACAGATATCATCTCATGGAGGGGAAATATTGCAGGAAATGTACACTATGGATTTGAAAACTGTACAGACTCTCATAAGATCGATGGTATGGCCCTAGCTATATCTGAAATAAGCAAGCAAAATATTTAATTTTTAAAAATAAAGTGACCATAGAAATGGTGATACATACCCACAATTGTAATTCACGAACATCTTCCTTCAATGCAACACATACGTCCTTGAGTAGCAGTTTAACTGTTGTATCTGGTTTCCAAAAACTCCAAAAAAAGTCAAGCCAGGAAAAGAGTTACTTACCTCTATGTAATGACGCCCTTAGAGTTAGATGGTGAGTAAGCTTCAACACACCCTCGGGATTCTCCGCAAGGTCTTGCTAAAGACACTCTCAAGAGAGTTTCATTGTTCCACACAATTTGAGCACTCATGCAACACAACACGTATTCCACACAAGAACGATGACCCCCCTCATCGAATGCATGGCATGGACTTCAACATGGCGTAAACATCAATCAAAGGAAATGACTCCATTTTGAGGTGCCCTCCTCAAGGCAATTCACAAACCAAAAAAAATACATCATTAATCCTATGTTAGTGTGTCAGAGCACCACCAGTGTCTGGCCAATTTACCAGCTGCATAGCTATATGAAGAAGTAATGGCTATGCACTCTATTGTCGTGCATTAATTTTTATCCTATTGACTTATAATAGTAATTTTCAGAATCTTAAAATATGGATTGTATTTAATTTTATTCCTTGATCTCGACTAAACATTGCAAATGTGTTTGACGTTAAAATAAATTATTGACTCGATCAAATTAAAAGTTTTATATTGATGTTTCAAGATAACTCTGTCTTAAATGCTAATTTTTATTTTTTTTTACATTGGAACTTATGTATCTTTTAAAGTTTGTAGGATATTATTATGGTATTATGATTTCATACTTCGGTTTCCAACTTACGGAAAAAAAACGTCTCCTTATTCTTTTATAAAAATACCCACTTCATTTTAACATTCGCTTTATATGATCAAGAGTGAAAAATCATATAATTATAATACTACTTATAAAAGATGATTACAAAGAAACTTTTCTTTAGGACGTGGAGGCATAATTTTGTTTCTTTATCGGTAGACATTTTAATCTTACTGTTTAAATTAATAATTAGAATATATATATAACATATTTTCATAATTCATTTAATTCTTATTTTACCCCCCCGCTTAAATAATTAAGTCACCTTGTAATCAATTTGATTTAATTAAATTGATTAACCAAGGTTAGTTATATTATTATTTTATCTTAAAATTTCAAAAGAATTTTTTTTTTTTTTTTTACAATGTAATACTGAATGCAAATAGACAACGCAATTTAACCAAACAAACTTACTCAAAATCCAAGACGGTTGAAACGGAGGGACACTACATGAGATGTATAGTAGAAAGTTACCTTCTGGGACAAGTACCGAAATGGAGTTCAGAGAGTATAGGTTTACTTTACCAGAACCTATTGTTTGTTGTTGTTGCAACACATTTATTATGCTTGGCCAAGCAATATAGTTCATTGTGTATGTATGAACTATGTGATTTCACTCTCTATCATTCCTAGCATAGATCTTGCACTTTCTTTTCTAACTTGTAGATAGAAATTGCATGTTGATGTATGGGAATGCACTAGATTCCACCTTGCATATTCTTCTCTTGCTAAACATTTCATGCATGGTCTAGCATTATTCAAGTCGGAAGAATACCAGGGAAGCGTAAGCTTCGTGGTTGGGCGGTAAAGCACTTCAGCCATGTTCTCATCCACTAGTGGAGGCGAGCATTGAAGAAAAACCTTAATTGTTCACAAGACTATTTTAGTCTAAGATGTAACTTGATGTAATGCATACATGTATTTAATGTAAAGTGAACAATGTAATGACTTTGTGGCCTTAGGAGCCAAGTCAAACCTGATATTGTAATTTGACTTTTCAAGTGAATATATGAATCTTTGACTCATTTTAAATGGACATGTGTAGCTATGATTGACTTTAGCAACTAGTTATGTCTTTTTAATTTGGAGTATATTCATGTGTCATTTATAATAATATTAATTAAGTAATAATTTTGAATGGGTTATTACATTTGGTATTGGAGCTTAGGTTTCAACTCTAGGCCTTTGAGTCTACCATAGTTGACTAGGGGTAGTTGACCCTTGACCCAAATTTGGTTGTCTTGAGAATTGACTGAACTTGGATTCAATGCAGGAATGGGAAGGTCAAAGGTGGGACCAAGGAAATGGAAAATTGTTAGAACCTCACATAAGAATGACGTAAAGGAAGGAAACACCAAGATGGAGGTTCAACCAAAAATTCCTGATGATAAAACTCTAGCCCAATCTCTTACATGACTCAAGCTAGAGAGAGGCTTGAATATTGTGGAGAGGCAAACACCTAAGATTGAAAATCTTTTTACAATCTGGGACTGACCTCTAAGGTGTGGACCTAGTGCACCCTTGTTGACTAAAGAGGAAAAGGATATCTTGTGTGCTCAACCATCCTCTTCTGCAAAGTCTGATAAAAATTTGGATGAGGACCCCGAGGAATGTCCTCTTTCTGATGTCGAGAAATCAGAATGATGTAACAAGAAGCCTATTTTAAATAAGGTTCTATTGACTCACCTTCAATATAACTAAAATCAAATAATATTTTTTGGTGTGTTCAATGAAAGACTTTAAAATGTATGTATTATGCATGAATGTGTATGTCTTCTAGAATGAGGGATGTATGCATATAAAAAAATAGCATAAGAATGTTTATTCATAGAACCTTGTGTTGAGATGTGATAAACATGAATGTGATTCAGGATAAGTGTGGGACGTCATGGTGACCACCAAGCAAGACAGGGGTGGTAGTGGTTCTGATAACGGACCTAACAAGAGGTTGGAAAAAAATTTAGAGCTTCTAAATCAACAAGAGTCTTGCATGGATCATATAGAGCAAGAAGTCTGAGTGGCATGCGAGGACCGGAACCTCAGGAATATAGAAGGAAATCAAAGAGACAGTGGTCCAGGGGCAGGTCCACAAGGATGAATTGAGGAAGAGCTTGGGAAAGACCTCAAAATAGTAGCACCACCCAATTTTGATGGTAAGGCTATTAGAGCAAGAGTTGAGGCTTGGATTATAGAGATGGAAAAATACTTTGGGCTTCGTAACCTTTTAGAACAAACTAAGGCAACATGGGCTACTTATCAGCTCTTAGGTGAAGCAACGACTTGGTGGGATAATGAGAAGTTAGAATGAAGTCTACATCCTGCTAAGATCACTTGGGAACTCGTCCTCCAAGCTTTCGGGAAGAGATGGTTACCGCAACTTTTCTTTGACAAGAAAGTGACAGAGTTTTAGAACTTAACCCAAGGAAATATGACTATGATTCAGTATTGGGAAAAGTTCGCCAACCTGTTGAAATATGTGCCCCAGTATCAGGGAGATGAACGGTTTCGTATCTAGAAATTTATAATGGGACTTAGACTTCACATAGGAGCTGAAGTGGATATGCATGAACCTCAAACCATAAATGAAGTCTTCCAAAAATCCACCAAATAGGAACATAAACTGTAGCAACTATCCAATCTTCACAGCAACTCAAATGCTAAGTCATGGTATGGGAAGAAGAAATGTCATAAGGGAGACAAGAGCCATCAGATCCGTAATCTCAAAAGGGGAAGTGAGTCGCAGGAGAAGGGTGTAGATGGTAATGGTGGAAAGAACAAGAAAGCAAACAAAGGCAAGGGCAAGGATGACCATAAGTAGAAGGGCTTTAGAGAGGACAATCCAGGAGGTCACAAATGGCCTCGAGATGGATGTTATACTTGTGGAGGCGATCATTATTCCTTGAATTTTCCTTAGCGGTCGAAGTCGTGGAAGGAAGGAAGCTATCAGTAGACTTAGAATCACCAAATCCACATTGAAGTGGATAACAAACAGCCAAAGTATCAAGCTTCGCTAATTCAACTGACGGGTAAGCTCTATGGCCAATCTATCTCTATCTTAATTGATACTGGAGCTACTAAATGTTTTATAGATCCTAGAATAATATCCAAGATTCCCATTAGACCTAGATACATGGGAAATTCATGGACAGTCCAATATGGTAATCAAGCAGAGCGGAGTGTAGATACATGTCTCTTTTGCAGTGAGTTAGAGCTTCCAACCTTTCAAACTCAGGTCAACTTGTATGTGGCACCTTTAGGCTCATATGATGTAATTTTGGGAATAAATTGGTTAACTAAGCATAAGGCTATAGTGAACTGTGAGGATAAGGTGGTAAACTATCTAGATGATTATGGAAACCCGGTTGAGGTTTGTGGAATGCAGAGACCCTTAAAGCTTAGACAGATTTATGTGATGCAACTCAAGAAGGCTCGTCGAAAGGGGTGTGCAATTTATGTAGTGCATGTTAGTAATCCTGAAAACAAGGACCTGTATTTAGATGACTATCCTATTCTCAAGGAGTTCCAAGACATATTCCCTAATGAACTTAGGGAGTTTCCTCCGAAGGGAGAATTCAATTTTTCTATCAACCTACTTCTAGGTGTTGAGCCTCAATCCAAGGCACCTTATCGAATGACCACCATAGAAATCTATGAGTTCAAGGCCCAATTAAAGGAGTTGCTAGATAAGGGACTTGTAAGACCCATTGTGTCTCCTTGGGGAGCGTTGGTTATTTTTATGAAAAAGAAGGATAGAACTCTATGTCTATGTATAGATTATTGGATGTTAAACAAGGTTACCATCAAGAACCGGTATCCACTCCCAAGGATTGATGAACTGTTTCATCAAATGAAGGGAGCAATAGTGTTCTCCAAAATTGATCTCAAGTTAGGTACCATCAATTGAGAATTAAGGAAGAAGATATTTTGAAGACTGCATTTAGAACTCGATATGGGCATTACAAGTTCATAGTGGTACCTTTTAGTTTAACTAATGCACCAACAGCCTTTATGAACCTTATGAATAGTGTATTCAAATATTGCTTGGATGATTTTGTTATGATTTTCATTGATGACATTCTAGTCTACTCAAAGACTGTCGAAGAGCATGATAGAAATTTGAGGATAGTTTTTTCAGCAACTGAGAGAAAGGAAACTCTTTGGGAAGCTACCCAATTTTTCATTTTATCAAGACAGAGTGCACTATTTGGGCCATATCATTTTGTTGGATGTTGTGGATGTGTTTTTGATATGTGGTTTTCATTAATGTCAACACTATTAGCATTTGGTGTATTAGAGGTTGTATATGTCGAGGATATTGAGAAATTTGTAAAAGAAAGTGTTCCAGGTTCCCAATGGAACTATGCAAGTCATGAAGGCATCTTGTTCTTTACGTTGAAGTTCAGCTATTGTGGATTAAATGGTTTTCTGTTGAGTGTATCTAGATCATCTACCGGAAGTTTCAGAGGTCCGCGTATAGATTTGATCATGTTGTGGTCTGACAGTATTTTGGTGGTCTATGTCAGTGTTCCTGAGTGAAGTTTATGTGATTCTGGAAATCTCAATTGTTGCGGATGTTTCTCTATTGTTCTTGGTGCTCTTGGATGTTTCTAGATCATGCTCTATCTTTGTGGTACATCCACATTGATCGGTGTTCTCGTGGTCAGAAATTTTTCTTGTGTATGTTTGGTTTTTCTTATTCTTGGCTGACATGTTGGTGGTAGCATGTTATGGATCTTCGAGGTGAAATTAATTGAAGTCTTTTTTGTGTTGGAGTTGTTAATTTGGGTCCCCACTATGTTGTGGCCGACCTTTGTGGATTCGCATTGAAAATTTATTTGTAAATATGGGAGGAATTTGAAAATATGTTTTATTTTCCTGGCCGACTAAGTTGTTGATGAAATCTCATGTAGCGGATATATAAGAGCGATTGTTTCATCGGTGTATTGTGTGGAAAAGGTGCTTCATGTGTTGGGTGTGCTCTTATGTGTGTATGTGTGAATATCATTCGATTACATAGCAGAGTGTGAAGAAGATCGAGCGAAGTGTGAAGTAGTTTGTGAAGGAGTTTTATGTGCTTAATTGGAACTATAATCAGGCTTGTGCAGAAGCTATTTTTTTTTAGTTCATACCCTCTAGATTTTAATCCTGTTCTATATTATTGTGCAATGAGCCCATTTTGTAATTGAGCAGTGAGCTCTAGGCAGTGTGCTTGAATGCATGTGCATTCCCCTTTATTGATTTCATTATACTTTTAACAGGGTATAATCTTGTGGACTAACATCCACCGTGGTTTTTGCCCTAACAGGGTTTCCACATAAAAAATGTTGGTGTTCTCTATCTCTCTGATGTGTTAATTATTTATGGTTAATTGCTTATTCATCAGATCTAAGATTAAGTTAAGTAAAGTTTGAAAAGTTTATTATTTTGTGACAACTGATTCACCCCCCCTCTCAGTTGTTTGTCCTTGTTTTTTGAACAATTGGTACCAGAGTAGGTTCCTCTGAAGAAGTCTAAAAGCTTGAGGTGATCTGAGATGGCAACATTCAAGAAGGACAATCCAAGATTTGATGGAACTAACTACTCACTGTGGAAAGTCGGGATGCAATGTCACCTAAGGTGTATTGGTGAAGCCTACTGGAAGATTACAAAAGATCCATATGTTATTCCTCAGAATGGTCCCTCCACTGCTAATGAGATCAAATATGTTGAAAACAATATTAGGGCTATTGAAGCTTTGGTGAGTGCTCTGACAGATTCGGAGATGGCTAATGTGGTAGGACTACAGACAACTCATGATATTTGGATGAATCTGGAAACTTTGTATTAAGGAGATGCACAGGTGAAGATGGCTAATCTACAGATTTTAAAAGGCAGGTATGAGAATTTGAAGATGGGTGAAGATGAAAATATCACTTCTTTTATGCAAAGAGTAAATGAAATAGTGATGGGTATTACATGTGTCGGTGGTTCTCTGGATGAGGATGAAATTGTGGCTAAAATACTCAGATCCTTGCCTCCCTCCTACAAAGTGAAGGCTCATGCCATTAAAGAGCTCAAATCAGTAACAAAGATGTCAAGAGACACGGTGGTTGGTAAGCTTGTTGCTTTTGTATTAAGTGAATTTGGTGAATCTGTTCTGAAAACTGAATCAGAATTCAAGGCTACTATATCTAGAAGTAACAAGCAAAGATATGGTCTGGGAGAATGCTCCAGAAAGATATCCAAGTATGATGAAGAACTGAAACAACTTGAAGATAAAGAAAGAGAGGTAGAAGAATTGGAAGCATTGATTGTAAAGAAAGAAAGCAGAGGAAAAGGTAAGTATGAAGGAGTGTTACCAATTAAATGTTTTTCATGCAGTAAAATAGGTCATTTTGCATCAAGATGTCCTGAAAGAGTTCCTAGAACTAAGCCTAACAAGTCTAGATTCCAAAAGAAATGTTACTTTGCTGAACAAGGAGTGACTGATGATGAGTCTGATAAGGATAATGGAAATGAAGATGAATTGGTTTTCATTGCTACCATTGAAAATAGTCTTGTGGCTACTGAATCTACTAAAGATGAGAAAGCTCTTGCAGCCCGAGTTGAAGAAAAGGATGAGTGGGTTATTGATAGTGGATACTCACATCATATGACTGGTGATAAAAACAAATTTGTAAGTCTAGAGAAATATGATGGTGGTATTGTAAGATTTGGAGACAACAATGTTGGTGTGATTCATGATAGAGGTTCTATTTGTCTTGGTGGTAAGGATAACACTAATGATGTTCTTTATGTTGAAGGCTTGAAGCACAATCTTTTGAGTGTTGGATAGATGGTGGGAAAAGGTTAAGATCTACAATTTAAAGATGGAAGATGCAAGATACGTGGAAGTTCTAGCAATATGATTGCTACTGGTAAACAGACAAAAGGTAATATTTTTCACCTGAATACTGCTAATGGGAGTTGTTTAATTGCTCAAGTAGATGAAAGCTGGTTGTGGCATAGGAGGTTGTGTCATGTAAATTTTGATAACATTATCAAGGTAAGTTCCACTCGAGCAGTAAGAGATCTACCTAAGTTAGTGAAGCCCACTAACACAATTTGTAAGGAATGTCAAATGGGTAAACAAACTAGAGTTTCCTTCTAGAGCAAACAATTTCATTCAAATGACTTGTTGGAGCTGCTACATACTGACCTATGTGGTCCCTCCAGAGTCAGAAGTATTCATGGAGAAAGGTACTTTATGTTGATTATTGATGATTACTCTAGAATGATATGGGTTTCCTTCTTAAAAGAAAAATGTGAAGCATTGGAAAAGTTCAAAAGTTTCAAGGCTATGGAAGAAAATGAGAAAATTCTAAAAAAAAAATGTCTAAGATCTGACAGAGGTGGTGAGTTCACCTCTAGGGAGTTCAATTATTTTTGTGAAGAACATGGAATTAGAAGACAGTTATTTGCTCCCCAAACCCCTCAACAGAATGGAGTTGCAGAAAGAAAGAATAGAACAATTTTGGATGTTGCTAGAACAATGATGATAGAAGGAAATGTCCCCCAGAGCTATTGGAGTGAAGCTGTAAGCACTGTTGTGTATACTTTAAATCAGGTAAATGTTAATGGCAATTTTGGTAAGACCCCTTTTGAGCTATGGTTTGGTTACAAGCCTACTGTTAAGTATTTCAAGATCTTTGGAAGCAAATGTTATATCAAGAGAGATGATGATATAGGCAATTTTGATGCAAGAAGCGATGATGGAATATTTTTAGGTTACTCCACTAAGAGAAAGGCCTACCGATGCTATAACAGAAGACTGAGAAAGATGGTTGAGAGTGCAAATGTCAAAGTTGAGGATTCTGTCAAATCATCCAGATATTGTGGATATGATTCAAATGAGGGAAACACAAACAAAGGGGAGAATGTTCAGACACAAAATCAACTTCAAATTGTGCCATATGTTTCATATGTTCTAGTTGTTCCAGTAAAGCAACCTCAATTCGTTCCGGTAAATAAAGGTAGTCAGGAAGCAAAGACAAGTGCAAGTGCAGAAGGAAGATCGAAAAAATTAGAAGTTCAAGAAAATTCCAAAACTCCTAGGTATGTAAAGCTAAACCATTCTGAAAGCCAAATTATAGGAGATAAGAATAAAGGAGTGCAAACTAGAAGAAAGATTGCAGAAGAGTACTACCTAATTTCCAAGATTGAACCTAAAAATATCATTGAAGCCTGCCAAGATGAACACTGAATGGAAGCTATGAAGGAAGAGCTGACACAAATTGAAAAGAATGACATGTGGATACTGGTTCCTAGACCTCAAGACAAAAATGTGATTAGTACTAAATGGGTATTTCAGAACAAGCTGAATGAACAAGGTGAAGTGGTCCGAAAAAAAGCAAGACTGGTATGTAAAGGGTATTCTCATATGGAAGGTGTTGATTTTGAAGAAACTTTTGCCCCTGTTTCTAGAATCGAAGTTGTTAGATTATTTCTTGCTTATGCTGCATACAAGGATTATAAATTCTATCAGATGGATGTGAAGTCAACATTTCTGAATGGAGAACTAGAAGAAGTATACATTGAACAGTCGGATGGATTTCACCTAACTGACAAGGAAGATATGGTTTTCCACCTAAAGAAAGCTCTATATGGACTTAAGCAAGCCCCCAGAGCCTGGTATGCTAGATTGGACAAATACTTACTGAAGCTTGGTTTCACTAAAGGTACTGCTGATAGCAACTTATATTTCAAATTGGATCATGATAAAGAGTTAATTATAGAAGTCTTTGTTGATGACATCATTTTTGGAGGAGATGACAATCTATGTATGAAGTTTGCTGATGAGATGAAGGATGAATTTGAGATGAGTATGATTGGAGAGATGAAGTTCTTTCTAGGATTGCAAGTGACCCAGTTAGACAAGGGAATTTTCATATCTCGGTCCAAATATGTGAGAGAGCTACTGAAGAAATTTGGGATGGAAGATTCAAAGCCTGTTGGTACTCCCATGGTGACCAGATGTAAGCTAACATAGAATGATGATTCCCCTAAGGCGAATCAAACTAGATACAGGTCAATGATCGGTGGATTTCTTTATTTAACCCAGACTAGACCAGATATTATGAATGTTGTATGTATTGTGGCTAGATTTCAAGTTGATCCAAAAGAATCACATGTGACTGTTGTTAAGAGAATCTTCAGATATCTGAAAGGAACAGTTGACCTTGGACTTTGGTATCCAAAGGATGATGATCTCACTTTGAGTGCATATACTGATGCGGATTGGACCGGAGATGTGGATGACAGGAAAAGTACTAGTGGTGGTGCTTTCTTCCTAGGAAAGAAGCTAGTGTTCTGGTTGAGCAAAAATCAGAATTCCATTTCTCTATCTACTGCTGAAGCGGAATATATTGTTGTTGCAAACAATTGTACTCAAGTGATATGGATGAAACATATGTTGAAAGATATCAGGGTGATATATGAAGAGCCTATTGCCATATAGTGTGACAATTCAAGTGCAATAATTATTTCAAAGAATCTGGTACTACACTCTAAGACTAAACATATATCAATCAAGTTTCACTTCTTGAGGGAGAAAGTGAATGAGAAAGAAGTCAGATTGGAGTATGTACCTACCAAAGAACATATTGCAGACATATTTACTAAACTATTGTCGAAGGATACTTTTGAGTATCTCATAGGAATGCTAGGGGTAATTACCCCTCCTGATAAGAACTAAGAGATGCATTTACTTGCATCAATCCATGAGCTACATTGCTATATTCTGATCCGGATTGATGTTTTTGTGGCTGCTACTCATGGGGAGTAGTCAGATGTGCAGATATGTGGTTCATAGCGTGTATGTGGAAAGGTCATGGTTACCTTTGCCATTGATGTCAAAGGAAGAGAAGTGCAATGTGAAAAATATTTTTAAGGGTCGAAGAGAAATTGAGGAGAAGAGTCAGAACCAAAGGGAAAGCAAGTGTGTTGGGTTGATGGTATTTTTCACATCATGTGTTGCCATCAATGCCAAAGGGGGAGATTGTTGGATGTTGTGGATGTGTTGTTGATATGTGGTTGTCATTGATGTCAACACTATTAGCATTTGGTGTATTAGAGGATGTATATATCGAGGATATTGAGAAAATTGTAAAAGAAAGTGTTCCAGGTTCCCAGTGGAACTGTGCAAGTCATGAAGGCGTCTTTTTCTTTACGTTGAAGTTCAGCTGTTGTGGATTAAAGGGTTTTCTGTTGAGTGTATCTAGATCATCTACCAGAAGTTTCAGAGGTCCACGTATAGATTCGATCATGTTGTGGTCTGACAGTTTTTGTGGTCTTTGTCAGTGCTCCTGAGTGAAGATTGTGTGATTCTAGAAATTTCAGTTGTTGTGGATGTTTCTCTGTTGTTTCTTGGTTCTCTTGGATGTTTCTAGATCATGATCTACCTTTGTGGTACGTCCACATTGATCGGTGTGCTCGTGGTCGGAAATTTTTCCTGCGTATGTTTGGTTTTTCTTGTTCTTGGCCGACATGTTGGTGGTAGCATGTTGTGGATCTTCGAGGTGAAATTAATTGAAGTCTTTTTTTGTTGGAGTTGTTAATTTGGGTCCCCACTATGGTGTGGCCGACCTTGGTGGATTTGCATTGAAAATTTATTTGTAAATATGGGCTGACATTGAAGATATGTTTTATTTTCCTAGCCGACTAAGTTGTTGATGAAATCTCATGTATCATATATATAAGAGCGATTGTTTGATCAGTGTAGTGTGTGGAAAAGGTGCTTCGTGTGTTGGGTGTGCCCTTATGTGTGTATGTGTGAATATCATTTGATTGCAGAGCAGAGTGTGAAGAAGATCGAGTGAAGTGTGAAGTAGTTTGTGAAGGAGTTTTTTGTGCTTAATTGGAACTATAATCAAGCTTGTGCAGAAGCTATTTATTTTCAGTTCATACCCTCTGGATTTTAATCCTATTCTATATTGTTGGGCAGTGATCCCCTTCTGTAATTGAGTAGTGAGCTCTAGGCGGTATGCCTGAATGCATGTGCATTCCCCTTTATTGATTTCATTATACTTTTAACAAGGTATAATCTTGTGGACTAACATCCACTATGGTTTTTCCCCTAACAAGGTTTCCACGTAAAAAATGTTGGTGTTCTCTATCTCTCTAATGTGTTAATTGTTTATGGTTAATTACTTATTCATCATATCTGAGATTAAGTTAAGTAAAGTTTGAAAATTTTATTATTCTGTGACAATTGATTCACCCCCCCTCTCAGTTGTTTGTCCTTGTTTTTCCAACACATTTTAGCCGAAGGAGTTTCTGTAGACCCCGAAAAGATCAAGGCGATTGTGGAATGGATAGTGCCTCAGAATGTTTTGGAAGTTTGTAACTTCATGGGCCTCACAGGATACTATAGGAAGTTTGTGCAAGGGTTCTCCCATATTACATCTCCTATTACCTCACTCCAAAGGAAAGGAACGTGGTTTGAATGGATCGAGAAGTGTGAGCAGGCATTCCAACTCCTAAAGGAGAGGCTCACGACAGCACCAGTGCTAACCATCCCTGATCTTAATGGGAGATTCACAATAATCACATATTCTTCAAGAGAGGGATTGGGAGTAGTATTAATGCAAGACGGACAAGTGGTAGCTTATGAGTCAAGGAAGCTCAAGCAACATGAAGTGAACTACACGCCTCATGATTTGGAATTGGCATCCATAGTTCATGCCTTATAGATGTGGAGGCATTATCCTTTGGGAAAGCCATTTGAACAAGATAGACCACTTAAGATTGAGATACATATTTACCCAGCCAAACCTTAATGTGCAATAAAGAAGGTGGTTGGAATTCCTTAGTGATTATGACTTTGGAATTGAATATATAAAAGGGAAAGAGAACATAGTGGTTAATGCTCTTAGTAGATGAAGGCATATGGCAGCCATGATCTCAACAAGGTCTAACTTGAGATAGCAAGTAATTCAGAATCTACTAGGGGATGAGCACTATGAGAGTGTGAAGAGTTCCCTAGAAGTAAATCCTTTAGATCGTCGGTTTGATGGGTATGAGATTGAGCCAGACGACATTTTGAGATATCAGAGAATGATGTATATTCCTGAATCTAGAGAGCTGAGGAAGTTGGTTTTAGAAGTACACAATGCACCTTATTCAAGACACCCCAGAGTATCCAAGATGATCACAGAGTTGAAGACTATATTTTTGGCCTAAACTTAAGAAGGATGTAGCGGAGTACTTAGCCAAATTCTTGGAGTGCCAATGAGTCAAGGTTGAGCATGCACATCTAGTTGGGTTATTGTATCCTCATGACATACCTGAGTATAAATGGTAGGTGAGCAGTATGGATTTTGTACAAGGGTTGTCGTTGAGAAAGAATAAGCATGATGTTATCTTGGTCATGATTGATAAGTTGACTAAGGTTGTGCACTTCATTCCAGGAAACCTTAAGGAAGGATCTTGACCCTGGCTAAGAAATCTGTCCAGGAGATCTTCCGCTTACATGGAGTGCCAGAGACTATCATTTCTGATAGGGACATACAGATGACCTCAAGGTTTTGGAAGACCTTGAATTTTGCATTGGGGACTAAACTAAATTTAAACTTGGCTTATCATCCTCAAACTAATGGGAAGACAGAGAGGGTGAATCAGGTAGTCGAAGACCTCCTCCGAATGTATTGTATGGACCAATAGTATAGGTGGGAAGAATATTTTCCTTTGGTAGATTTTTCTTACAACAACTATTATCATACATCCTTAGGCACGACACCATTTGAATCCTTGCATGGGTGGAAGTTTCGTACCCCCAGCAATTGGGATAAATTGGAGGACATGATCATAGCGGGACCTAAAATGCAGGAAATGGAAGAACAAATGAGGGTCATTAAGATCAAATTGAAAGAGGCGGCAGATCGACAGAAGAGTTATGTCGACAAGAACTGGACTCTTAGACAATTCACAATAGGGGATATTTTTTTCTTGAGAGTTAAACCTCATAAAATTTCTATTGCTTTTGGAAAGTCTTCCAAGTTGGCCCCAAGATATGTGGGACCGTTTGAATCCTTGGAAGTGATTAACCCGGTTGCTTATAGACTAGCTCTACCACCTGCTTTGGGTTGACTTCATAATGTGTTTCATGTTTCCTTGCTTCAGCCATACCATCCTGATGTGACTCGTTTGCTTGATTGGCAATCATTGCAAGTACAAGATCCACGAGTGGTGCTAGTGGAGCCCATTAGAATTCTGGATAGATGCAACGTTAAGGTGCGAAGCAGAGATATTGCTTAGTTTAAGGTCCAATGGGACCAATACTTAGAGGATAGTGCTGCTTGGGAGGATGTGGAAGAAATAAAACGCTCCTTTCCACATTTTCTTTCTTAAAAAAAGAAACTCAATAATTTTGTTTGAAATTTTTTGGATTGAGATACTATGATATTTTATGCTTTAAAATTCTAATGTTGGAATAGACATATATATTCAGATGCAATGTTGAAATATACATATATATTCTGATGTGATGTTGAAATACACACACACACACACATATATATATATATATATATTCTGATGTGATGTTTAAATAAACATATATATTCAAATGTATGTTTAAATAGACATATATAATCTGATGTGATGTTGAAATAGACATATGTATATTCTGATGTGATGTTGAAATAGACATACAAATTTTGATGTGATGTTGAAATAGACATGTATGTTCAAATTTGATATGATGTTCTCTTATTTCGACTTACTAGACATTGGGATGATGTCTCTTCCAAGAGGGGAACGATGTCATAACCCAATTTTATTGCATATTTATTATAATATGGTAAATTGAATTATTGAAGAAATTCAATAAATATTAAATGGAAAATTTTTGAATTTTTGAAAAATTGAATGAAAGAATTTGATTGATGTTGACTTTGCGAACTTTTGAAAATCATTTTATATGTTACCAAGAATTGAACGTTACTAATTGTTGATGACGGTTTTACTCGTAGTAAACAGATCGAATAAAATCTCCACAAACAAGACCGCAAAGAGCCTACCCTTCTTGAAAGATATGGAACAATACAACCTAAGGGGAAATTTTGCATTCACAGGACAAAGATTGGTTTTCATTCAATCCCAAGTCTTCGATAACCAGGTCATGGTTGCACTACTAGGGTTGCTCTCAGTTAATGATGTGATATTTGTTGTTAATCTCAAAGGGACTATGGTTATTTCTAGCTTTGCTAAGAATTGTAAACATTTCACATAAAATTTCACTTCATTCATCGAATAACGTCATGAAATCGAAAGATTCAACATAATATTTCATAAACATCACAAATTCTTTGTTATCACTTAAGTAGATTTAGCATTAAGCATTCAAAAACTTCATGGAAAATAAAAGATTTTCAACAAAATTCTTTCCATTCATTTATATTTTTTGGAATATTTTCAAATATTAAACATCTATTCTAAAACAAAGTATAAAAATACTAAAAAATAAAATTTTCTCCTAGTTATTCTCCATGGATGCCCCAAAGAATTAATCAAAACAGAGCAAACCACTTTATATTTCACCAGATTGCTTCACAACTACATATAAAAAAGTGCAAGCTTTTAAAGAGAGGGTTTTGTTTATGGACACCAAGTAGGTTCTATAGGCACCCTTAAACAACACAACATACAATCTTGTTCGGCCAAACTTACAAAACCAACGACAAAAGATACTGAGATAGGTAGCTATCCATAAAGATCTGATATCAATTAATGTCTACGTGCATACAAAGTTTTACACAGGAATGGTTTAGAAAACAAGAAAAAAGAACAAAACTTAAAAAAAAGCTTATGCTCCTACAACATCCACAAATTCTGAACTTAAAATAAAAATGTGGGAGGAGATGGCCTTTTATAGAAACAAGGCCCCAAAAGTTCAACTTAATTTTTTTTTCAAAGAATCGGAAACAAAAAATAAAAATATTTCACGTGGCATATACCAACTATCATCAAGAACATTCTAGAATAGTCAAGGCTTTAACTTCATCCGCAGCAACAGTTCTCTTCGTACTTCAACACGAACACTTTGTATCAATTAAGGCTACCAGCTTCCTTCCAAAATACCGGAATGAGGAACATCTACCGAGACCGGGATCATCCTACAAATTTAAAATTAAAACCAAAATAAACTTCATCATACTTCTGGTATCTGGTATCCGGTTCTTTCTCTTTTGTTTATGACTCAGGCTCTGTGACTCTTCCTTCTTTCTTCAGCTGATATTCTCGTAAAGCTCTTAATATTCGATGCATGTGCTCTTTTAAAATTCTTCGTATTGCTCTCCAAGTTAGCTTGAGCCTAATATATTCTTTAGTTACTTGAAGTATGATGTCATTTTTCTATGATTTGTCTGCTTCATACTTGGCTATAACATTTTGGCACTATATTATTTCGTCAATGACCTCCCACGTCAGGAATTGAACAGGATCTCTATTTATCCTTTCTATCCATTCCTTGAAATATTTAGCTTCCTTTCCCTCCTGCCCTAATGTTTGGGGATCAAAACCTTGACATGTCAATATTTCAATAAATTCTTAATTTTCACTAATCAAACTTCTACACTCGACAGTGACTCTTTCAAATCCTTTAATACATTGTATTAACATGTCACCTTCCCATTTCAGTTGTTTCTTCCATTTTCCTGGCAATGAAATTACATGCCCTGATATTACATTATTCTGTATTAATTCTTGGATGTCTGACTGCATGAGAATTTCAGTGTTTCGCCTTTCATCGATGACCTACTCCTGGCGAAATCTACATTCATCTTCAAGTCTTTTCAATTTCTCTAAACGATGGCATGCTTCCTTGTACTTTCTAATTGCATCTGTAATAAATTCTTCTCCTTACTTTACCCAGTATTCAATCCATTCTTTGAACATATTCATTTTATGACGAACTGCAACAATTGCGTCTACTTGCTCCTGTGACATCAACACCGGATGTTGAGACAGTTCAGCTTGTTCTCAACCAGATAAAGTCAATGACTTAATAAAGTGTTCCAAGGTAGCAACCTGTTCTTTCAATTCTCTTTTCTTCTGTTTATGTTTTTGTACTTTGGCAACAGTAGCATTTAAGTTTACTTTTATTTCCTCTAATTCTTGTTGCCAAGATGAGTGTCCAAGATTAATACTTGTGATCTTATACTCCTTAGGCATTATTTCATGTATGTCCTTGTCAATTGTTGGAGTGGCTATCTAAATAGTTCTATTGCCATTTGCATTTCTCTATATGACATGCTTTGTCTTTGCTATGCGCCTAGGTTTAGGAGTACCTACTTCTTGTATAAAATTATTAAGATTCAGAGGTATTACTTCCACTTCCATTAGAGAAGTTAATTCCCTGATTAACCAATCAGGTGTATCATCATCTTGTTGTACCTCTATAACATTTCCTTGTCCTTGTTTACCACTTGTTTTAGGAACTTCTTCTCTTTGGTTTGCCACATTTTTCAAAATGGGGATTTCTTTAGTGATATCTGGCATAGATTCGAGATTAGTAGGATTTGACACTGCCTTCTCTAATTGGAGACTTATATTTTCTTGTCTATCCATATTTTCTATTTCATCTCTTTGAACATTATCTTCTTCATTCACTACTACACCAGGATTCTCTCTATTTTCAATTCCATCTCCTACAAACTGTGTAGCTTCTTCTTCTGGAATTTCAGTTTCAACATGGCCTTTCTCTGATTCTTCAAAGACATGCGAGTGTTCATTAACATTTTGCACATTCCCAAGTGAAGGTTGGGAATCAAGAGTATCTTCAACAATTATTTCATCAATAGGATTTTGCTCTCTTGTCTCCCCTATTTCCATTTCAAGTACGCTAGGTTTTCCTACCTCTGAGGTGAGCGTTCCTTGAATAAACTCTTCTTCTTCAACATTTATGGGGTTACAACTTGTATCTTGAATTTCTTCTATCACCGGGTGTACCATGGGTTTTTCTTTAGACTTCTTTTCTTTCACTTTCTCCCACATAGCACCCCATTTGTCCACCTGTTCTTTAATTCTAGCTTCATCTTCTTCAGAAATTTCCTCTAGATCTATAGGAGTCCTTCCCAATGCTTGTTTCATACTAGCCATATTAACAGAAGGGGGAGAGGTAAATAATGTTGCAGCCCTTTGAGATGCAGACCTGGTTTGTGCACCAACATTCTTTGTTGCTCTTGTTCCTTCATCAATAATTACTCTTGTTCTCAGTTTAGCTATAGAGGAAGATGCACCTTTAGGTCTTACTTTTGATTTATCTTTAGCTATCTCTACATCTTTCTGTTTATCAGATGGTTTTATGGGAACTTCTTTTCTTGTAGTTTTAGGGGTTCTTTCTTCAATTCTAACACCTGGAGTCGCCTTACTAGTCTTTCTTTTCTTCTTGGTAGGTGCTCCACTTTCAAAAGAAGTTTCATCTCTTTGTTTCCTTCTTTTATCTTCTGAGAAGATGGGTTCAATTCCTCTTTCTCTCGAACCTTTGCAAAAATCATCAATCCAGTGTTGAGTATACCTTAAGACTAGTCTAGTAAAGTCATCAATTGATGTCATATCTTCATCATCAACACCTGGGTCTGGAATGGGTTCATCATATACCCTATCATCATTGTAAAATTGATTCAACACCTAACAATCATCTTCTTCCAATTGGTCTAGGATGTCATAAATCTTGAGCATCCGAGCAAATCTTAAAGTCATTCTTTCATATTTTCTTCTTCTTACCACGTGCTCGTCTTCACAGTTAAGCCAATAATCTTCTAAATGAGTCACATGAGCACGAAAACCAACTATATTTTTAGCAATATTCCCTTCAATATCATAATACACTCTATGGAGTGGGAACTCTTCAAAATGGTAGGTCCTTAGTTCTTCTTCACACAAATCAGTCACTTTGATGGCACTGCACTTATAATTTCCTATTGTAATGGGAAATTTGAAAGAGGCCTTTTTGCGAGCATGGCTATAAAGAGCTTGAGATGGTTTTAACTATCTCACTAATTCCAATAAAACAATTTTATCTGTAGGATACCTGGGCAGCATGAATGGGTGTCCATCAAATCCCTCCACTCTAATGTAGGAGTAAGTTGGGAACTGTATGTACCAACCTCCTATAGGCCGAATGGCACTTTGTGCTTCTAGGGATAATCTCTTAGCTTTATCACCTTCCATTGTTCTCACCAATTTCATGGAGAACAAATCATTCACTTTTCTGTAATCATCTTTGTACTCGTGGACAGTAATCTGGGGTAGATGTGCATATATCAAATTGTTGCCAACTTTGGTGCCCAGAGTACCAATCTGTTTCAAGTACCCTTGTTTACTGGCTCTCATAGCACAGGAGTAAATAACATATGATGACATGTAGAAGCATCTGGTTTTGGGGAATGTCATAATTTGGTTTTAGGGAATGGAGTAAATAACATATGATGAATTGCAATACTTGAATTCATCTTCTGCCCTTGCGTTAGAAGTACTCATTTTGTATATAATGTGCTCTGCAATTTTTAGAATATGTGTCTTGTGTGCGAGTTAGGGTTAGATTTAACCAAAACTTAAGTTTCATAAAATTTTCAATTCATTTTCAATTAAATTTAACAACTTAGAGAATAATTAACATTTCAATTTCAAAATGGGAAATACCATTATCAAGATTTTTAGCCTGAGAAACTCTTAACAAAGTATCATTTATTCGGAACATACTTGGTTCTGGTTAATAATGGTGATTCTTCATAATGCAACTTCAAAACCCTTGGTAGCTGCGTCTTAGTTTCTCAAAATTTTACCTCTCTTTGTGCGCCAATTTCATTTCGTTAACTCAATATCCTTAGCAAATTTGCAATATGACATGAAGTGGAGTGTTGTAAAAGAAATTGCATGCTTGAGGTGGTGCCAATTACATAGTTAGTTCGCCACCTTCATTAATTACTTGTTATTTCACATTAATTCCTAGAATAAAGGTGCAATCATTATGAATTATGGTCCAAATCACGAACACCTAGATTTTTGCACTAGCTCGTTATTTGAGAAGAAAGACGACGCGGAGATTATACATGGCAATCAGATGTCACATTGGTTCTTTGCAAGTATATGTCATTAAAAATATGTGATCGATTGTTGATCACCGGGATTAAAACTTTCCAATATTGCTTCTAAAAAGAGCAAACACCGGGATCCAGGAAATACCTTTTGAGGAAAGAGAAAATTGGAATGAAAGAAAAGACTAGAAACCAAGTCTAAAAGATAAATTTAACACAATTTTAAAGCAGACTCTCTGGTTTCTGACTTTCAGAAAGAAACAATAAAATACCGGACTCCAGTAAAAGAGGAAATTACCAGGATTAAAATTTTGATCAATGAAATATCGGGCGGAGTTAGAATCTTATGAAGATACAATTTCTTTTGGCTAAAACGCAGGACTCTGGGATTCCAGTTTCTGGTAACAGACTAAACATTAAGAGCATACTGAAACACCAAAATCAGGAAACAAAAGGATATGACAACAAAAAGGCCAAGTGAAAATGAGAGAGGAAATTAGTAATTGACCGGGCATCGAAACAATGCCGAAGCGAGTGAAAAAAAAACAAAAGAGCAAGGAAAAGAAAAGAAAAAGAGGGGGTCCACATTTTCCCAAGGAGAAAAATGGGGAGTGTTGTGAGACCACACAACACTGATCAATTTGCAAGTGCAAGTGTGTGTAGTTGCAGGGTGACAGGTTGAAGGACGAGAACATGGTTGAAGTAGGATTGTTTAACCAGATCAAACGGTAAGCCAGTTGGAATCTAGATGCACACACCACAAATGGCATGATGAATTGCATTTGAACTACTTTGCATATATAGAAGAACATAATTGCATGACTTGAGTTGTTTCAGTGATTGAAAATGAAGGGCTTGTAGATTGAATTCTTTTAGTTTATATGTATGGGAGCTTGAGAAGAAAATTAAAGTTCCTTAATTTAAATGATAGCATATGGAACTTATAAGCTTTCCTAAAGAAACAATTTTTACAAGAATGTCTATATATATATATATATATATATATATATATATATATATACGTACAAATGTTCAAAATTCATATCAAATTCAAATTCGATAACCAATATAATCTAAATCGGACTATTGGAATCAATGAAAAATCACAAGGCAATCCACGAAGGACATGGACTACCGCAGTTTTAATGGCAGTGTTCAAAACAAGTAGCGGCTGGCAACAGGCAGTAACGCCTTCGCCCAACAACATGCAAAAGGAATGGTTGTTTCCATTTTTTAATAGACAACTTTTGGCAAAAAAGAGAGAGAAGAATGGGGATCGAAGGAAAAAGCAGAGGAAGAACTCGAGATAGAAAAAAATCCAAGAGAAACATCACACAAAAGCTTTGTATTGGAGGTAATTCGATTTCCTTAGTAATTGACTTATTATTATTGCCATTATAGAATCATGCTTGAAGTGCATCATTTTCATTTTATTCGAATGATTTCTTAGCACAACAATATAAAGGTCATTGTTCTATGCTTAAAATCGGCTTAGAGCCAAATGTATGAAGTTTAGTCAACCACTTTTCGGTGGTCGCATGGCCTACGACTTGCATAGAATGTAAAAAATATAAGTTAAAGCCCTATGGTTGTTGTAGAGCTAAGCTGAGAGCTCAAAGAGCCTCAAATGGATCGGCCATCATCTCTATCTTACACTACGAAGCTTGGCCCTACGAAGGCCATCAATTTTTTTTCCAATTGGTTGTGTGTTTGTAAAAACTATTCTTTGTAAAGGATCAACTATGATCCTGTGGGAGGGCAAGAATCCCCTATATTTTGTATTTCGATTGTATATTTCAAATGTTGGTTATCGAATGGGTTGATAACAGGAAGGGGCTTTATTCAAATGCTTTTGAGCATCGCGTATGTATGTATATTGCTATTTACTGCAAATTCAACCTCGTTTGATAGGACCGATGGTATGAATCTAAGTTTGTGATTCACCAATCCTTGCTTGGGTCGATCTTGACGATTGACAGGCTGATTTCCTGAATGTGTAAATGGTATAGACATAATTTTGCATGTTAAATGTTACCAAATGCATGGTATAAACTAGTATGCCCATAAGGGCTAAATCGAATATAACTTTTGATGCTAAGGGAGAAAGCACCTGACCTATGAAATTAGTCGATTCCAAAGCAACCTTGGTTTGTTGTTGCAACCAGAATAGGCATGTGTATTGTTTTGAACCTGAAACTTCTATGCCTTCTTTGACTAGAATATATGCTCAAGTTTTTGTTCGACGAACTTGTTGAACTTAGTTTTCTTTATAATATTAACATTTCTCATCGAAATTGTAGTGATGCAAGTGTTAATGATCCGAATAATAGACATTTGGTTTGTTTATTTTCAATACATCGTGGAAAAACCGTTATGTTTTGAAACAGTGAACATTTTACTTGTGAAGTGATCATTTAGTATATAAACAACTTGTTTTATAATTGTTTAGTAGGAAACAATACTTGTTTTATTTAAACAGTGAATGTTCATATGTAAAGAACTTGTTTTATAACTATTTAGTAGGAAACAATACTTGTTTTGTTTAAACAATGAATGTTCATATGTAAACAACTTGTTTTATAACCGTTTAGTAGGAAACAATACTTGTTCTATTTAAACAATGAATGGTCATATGTAAACAGTTTGTTTTATAACTATTTAGTAGGAAATAGTACTTGTTTTGTTTAAACAATGAATGTTCATATATAAACAACTTGTTTTATAATTTTTTAGTAGGAAATAGTACTTGTTATGTTTAAACAATGAATGTTCATATGTAAACAATTTGTTTTATAACTTTTTAGTAGGAAACAGTACTTGTTTTGTATAAACAATGAATGTTCATATGTAAACAACTTGTTTTATAACTAATTAGTAAGAAATAGTACTTGATCTATTTAAACAAAGAATGTTCATATGTAATCAACTTGATTTATAATTGTTTAGTAGGAAATAGTACTTGTTCTGTAAAAACAATGAATGTTCTTATGTAAACAACAATGATAGAGTTTCACAGTTGTGAGAATGCCATAACAGCATGTATGAAACTATTATCATAGACTTGTTTTGACTCTTTATTTTGACAAAGAAATGTCAAATGGAATACTATTTTATGATTGCAATTTGAATTAATGATTATTTCAGAATGTATGCACAAATTCTAAACATAAGTAGGAACATAGACTTCTTCTATGTACATACACATACTTGTGACATACCTTCTTTTTTTTCTTAGATCATTTTTAAATGGAAAAGTGCTTATGATGAAAAGTAGAAAATAGTCATAAGAATACATGACTGGTCGTTGAATTACTCTGTGAATCATAAATTTGATTCATGTTTAGAGAGTAAAAGTAGAAATTTGATTCTTTTGAAGACATATGTGAAAGAATGATTATTACTTGAACAAAACAGTGATACCCTAGTTGACTAGAGCACCACAAGGTAGGTGTTGCTAGAGGGTAAATAGCTGTTATGAGACGTATAGTAGAAATTTACCTTCCAGGATGGGTGTCAAAATGGAGTTCAGAGAGTATAGGTTTGTTTTACTAGAACCTATTGTTTGTTGTTTTGCAACACATTTATTATGCTTGGCCAAGCAATATAGTTCATTATGTATGTATGAACTCTGTGATTTCACTCTTTATCATTCCTAGCATAGATCTTGCACTTTCTTTTCTAACTTGTAGATAGAAATTGCATGTTAATGTATGGGCACGCACCAAATTCCACCTTGCAGATTGTTCTCTTGCTAAACTTTTCGTGCAAGGTCGGACATTCTTCAAGTCGGAAGAATACCGAGAAAGCGTAATCTTCATGGTTGGGTGGTAAAACGCTTCAACCATGTTCTTGTCCACCAGTGGAGGCGAGCGTTGAAGAAGAACCTTAATTGTTCACAAGACTATTTTAGTCTAAGATGTAACTTGATGTAATACATACATGTATTTAATGTAAAGTGAACAATGTAATGACTTTGTGGCCTTATGGCCTTAGGAGCCAATTCAAACATGATAATTCAAATCTTTGACTCATTTTAAATGGACACATGTAGCTATGATTGACTTTAGCCACTAGTTATGTCTTTTTAATTTGGAGTTTATTCATGTGTCATTTACAATAATATTAATTGAGTAATAATTTTGAATGGGTTATTACAGAATCAGTTGTAGCAATTTTAACCTTTAAAACCCTCAACAGAAGTTAGATCTACAAGCATTCACAAAAATTTTACTCTACTAGTGTGTTTAATTATTAACTGCAGAAACTAAAACTGAAAGTAGTAAAACCATGCACATAAGAATACTAGATTTTATGTGGAAAACCCAATGAGGGAAAAACCACGGTGAGGATTAGCTCACAATATAAAGAATCCCAAAACCAAATACATAGGCTCACTACCAGAATAGGACACACTGTCCAAAAGGGCTCACAACTAGGGCTCACTGCCATAGAAATAATACAAGAAGATAGAAGAATGTTACACAGAGAAACACTTCTCAATGCAACAAGGAGTCCACCACTATTGCTCACACACTTTCGTAGTCTCACATGAAAGATATCGGATGCCTTCAGCTCATTGCCTTCAGAACCCTAACATGAAATTCACATTACTTTGCTCAAATTCACATCTCATTACACTTCACTCGCAACAATCTTGCATCTATCTTGCTTCTTACTCTTTTGTACTACCTCTTGCATCAACACCATACATATTTATATCAATCTCTACTTCAAAAACTTTCTCCAATATCGGCCGCTAGTCGTTATACATTCAAATTTGAAATAGGTTGGCACCCAAACATTCTTACAGTGGATAGGAACGAAAGGCGACCTACATAGATCCTTAATTAGGACCCAAATAGATCCCAACACACTTCTACAAGCCTCACATGTAGTGTTAAACACAAGGTCAACCAACACCCGTGCAAAACACCATAGACATTAAGTACACGCTTCCTTAGATCAAGCTGAAAGTTCCGAACAACATAATTTACTTGAAATAAATCTAGAACAATCCATGAATTACTTAAGATTCATCAACTACTTCAACCAAGCTTTGCATCAACAACTACTTCAATTCAGGACAACTAATAAGCCTTGTTTACATACTAATAAATGAAACTTACATTGTACTACACCAAATCAAGTAAAAATTTGAACACACAAAGATAAAAGCATTATAAACAACTTCCCAAATCTACACAACCTGAATCCAAATAATAGAGAAATGTGGAGCAAATACATTTCTCCCAGACCACAAAAAACATTACTGAACAACTGGTTCACACACTGGTGAAAATATCTCACACTATACAACGATCCAAAAGCCCAAATTCTGGATATAGCAACTACCAATAACCATGAACAATACCTCAGATCCACACAATCATAGAATCAACACATAAGAAATGCAAAGAACAACCCAGAGCATACACTAAATACTTGCAAGACACTATTTTCTCTATTTATCAAATTCTCAAAAGCACTTGGAGACTAAGTACTAGAGACATCATTTCAGCACATTACTTCATTCTAACACACTTCCAGACATAGCAACATAAGGATAACTCCATGTACTCATGACACTTCTTCAACATCTCAACTATACATGCACAAACAACAAACCTTCTTTATTATAATTTTCTCAATATCCTCAACATATACAGTCAATAACCAGCTTCCTCTACACATAGTTGACATCAATGACAACACCAACCAGTTGACATCAATGACAACACTTTATACTTTCAACAACAAATATTTAAAAATGTGTTACCAAGTCATTCAACCAATTTTATCCAACAAAGTGATACTGAAGAAGATGATAATGATCTATCCAACATTGTAAATATGATTGATTATCATCCTTGTACAAGTCAAACCAATCTCTTGCCTAATATTTATTTCACACATATTGATGCTTCTATAAATGTACCTAATGATCCTCTTTACATCACTAGTAGAGTTAATGATAAACCCACAAGGGGGATACTCATTGATCCTATGTGTGTAGTGAATGTGATCACCGAATAATTCTTGTATGTGAATGAACTTTATAAAGATAATTATGAACAATGTGAAGTACTATTAAAGGCTCATGATGGATCTATTTTCCCTACGATTGGTTCTATAACTCTCCCAGTTAAGGTTGGACCTAAACAATTGGATGTATTATTTACCATAATCTCGACATCGGACTAGTTTCGTGTGAAGTTAAGTCATCCATGGCTTAGCTTGATGAATGTAGTCCCATCGGTCATCCATAAATTTCTTAGCTTGGTGATTGTAGTCCCATCGGTCATCCATGGCTTAGCTTGATGAATGTAGTCCCATCGGTCATCCATGGCTTAGCTTGATGAATGTAGACCCATCGGTCATCCATAAATTTCTTAAATTCCCATTCGAAGAACAAATACATACCATTTACCATAGTGGATCTAAACCTCACTTGATTACTTTTTGCCTTAACTATCCCAACCCATCCAACCTCATGAAGATCATTTTTTTTGTCATACCAAAAGTTTAAAGCTAAGAATATAGCCCAATTATCCATTTCTAATATTTTTCTCGAGGCTCATTAGTCTCCAGTGGCTACGATGGTTGTTCCTCCTACTCCATAGGTAGTGAACGAACCTCGGCCTGAACCGGGTATTCTTCCTCGACCACCTAACATCTATATTGTGGTTCCCCCTCATCCATCCTATAAAGGATGGCGACACAATTGTTCAGAAAGGCCTTTAGGGATTAATTTTTGTGCCTCCTAAGAAAAAAAAAACTTTGTACAAAAACCTAAAATGCCTATGGTTTCCCAACCTTCGATAGTTCCTTCAATTCCTCTTACAAAGGAAGATCCTTCAATTCCTCTTACAAAGGAAGAAAAGGAACTAGTGTTGGAAAACACCTCAATTCCTCCTTCACAAGTTAAAGCCTATGCAAGATGAAATTGAAGTGTAAAAGAATGCAAATGAAGATGTTGAGCTATGGATCATCAGCTTGATAAAGATCGCAAAACCTTACCCAATGATCCTCCTTCAATACAACCAAATTTCAATGAGATACCTCCCAACCATCCATCTTCATTGTCGCCTGACTCCACCCCGCCTCCTTTTCCAAACCATGAAGTTGAACCTTGTCTTTCCCAACCAAAACAAAGATTGAAAATCTCTCACATGGATGATAGCTCTCACAATCATGTCGATAGCACTAGTCAATAGCCTATTGTGATATACTTTGATACTAATTCAAAAGATAAAACAAAAGAATACAAATAATATCATAATGAATTATCTCTTATGTTTGCCAAAATCAATGAATCTAAATGGGGGAAACCATGATGATCCTTGACCCACCATGTGTTGAACCCAATACTTCTTGTATCACACTTGTAGTTCCTTTAGCCTATTGTCCACCTTCCATATACAATGAGAAAGATTGGGATGTGGACGATTTTCTATAGATCGACTTGCATGTGTAGTACACCTTTTGTATATTTTTTATTTTTATTTGCACGTAATATGATTTCCCCATAATGTGCTACTTGACGTGTATTTGTGTTTGTTAGTGTTCTTTGGATAACCCTTGTTCTCATTGGCAAAAGAATACAAAGAAAAAGAACCTATTGTGACATTCATCTGTTTGCACCTCCATTCCTCTTTATGTTATAAACATCTTTCTTTTGTTCATTTTGGGAATGATGTAAAATGTTGAGACATTTAGGTCTCTTCCATGTTGACCCAAAAATATGTTTATTGTCTTCATGTGTCATTCCTCCCTTGTGCTCATAGTTCCAAAAGTATTTGGGGAATGATGTCAATTCAGATCATGATTATATTATACATTATCTCTCATCTATATTGACCCTAGATCTATGGATCCCTCATGTGTTACCTATTTCTTGTTAATTATATGGTTTTATTTTGGGGGCAACCCCTTGTTATGATTCAGCTTGTTCAAAACATATCATTTGGCATAGGGTTTCCTAGCAAGCTCTCATGTCTCATCAAATACCATTTTATTCTACCTTAAAAGTAATTGCTCCCAATTGGTGTCAACAATTACTTTAAGGTGGGGGTATACATTCCATTATGTGTTTCACTTTGTTTACATGTGTTGAACTTAGTGATACTTCTATGCAATATTGATCATATTTTGTAGTGCCTTATCAAAATTATTTTGTAAACAACAAGCTTTGCTTATAATTATTGGTACAGTTGATATGAGAGCTCACCTAGTGAATATCATACTTCACTAGCCCTTGTGTGTTTTCATTTGCTACCATTGTAGAAACTCACCAAATGAATATCAGACTTCACTAGCCTGTGTTGTTTCTTATCAAAACTCACCTTGTGGATATCAAACTTCACTAGCCTATGTTGTTGTTAACCTATTTTCTCCAACTGGTCTAAATAGTTACACCAAATATTTTATTAGACCTTAAAAAGGGATGAAAATGTCTTCAAAGGAAAAAGCGTGATAAGGTATTTCATCTCAATTGAGTCGTGTTTTTGTCTTTGAAGAAAGTTTTAATATCTTCATCTAGTGTCAAATACCTTATTTTGCCAAAAAAAATTCAAAAGATATATTTTTTTGAAGATTGCTGGTATGAAGCAATGTAGAGAGTTTCATTATTAAGAAGTTGAGTTTTGGTTGGAATAAGCCAATATTGTTAGGGTTTCCATGGAATTTTAGGTTTCCTTACACGAACTTACAAGTCTCCAAGAGAAAATAGGACTATTGCAGATTATAATTAATGACATCGATGAAAGTTGTTACCCCTGATATTAGTTCCAATGAAGAAGCAAAACCATCAATGTTTCATGGTCACGATTGTTTCCAGGTTTCAACACCATGAAAGCATGTTTTAGAGTAGTTTTCACATATGAATACCTCCATAATAAGCACAAGGCATGCATAAGTGATTGTTTGGCCTCTATAGATCAAGTTTCAACCATGCAAAGGCATGTAGTGGTAGGCATGTGAGTTTTATTTTTGAAGGAGTAAATCTATTCTTTTATCAAAACCCTTGTATTATTGTTGTCATAGGAGAATGTCGTGTAGAAAGTTGATTTGGATGATGATTTTCCAATGTTACATTGAGAAATGTGTTTATGGTAGTTTTTACAAAGCTTATGCAATAGCATATGAAAATCAAATAGCATGGATATGATGTTGCATGGCATGTGACAATAGAAAGAGAAATATTGAAGATAATGGAGGGGAAATCATATAAGACACCATGAAGACAAGAGGAGAATACCATTTTGAGGGACAATCCTGGAGAAGAAACATTCATTAGTGAAGAAAATACAAATCATGAAAGGTGGATAGAGGCATATTTCAATTTCTTCTATGTTCTTGACCTCCTAATGAGAGGCAGTGTCCTGTCTTAGGATTTAAAGGTTTCGATGAAAGAAAGCTATAGGGTTTTCAAAGGAAAAACCAAAGGCATTAAAAGAATATGAAAGAAAAAACTTCAAAGCAACATAGGGTTTGGTAACAGTTAACAAAGGACAATTAGTTTGGAGGTCAACAAGGGTCAATACCATTTTCCAACCTGCAAAAAAATATGTTTGATAGAAGACAAAACATGAAGATAATGAGAACAAAATAATGCAATGATAGCTCTCTATTAGTAAGAAGACTACCACAAAGAAAAGCATGAAAACATTTGATAGCAAGTGACAATGAAAAGTGGAAGGATGTAGAGGATGAAAAAAAGAGAGAAAGAGACGAGGAGTATGAATGTGATGATGTTGAGGATACAGATGTAGATGCAGATAACTTAGATGGTCCTATTCAACCTTGCACCAAATGAGGAATGTCATCAAAGGTTGATAGGAATCCAACCATAAAGATTCTATTTTTCTTGAAAGTGCAAAAGATATTAAACAAGATAACTATAAAGATGTTAGCTCCAATGGTGATGGTGATACAAATAGTCACAAGGATAATCATATGCTAGGAGAGACAAAGATTGATGAGAGTCACATAAGAGATCCTTGGGTTTAGAAACTGATAGAAGGGGAATATTCTGACCTGAATTTTGAAGAGCATTTGAATGCTCCTGTTGCCTTAATTGGTGTTGCCAAATGAAGGAAATACTATAGTAAGCACCATTGGAGGCCTAAGCCTAATGCCTATGACATCTTCTGCAATCGTTGTGGTAGCTACACAAGCACTTCAAGCTCCTACAAGCATAAGCTCAAGCTCAGTCTACAATGGGAATGATTGGAGATCAAAAATGGTCTGTGTATTCACAATGGCGACACATTTGAAAGGTTTTCTCAATCACAAATGTTGCTAAATATCCCCATTTATAACTTTTGAAGTCAATACACTATTGAAAAGCTAAATAGGGGGCAATCAACCTACAAAGATAATATGATAATCTCCTTCAATCAATAGTGATAATTCTTAAGTTTAGGGTGATTTTTTCATAGGGCCAAGATGGCAATGAAGAGATGATGCACAGTCCAATGAGTTAGAGAGGGCATAGTCAATGAGCAGTGACAGGGTATCCACGATGATAGTGTGCTCAATATGACTGAGGTTTCTTATGCACAACTAGTATTAACAAAATAATACACAACACTATCATCTATAGATGAAGGGAACCTCATAGAACCTTCCATTGTATAATGATGAGGTAGAGCATCTTTCCACCGAGTTGCCAAACCACCAGAGGAGGGCTTAGAATTGTGGCAGTCAACAACCATATGCTCTGTTGCATAGCATATTCAACACCGAAAAGGAAGACCTTCATACTCTAGTGCCTGAGACCAACTATGCTCATCAAATTTGAAGGTAATGTTTTCTGGTAGATCCTTCATAGTCTCTATATCTACCAAAATTCTTGCGAAAGTTGTATGCATGAAATCAGTAGTCTTATGATCAATCACCAGGAAGTTGCCAAGAGTATTGCCAATGGATTCAAAAACAAGCATCAAACCAAAATTGGAGTGATAGGTTTGACAGTTGAATCCATATAGGTTTCATTTTAAAATACTGTCAAAGGATTGAATTTAGGATGCCATGGTTTGAGTATGAGGACATCTTGGTCCCAAATGTAGTGTTTTCCACACGAAATAACATCCCTGTCGCTAACACAATAAAAAACAACAATGAAGAAGCCATGAGCACAGAGATATATTTCTAAGTTACCTTTCATTAGTGGTTGTCAAGCATCTGTGATCCATTGATGAAGAGCGGTTAGGGCCGACCACAAATGGCCGAATCTACCAATTAGACCATGTTTCAAGAAGAATGCTTCGCAATCCAAGACTTCAGATTTAAACCCTTGTCGAAACCCAAAACAGGGGAAAAAGAAATACTCTCTTTCCCCTATTCCTATGATCTAGAATAGAATTGTCTTTGTGGCGGAGTATGGATTCTCCACCATCCAATGAAGCAAAAGACCGTTGAGGCGTTGGGAGAGAGACCGCTCCAAAATCGGGTACCTTAGGCTTGGAATTTGTGTTTAGAAAATTAGGGCACGAATTTGGCTATAGAACAGGATAGCTCAAAATTGATTTAGGGCACGAATTGCCCCTAGTAATGCCTAGTCTGAGCTTGTCACGAACATTATAACGCACACCCTGAGCCACATTATTATCCATAGGCGTAGCGCCACCACAAAGAGCATGCAAAATCTTTGGGTCTTTGTGTGCGGAAGGATTTGGTAGAGTTGTAGAATTTAGCATCGTGACTTGATAATAATATTATTATATTATTATTATTCTATTATATTATATTCTTTTTATTATATTATTATTATTTTATTGTTATTATATTATTATTATATTATATTATATTATATTATTAGATTATTAGGGAAGGGTACCATAGTTGTTATAGTTAATATTGTACACCCTAAGCTACTAAATGGTATGTCAGCTTTTGACATTTTTTTTGGGCTTCTTTGTATGTGACTTAAGAGCTTATAGCTATTGTTTTGGCTTCTGGGTAGTTACGATGAACACAGGAGGATTTGTTATGTACACAAAGGTCAAAAAATGTCATTTCAAGTTGACGTCTGATACATATTCTCTAGTGCCCCGATAACCTTTTGCTTTGACCACCACAAAATTTGCACAATGAATGAATGATTTTAATGACATCCACGAGACTAAACAGTCTATGGGACCGAGACAAACAGAGTTAATTTGTCTTCAAGCTCTTTTCCAAGTCAGATCTCCTACTATTAAAATAAAGTTACACAACATAAGCACAAATGCCCAAGTAATCGTGCACTATTGGTACCAATAAAGTTACACAACTCCTCCAATAAAATACTTTTTTTTATAACTAGTGAGTATAAAGTGGACAACTATTGGTACATTTGAAATTTTATAGGAGATCCTTTTAAACACGAAATCAAACTTGGCTAATAACAAGTTAATGGAAAGAAAACTCACCATCCTCTTCAGATTTAGCAATCCTTGGATGAAGCAAAATGACAAATGGTTGAGTAAATAGGACATCAACTTACATGAGTGTCCTAACACCAACGAAGAAATTAAAAATTATGTCACAAAAAAATTCATGATTGCCATGTGAACAAAGTAAATAGGGCAGAAAAAAGCACACTATGTCAAAGAGTTCAACCCAACTTGGGAACACGCTGAAAAAATTTATTTAGGGCAGCTATTAAAGGAAAAGCAAGGTTGTTAATTGCTCAGTTGAGGACCGGGTCTAATCATCTTAAGTGTGAGACCGGAAGGTGGACTATTCCTAAGGAAGCATGGGAGGGCAGAATTTACAAATTTTGTAGCAAAGGGGCAATGGAGACAAAATGTCACTTTATCAAGGAGTGCTCAGCTTATGAGGATATCCTACTGAGGGACAATTTAAAAATTGACAATCTGGATGAGTTATTTGATGAGGAGAAAATCAACACGACTGTTAGTTTTTTGGTCAAAATCCATAACAAAAGTTGGAGCATTGCGAAAAATTAGTTTGCCTAGTTTCTATCTTTGTGGTTCTCAGTCCCTTACAACATTTAGTTTCGTGGACGATATTAAAATATCTCATTCATTCATTGGAGACCCTTTTCTAAATCTATTTCCATGCTTGTTTCTGCAAATGCAGTGCAGAGACGTTCATTGCTATCTTCAGACACTCGCTTAAATTTTCCTAAGGTATTACTGATCACTTCGCACCAGAATTGCAGCTGGAGATATGGGAGGCAATGGACTATTTTACAGGGATGGATGACAGGTTCCATGGCTTCATACACAAACCCATTTGAAAAAAAACCATCAAAACTGGAGAAAAAGATCGATGGATAGAGAAAGATGCCTGTAATAGGCGCAGTTGGTAGTATAAAATCGCAGCTCATTCTAATTTTCTTGCATCAATCAAAAAAACATTCCTAAACAGAGGTCGCCGACCGTTATTCTTAACCGATCCCTGGTCTTGCGTTCTGTGTTTTTCTTTTTCTCAAGCTTTCTTTCACGGATGTGCTGGGGTGCTAATAGACGTGCTGCCGCTGTAGGGCTACGGCTCTTGGTTTAATAATAAAAATATGAAAAACGACGAAAGAGAGGAAACTTGATTGCCGTGGACATTCACGGACCACGGGATAATTGCAAATTCAATAGAAAATGAGCTCAATGGATCGGAATGCATGCCGTTAAAAAATAGTATTTGTAGTCCAGGTGTATCCTGCGAATAACTGGGCCCCATAAGGATTGCTACAATCTGAAAAAGTTGATGAATGTCTGCACAGAATGCGCATCTGTAGATACTGTTTCTTTAGCAAACAGTAAAGGGAAAGTGAAGAGCATAATAGGGTTTAAGGTGGATGCTCTCCCCATTGTGGAGAAGAGCAGAATCAATGGGAGCGCTATCATGGAATGCTACTGCTTTCTTTTCTGCGGCAGCAACGCCCAAGCCGGGTCATTTTTGTAGCAGTGCGGTCACATGGAAAAGCAGACTAGAGGCTACTGCTCCTGAAAAGACAGGCCGTGCGCCCCTTCTGGGATGAACATGCCCGACAGATGGACTTTGGCGCTCGATTTGTGCCCTACAGCCGCGCTCCCCAATCCAAACTGTAAGTGCTTGCATTCACTTTTCCTTATATATCCATTAGGCAAATGCCAATACTCTCACAGGTTTCTTATGAATGCTAGGGTTAGCAAACACTCTAGGTCTTACACTAGTTTGGCTTTTCATGAACCCACTTATCTGTAGACTGCCCCTCAAATGATATTTTCCTTTCTGTTTAGTGTCATTATAACTGTCTATTTGATGACTGTGACATTGGTAATGACTGTCATTCATTTCTTAGTGAGTGTGTGGATTGTCATGGAACACTGCTACCTTGATAATCTTGGTGACTTCTTACATCTTATTCTGAACGGCAGCAACGCCCAAGCCGGGTCATTTTTGTAGCAGTGCGGTCACATGGAAAAGCAGACTAGAGGCTACTGCTCCTGAAAAGACAGGCCGTGCGCCCCTTCTGGGATGGAACATGCCCGACAGATGGACTTTGGCGCTCGATTTGTGCCCTACAGCCGCGCTCCCCAATCCAAACTTTTGTAAGTGCTTGCATTCACTTTTCCTTATATATCCATTAGGCAAATGCCAATACTCTCACAGGTTTCTTATGAATGCTAGGGTTAGCAAACACTCTAGGTCTTACACTAGTTTGGCTTTTCATGAACCCACTTATCTGTAGACTGCCCCTCAAATGATATTTTCCTTTCTGTTTAGTGTCATTATAACTGTCTATTTGATGACTGTGACATTGGTAATGACTGTCATTCATTTCTTAGTGAGTGTGTGGATTGTCATGGAACACTGCTACCTTGATAATCTTGGTGACTTCTTACATCTTATTGACTGAACTGTGCACGCAAAGGCTTGGTTTATGCTGTTTTTTCACTGCTTTCTTTACCTTGAAAGCACTGTTGCATTAACCTGTCACATTTTTACAATAATGTAATGCATAGATACCCTGCCGTTGCCACCTAGAGACACATAAATCATTATCATATATGGAACACAGTTATATCATACATTCTCCATGGGTTTCCACTAATCTTAACACATGACACGACTGTCCTTACTACCTACTAACAGTGCTATCTAACTGCCTTATCACTGTTTACTGCTTTTGACACTGTTACTGTAGATATCTCTATGACATGGTAAATCAAATACATTTGCCATGTCTCAGACCTTGTAGTCACCGTTTATTTCTTCACTGTACTGTGCTCATAACATGATTTGACACTGCTAGCTACAGGTGTGTAGGGTCTTACACAGATGTTCGGCACTTCAAAGGAATCATTACACTCTAGACAGGGCTTTACAATGGCTTTGATGGCCCTTTTCGCTGTCATCTGTTACTTGAGAGCTATTCACTTACTCTTATGAACTGTCCCTTGCTCTTGATTACTGCAATGAGCAATCTATGAACTGTCCACTGGAAGGTTATGCGACACTGTCACACATTTGATGACCTTGGTCTTCACTAGCTCTTATTCTTGACATTTATTCAACAGTATCTAACACTGCCCTTTTTACTTGCTACAGTTAACTGTATCAGTTCATCACACAAACCCTTAAGATTTAGTCCAAGACCCCCCTTACACAAACCCTAGGGTCTGTTCATAGGCTGCCACTGTTTGGTAAACATAGCAGTCTTTTAGAGGTTCTCAATGATTAGAGGTTGTATGAGACTTCTAGCTTTGCTTTGTAAGAATAGTCAAAATGATTTTGAATTTTGCCTAATTCAAGGTTCTGGCTACCAAGCTGTACAATTCTCTTTAAATGATCAATCTTCATCTGCACAAAAATCTACTTAACAGCATCCACACTGAGTTTTTCAACAATAGCGAAGTCGAAAAATGGTATCATCCTTGTCAAGTTTCCAATTTTCATAATTTTATATACTTGAGATACCTGCTGTAACATCCTCAATATGATTAGTCTTTTCAATGAAAGAATATATTATTCCATCTGCACTTCTGAAACAGGAGAGCTGATGACAATTTGTCACTAAGCTTTGTGAGCTTCCTAGAAAGACTGAGCCTTAGATCTTTTAACTCCTCTCCTTCTCATTCTCAATTTCCAAATCAAGGAGCCCCATGCTTGTGATCATAGGGTGTGACAGAAATAAGAGTTGGTAGTACAGGTAACAGAAATAGTAGCTAACAGTTGCAAGTCCTTCTGGGTCAGGTTTTATTGTATGAGTAGTAAATTGTCATCACTTGTGATTTAGGAGTCTTCTTCATCATGCACATAAGACCATGAATGTCCTCTATAGAACAGGAAGCTTCCTACCAGAGTTTGAGCTCAATTGCAATCCCGAGTTGTTCAAACCTTATGTCAAGGTAAAGCTACTAACTTCTCAGGCAAACACAAATCTGGTCTGCCCCCTTTTCTTCACTGACAAAGCTAACCATCAATTCTTCTGACCTTTTCTCTGCTATGGAGTCCTCAACATCAGGAACAATTTGGAAGCTTGAGCCTGTCCAGCTTCCTCACTAGACTTCCTATAGTGAACTGACATTAACTTTGCTGACAAACAACACAGTACTGAATAAGACTGTCTTTTACAAGCCTTCCACAACTCATGTCAACACAAAGTTAATATTTGAACATGATCCTATCCGGTGTTTCCTGCCATGCACTATACCTCTTTTGATGTTGAAATCATGGAGAGATTGTAATGCTGCTTGCTTCTGTTATGTAATCTTCCATGACTGTCCTAAGTTTAGGGTTTCAAGAAATGAAAGAAAACCCTTCACAAACTTTGTAGCACACCAATACCCAGGAGTATTGCTCCAAGCATCTTCACTATCTTCATGACCCTATCAGAGGTCTGTAGCTGCCTGTAACATCTAAAGTAGGTTTTTTAACACTGTCCATTGCCGCTAGCTTCCCATAAAAAATGGTCTCATTTGGGCAGACCTATGCTTATGGCATCTAATGCTTCTATCCATTTTGTGAAAATACTTGACACTTTTCAAGAGATTTCTCATGACTAAGCAAACTGTTAACAGGCTAAGTAGAACCCTTAATGCTGTTTCAAAGCCCCCTAAAGATAATACAGTCCTTTCTATTAACCATTCTTTTTAATAGTTCAATAGACTCTCAACTACCCTTGTATGTATATTTTCAACAAAAATGTTAAAGGATTTGAATGATAGTATGAGACTCCGGGACTTTTACATCAGCAAACAGTGTTCTTACAGGCTTATGGTCTGCATATAAATTTCTTCTGTCAAAGTTTTCATGAGACAAGTAATACCTGGTAAATATAGAATGCAACCATGTAAATCCTTCATTTTGGAGATATTTGGGCATGTGGGAATGACTTGTTACAAGCTCCTGAAAGTTCTTCTCCATTTAGCGTGCCATGCACCTTTCCCTCATTCTGCAATGTGCCATGCAGGGCAGCAAGGCAGCTTCCACACCTTATCTGGAGAAAGACTCCTTCAATGCCTTGCTAACCCTAAAACTCAAAAGAAAATGCCTTAGATTTTGCCAAAACTTCCCTGTAAAACTGGCATGGAACTTTGATGAGTATTAAAGTTTTCATTTAGGCGCGTAAGACTTGAAAAATCATTTGACACCACAATAACATTTCACCTTTTCAAAGTCTAAGACCTTTATATCACCAATTTATGCCTTCCAAGGCATGATTTAAGACCCCAAAAGTGTCATGTCCCCTGATTTGGAACCCTAGAATGTAAATACAAAAGGAAATATATATATATATATATATATATATATTATAATTTCAATATTATTATAACTAGTAATTGCACTTTGGTGTGCAATGGGTACGCCAAAGAGGTCTGGAAAGTCAATTAAGAAATAAATTGATTTTTTAGGTATTGCTAGATCATTTAGAAAATATTTTTGTTTATATATATTATTATTAGTATTATTAGTACATTATGATTATCTCTATTATATTTTTATAATATAATAATATTATTATATTAATATTTTTTTTTTTATTAATATACCAATTTAGATTATGTTACATTATTAGTATATTAGTATATTATTATTAATATTAGTAATCTATTATTAACTAATATTATTATTAACGGGGGGACGGCAGGGGACGGCGACATACAAAATATATATATATATATATATATATATGATTTTTTCAAAATTTATTAATATATTAGAGAGAGAGAGAGGGAAAGAGAGATAGATATGTCAATAAATTAATAATTGATAACAACAATATCAATATGTAAGTAAATCGTGAGAGTAGTACTATAACAGTATAAGAAATGTCATTAAAGCATTGTAAAATTTATCACAGGAGTATCAAACATCAATAAAACCATGGTCTATCAATATGAAATATCCAAATGTCTCAAACATGTATCCAGAAGTCTCAAAGTTCAAAAATGAATCAAAATTAAATACAAACAGTCTATGAATTAAAGCCTCATTCAAGCTATGAATATCCAAAGACTTAGAACTATCTGAGTCACTATCATCCTCTGGCAAAGAGTGGAACTAAAAGATTTAATATTTAGTCTTTTTCAGACTTTAGCCCAAACAATTAAAACATTAAATAGTTGGTGGGTCCCGCACGAAAGAACTAAACCTTTAAAAAATCATTTTTTAATATATTTTGACTTGCAGCCTGTAGGGGACGACTAGTCGTCCCCAATCCGTCCCCAATTCGTATTGGGGACGGGGAAACGTCCCCAATCCATCCCCAAAGTGAAGGAAACGTTTCCTGGTGTTTCCGATGGATTTTGCATTTTCGGGGATGGCAAGGGGACGTCCCCTTTGCATCCCCCCGTCCTCGGGACGACAGGGGACGGGGACGGGGGGTTTTGGGGCAGGGGACGCGTCCCCGTGTAGCATAGATTATTAATATTAAATTTTTTATAATATTTATAATATTGTATTATTATTTTGATATTACTATTATACTATTCTAATTATTATAATATTAGATTATTCTTATTATTATAATATTAGATTATTCTTATTATTAAATTATTCCCACTGTAATATTATTTTTTTAAATATTATAATTAGTAAAATATTATATTATTATTTTGATATTACTATTATACTATTCTAATTATTATAATATTGGATTATTTTTATTTTTAAATTATTTCCACTTAATAGTATTTTTTAAAATATTATAATTAGTAAAATATTAGTAATATTATTAAATTATTAGTATTATTATAATATACAAAGAGAGAGGACCTAAGAAAGAGAGGGATATACAAAGAGGGAAGAAGGAGATAGAGAGAGACAAACACATATTAAGAGAGAGATGAAGACAAAGAGATATGTAGAGATGTAGATAGATCGAGTGACCAAGAGGTTTAGGGAGCGAGAGATAAGAGATATAAAGGGAGATCGATATTGAGAGAAGAGAGATTAATAGTTAAACTTGCATCCATGAAATCTAACTAAATCCTCTTCCATTGTGTTGTGATAGATACAATAGCCTATTATGAAGCTCATATTTTGGCACAATTAAGGAGAAGGTAGGAAAAGATTTGTGAGACTGAATTTTTATTTGTTGATTGCATTTGCTTTGAAAGTTTGTAAGGACTTTTCAACAAATCAATTTTGTGGATATTTTATGATCGTAAAAAGCCATGACAACACTTATTTAGGTAATTCTACCAAACAAGTTCCTCCTATATAATTTGATCACTTTGAGATTAGGATCCAAGTGTCACCCATTAGATTCAAGTTGACAATGTGGATTGTCTGGTTATTCTCCAAGTAGTGCAGGTTGCACTTCATTACTTCTTACCCGAAAATGATGGGTTAAGTTCTTTCTAGTTGATGCATTGACAAGGACCTAATTGTAGGCTAATATGTAGGTATGATGGATACCATATAGCATAGAATTAATTTTCCCGAAAAAAAATTAGTGGTAAGCTATGTTGCATTGTATATTTAACTTGATACTCATACAATTTTGTGATGGTGCCCTTCTTTTGTAGTGAGATGAAATGTTCATAGTTTTTATTATATTAAATTCTAGTTCTTTGGTGTCTCAATACATATGTATTGGAAGAATTATTAGCTATCAAGATTGGAAAGTCAATTAGGAAATAAATTGATTTTTTGTGTACATTTGTATAGTAGAGGAGGTCAATTGATAGGTCATTTAGAAAATATTTTTGTTTATATATTATTATTAGTATTATTATTACTATTATGATTATCTGTATTATATTTTTATTATATAATAATATTATTATATTAATATTTATTTATTTTTATGTATTTACTATTGTATTTTTTATTAATATATCAATTTAGATTATGTTACATTATTATTATATTAATATTTTAATTTTTTATGAGCTTCCAAAGGCATCGAGAGGAGGAGTGAACGCAAGACCAAATGATCGATCAGGAAGAGGGAAAAAGAAGATATTCCGGAAAAAGGGAGATGTGCGAGAAGTGCAATTCTCCCCACAGCCACAATAAAACATAAGCGTAGTATGTATCCAAGTGATTAAGAAGTCTGGAGTCCCACGTAGCAAGGAGAATAGCACGACAAAGAACATCATTTGACCAATGATATTGCTTGAGCAGAGCAGCCAATAGGATCTCAGTGAAACGGTTGCGTTTCGTTCAAGGACGTGGATCTCATCCTGTCATTGGCAAGAGAGGGGCCTGCTATTCATTCCAAACCTTGGCACATGAGTCTGAAGCCCATATTGGGGTAATTTGAAGAGAGATAAACATTTTATGTAACAGATTTAAGGGCTCTAATATGCCACGACCAGTCATCTTATAGATGCATAAACCATCCGCCTAGAAACAGCATCAAGAACAGGTCGCATAAGTAATCATTGAATGAGCAAGGTTATTCGGGAGACGCGGCATTCATCTTCCACAACTACTTGGAATTATCGAGTCAAATACTTTGATCGCTGCTTACTGGGAAGGTTGATATTCAGACGGGAGCTTTATTGCCATACACACTCGCCCCTGACACTACATGAATGTTCTTGGACCATTAGAAGATTATGATGGTTGCCGCCCATCTGAAGACACACTCTCTGGGGTTAGCTGGGCGTCATTATTAATTCCAATCAGCCGCGAGGTTGGTGGCTTTGGCATTTCCGTAAAGAGTCAGAGATTATTGATTCTTTAAAGATGAGAACAGAGATATATAAGACTAGAGCAGATCAAGTGTGAAGGAAAGATGAAGGATAAACAGCCGCAGATCCTCATATGCAAATAGGGGGAGAAGATCGTAGTAAAATATATATATGAAGACCAATAAGGAGTGTAGAAATACAAGAAACCACATTAATGATGATGAAGTATGGAATGATATGAAAGATATGAATAGATATAAAGCTATGGAATATGGAGAAAGTGTAGATTAGAAGACATATCCGATATGCACCAATATTCAGAAGATATCCTCAGGAATAAATCAGAGGGAATATTAGTTTATTTATTGGATTATTATCTTTAACTTGAGGGAATAAATATTATTTAATTCTCTTTTTAACGTTACTTGAAAGTGGGATTACCTTGTTAAAGCATTTAAAGTCCTAACTACATTAAGTTTGTGTTTCTAGGACAAGATTTAGGGTTATCCCAAAAAGGGGACATTACATAAAGACCTATAATCAGGCATTATGACCTTATGAAACCTTCTAAATCTCCCCTAGTGACTATTTGGGCCAAGGTGGCACAAATATATTAAGAAGCACCATTTTGCAGCACATTAGTGATTGGATTCATCTTAACAAGGCAATTATAGTTGTACAGGTTGCTGATCACTCTATTTCTAATACCCGGTTATCATTGGGGACCTTCAGAGGCAAGGTCAATTTTGGTACAATAGTAAGGAAGAGTCCTAGGAGGGTATGAATTCAAAGGTTAAGGTGACCCATTATTGGGAGGGTTGTGTAACTGTCAATCAAATCTATGAATGAGTTTCAACAATCGGAGAATGTGAATTTGGTAGAGATGCAATTGAAAATTGAAGTTGGAGAATGGTAGCAATGCATAGATGACAACACAATTGACTATAGATTGTTTGTCCTAATAAATGGACAATGCTAATGCTATATTAGCACAAATGAAGACAACAACTTCTATCTCACATGATCCATTCTCTCACCAAGAGCAATGCATTAGATATTTCAATTCAAGGCCATGGAACTTTATTCCCAAACTTTATATGCATAAATTCAATGGCCAAGACTTGGTAACTTGAATTTGTCAAATGGAGTAGAGTTTACATTACAACAATACCATTCCAACCAAAAAAAAATCTTTGCATCTCTCCATGTGGAGCTTGGATAACTCATATGGCATTGTTGGTTGTGTGAACAAAAGAACTCAATTATTACATGATTGATTTTTTTGGGATAATTGTCAACATAGTATGGTAGTGACCTTGTGGACAATATTTTTAGCTAGTTGGGCAAGCTTCGACAAATAGGGACAATCAAGGATTACACAATGATTTCAAACTTGATTTTGAGTGGAAGGCATGTTGGATCACAACACATTGGGCCTATTTTTAGGAGGGTTGAAGGATCTTATTCAACATAAGCTAAGGGAGCTAAGAGTTTTTTATCCTTTATTGAAAGATGCTTTCAATAGGGCAAGAAGAGCAGAGGATAGGTATTTGGTTGCTAGGAAATAGACACTCACTAGCTTTAATGATAGTAGCACTTTGACATCCTCTCTTCCACAACCAACTAGATTGATACCTCAATAAATACAAGAGAAATGTGTAATTCCCCAAGCTTCCACTCAAAACATTAATAGACAAAAATTGGACGAACAATTTTTTTACATTGCACATGTGGCATTTAGATGTTGCATTGCAGACTTACATGTGCACAAGGTGTCGTGACATAACACAATGAAGCATTGGGCACCATCATCTATGCAGCAAGCATGGTAGCACAAGTGGTAGACTTAACAAAGCATGGAACACGTGACCACGACAACCATGCAAGAGGGTGGAGCTTCCTCCGCAATGAAGATTAAACACTAGTCCACAATATCATCTCTTGCAGACAAAAGGAGTAGAATGAGAGCCACACCCACTTCATACCCATTCCAAGGTGACACAAATCGACATTCAAGCACATAGGAATACTACACAAAAGATAGGTCAATTGGGAGGTGCGAAGCATCAACTAATCGAATTGATGACTAGTTGATTTCACATCAACACACGCATCCCAACACAAAAGAGAGGATAACCTACAAATTATGACACATTTCTCTAAAGTGATATACTAGGAAGATTAAGCAAACCAAGAGGGACAATTTTTCTTTAGGATTTTTTTTCAAAAAAAGTGCAGGAAGTGCCTATTGGCCAATGGATTAGGACTACAACGCATAGTTGGATAATAATGCACTTTTAGGACTTCAACATGTTAGTTTTAAGATCAAATTTAAGCAAACAGAAAATGCAACACATAAGACAAATGAACACAACACTTTTACCTTGGGAAAACCCTCCTTCTCGAGGGAGAAAAACCTAGCCACAAATATATCACTTATATATTTAATAAAAGAGTAGAAATCCGATTTACAATTAGGCCACTGTAGAAGAGGGGGATTCGCTACTCACGAGTTCTCTTCATTTAGAGAGCCTCACGGGGCGAACAGCCCTAATCTACCTCAGGAATCAACAGTGAGAGTTACTCCGAAAGAGAAGGTCACAGAGATTTTCTAGACAAACTACAAGCTCTCGAAGGATGGTAGCGCAGAAAACTGACAGCACAACGCGATGGCGTCTCGTACGGCAGAGAACTATGTCTCAGAAAACAGCAAGGTGATGCTTCGTCCCAAGAACTTATAGAATATAAGGAAACAACGTAGAACTAAAGTAAAGTAAAGAGCAAGATATGGAGAGAAAGGAAAGAAATACTTACAACTACGTGAGTGATGAAGCCTCCACCAAAGAATGTCTTCTACCTACAAGCGTGATATCTGGAGAGAATGTTGGGGGTATAGGGGTTTGCCTCATCAAACCCCCATTTTGGTGTTCCCAGCCTCCACGGAAGCCAAGTTTTGGTGTTCCCACCTCCACGGTCAGCCAAGAAGATAGAGAAAGAGAGAGAGATGAACAAAGCATGTGGTGAAAGCAAAACCCGCTAAGGAGTAGAACCCGCACCACCAAGTAAGCATGTGATAAAAAAAAACCCCGCTCGAGGAGGAGAACCCGTATCACAATAGAGGTGATAAAAGCAAACCCCATTCAAGGAGAACCTATATCACAAAGTGTAGATGCAAAAGGAGATGTGAAGTCCCCAAGATGCTCACAAGCATGCAGTAAGGGAAATGAAGTTGCAAGAAGAGAAGCTAAGAGAGCTTGAAGCTGCTATAACAAGCTATGTTGAACTATGCAAACAAGGGCAAGATGGAAGAAGGCTGGAGCCAAAGCAAGAGACAAGCTAGAAATGGAAGAGTGGAGCTAGGAGAAGTTGGAAGAACTTAGAAGATGCAAATGAATTGAAAGAATAGCATTTAATGAGGGAAAAGAAGCTTCTTCAGTCGTTACAAGGCGTTCCCGAGCCGTTACCACCGACAAAAGGAGGTGACAAGTGGCAAGCATGCTCAGGGACAGCTGTTTGAGCGTTGAAATGTCGCAGGACGCTAGCGCAGCGCACGGACGTCCAAACACATCACACTACAAAACATCAAGAACGGGAAAAGCCTCGAGTTCGACGAAAAGTTGGCACACGAGGGTAGCTAGTAAAAGGGGTGCTGGAGCATCCTGAGAGCCGCGCGCTGCGCTAGCGTCCTACGATGTTTCAATACAAAACATCAAGAACGGGAAAAGCCTCGAGTTCGACGAAAAGTTGGCACACGAGGGTAGCTGGTAGAAGGGGTGTTGGAGCATCCTGGGAGGGAAAAAGGCTGATGCAAGGGCTAAAATGAGCCTACTCAAGATGCTAAGGGAGTGGACACTAAAGCAGGTGCAAACATGTATGTGAAATTGTGAAGGGTGCAATTTTACGCCTATACATTTTGCCCCCACTTTAGCGGGCATATGAATCTACATTAATATGCATGCTAAAGGAAATCTACTAAACATAAATAACATCATATGCCAAAAGGATACTGTAGAGGAAGCAAATAACTCTTAGGACCACAAAAGCATGCCCCCAAGTTGAAGACCTGCAAAACAAATGTGTTAGACAAGAAAAACCTACACCAGATAGCAATGTTAGCACATAAAAAGCTAAAGGATTCGAGTTAGCAAAGTAAAGAGACCTCGATGTGAAGGGTTGTCTCAGTACTATGCGTCGTCCCCGAATTAAGAAATAACATATAGAAAAATGAAGAGTGGAACGACATATACTCAAGATGAAGAAGATGCGGATCTTCGCTTCGGTAGATGCAAGTTGAGAAGAGAGAGATAAAAATGAAATGAATGCAAGAGTGATAAAAGCAATCCCCGCTCGAGGAGGAAAACCCGTATCACAGAGTAAAAGTGATAAAAGCAATCCTCGCTCAAGGAGGAAAACCCGTATCACCAAGGATAGGTGATAAAAGCAATCCTCGCTCAAGGAGGAAAACCTCCATCACCAAATATAGGTGTAAAGGAGCTTTATAGGTTCTTGGTCTTGTAGAGAGGTATCCCCCAAGATCTCTTGCATGGAGGAAACCTAGGAAAGCGGACTTCGCAGAGTCAAAAAGTGGCCACATAGGCAAGTAAACGGACAATCACGCAAACCGTCAATAGTCTGGAAGGCTTTCAAAGGGGTCCCTCGAGAACCCTTCAAAAGAAGAGGGGTCCACTCAAGGGACGCGCTGTTTGAGAAGCGGGGTCCAGTCAGGCTGCCCCCAAGCTAGACGCAAAAGAATTCATTCGAAAGAAAAGCTTCCGAAGAGGTCCCTCGGGAACCCTTCAAAAGGAGAGGGGGTCCTTAAGAAGGACGCAAATCTCTAGAATGAGTTATCACTGCCCCCGACATATAGGGGAGGAGAACCATGCAAGATACTTAGAACAGGATAGAGGTAAACCTCGATATCACTTATCATTTGAAGAAGAGGCAGGTGCATCAATCAAATGGGAGTTTGATGGCACCTGAATCAAGAAGTTGTTGTATTTTATCCTTCATGGCCTTACATTCGCTAGTGGAATGGCCAGGCACTCGATGGTATGCACGAAAAGAATGTTTTGTTTTATCATGTTTATGAGACTTCTTGCGTGTAGGAGAAGGGAGAGTGATTAAGCGGGCTTTAAGAAACTGCAACAAAATACATTCTTGTTTAGATAAAGAATGAGGAGCAGGAAGCAACCCTTTCTCTTGTGGAGAAAAGTTCGACTACTCACAAGAAGAGGATGCGAAGGTAGCAAACAATGGAGGATCTACATGGAGGGTATTATTCCAACAACGGGGATTATACTCTTCTATGAGATCACCATCATCCTCTTTAACAGAACTGTCAACATTATCCTCTTTAGCAAAGACGTAATCATCTTCCTCAAAAGGAGGACCAACACTAAGAACATTACAATTATTACTCATACCATCCTGTGATACAAAAGAACAATCATCTTTGATAGCAGGTATGGATGATGTTGTTGGAAGGTCTAAGTGGATCAGGTCAACTTTATATTCCTGAATGAAGGAATCTGTAACACTCCCATCTTACAGTTAACGGAAAAACAGTTATTTTGCGAACTTCAACTAAAGAGCAACCGAATAACTAACATTCTAGGGTTTTTCCAAAATATAGATAACGAACTGAAAAGTGAATAACTGCTAGGGCATCATTAACTAACTCACATTTTTCAATAAAAGTAAATACATAATATCTAATTCTTCAGCTAACTTCTAAGTATTTAGGCTCAGCTGAACTAAAGCAACTAATGGTTTTTACCAACCATTTCACAAAAGATCAATAACTAAATAACTGTCAAACTAGGGTTTCCTTTGCAGTCATAAGGAAAAGAAAATCATTCCCAAAGTCACTACATCATTCTCTCATCAATTAACTTTTAAACTTCCATTTCCAGCTGAAAGAGAATATTAACTGAAGAAATATAACAAAGAAACTCAGAAAAACAGTAACTACTTTTCTTTGCTTCCAAAAAAGTAATGAACAATTACTACAGCTATGAAACAAATGTAACAGTTGTCATTCTATGGTCTAAGAAATGGAAAATTAACTACCAACTTTCATCCGGCAATAACTAACTATTCCATCTAGGTTTCCCATTCAACCCATTAACTAACAGAGGAAAGAAATAACTAATTTCAGATCTTTCATTTCAACTGAATAAATCAAGTAACTATCCCATTAATTAACTGCAAAATCTTACAACGTACATTAACATAAAAGAATAACATTCATGGCATAAATGGAAGTAAACTTTAATTAGCATTGCATGTACCTAGATTTACGAGTGAGGTAGAAATACATTTGACATCAGCTTCATGCTGTTTTACTTGGGCATCTTTATCAATGAGGGCAAGAGAATTATCATCAGGGGCTTTACCGCCCAACCAAGACCTACTAGTCTCCCAAGTTTCTTCAACTAAAGAACCCACCCTTCATGAGGGTAATCAACATGGATCAAATTATCATCATGTCTCTGAGCCTGGTGTCAAGGACCTATACCTCCTGATCGACCTTACTAAGGGTACCTCCCAACTAGAAAGGTCACTCTAATTAGTGGTATATCTGGTACTTGATAGCTGACAGATGCTAGATCTAGCATCGTACCTTGGCCAAGGATTTTATTATTACTGGCACTCCTGTGCCGATATCTCTAGCACTACTGTGCCGTCAGCGCTCACACCCTTGCTCGACATGATAATTCTCAGATCAAGTTTACATCTTACCATATCTGGTTTGGTTATCATTCTTCTCTTAGTTCAAGGTTAAGTCTTAACAAAACTTGGTTTGATTTCAGATCTTGTTTAAGGATTATGTTATCATTTTTAGAAAGAGAGAAACTCATCTCGAAACTTATCACATCTGAGTAATAATAGTAATCTACTATTCTCAATTTTATGATGAAGATTCAAGGTCTTATTCGTCAATAAGGATTCAAAGTTCAGTATTACCATGACTTAGCTCTCATTAAATCTCATCTTTTATGAATGTTGTTTTTCATTGGGCACAAGCATACCATGAGACATTTCCGATTTATTGGGGGTTTTCAGATCTCTAACATTTTAACTTCTTAGTCTATGCCTCAGGGTCTGGGTAGAAGTATTTCTCTTAACTTAAGTTTAAGCTCATTACATAACATATATTTGAATAGAGAGACTCTACTCAGTCTCTTTCACTTCTCTTAAAGCAAAACGGTTTACTTTAACCAAATATTGCTCCCATTGTGTACCTATATACGGTGATACATATTCGGTGAGGAGATCCTTCAGGTTTAACATTTTATCTTTGTATAAAGGTCTCGGAGTGAGGAAGGATAATACACTATTCCAACTCAGATAAAAGAAGAGAAGCCCAAAAACAAGTCTAAGTCACTGACCAGGTTCACAACAAAAGGAGTCTTCTATCAGCCAAGCCCAGTATAAGAATATTGCAAACACTTAGATTCAAATGCTATCAAAAGTCAAGGAGATTCCATGTGATTTCATTATATTCTAAAGGATTTTAATTACAATTCTAGATCCTTTCGTTGCAAGTTAAAAACAAAAAGATTTGTTTACATGCTTCACATAAGGACTCAATTTGGTGAAAAGGTTGATGACCCAGATCCAACTCAAATTAATTAAGGCAGAGAACAAGAAGTGCTCAGTTATGAACCCTATAACTAACAAAAAATATATTAGTGATTCGAGTAGTTTTCAAGTCGACATTGGTTACCAGAGCTAAAAGAATGAAAGATTATTCACAAGAAATTCTGGCGTAAAAGTCTTCACTATCATGATAGAGATAACCAGAATCGACCAAAAGACAATCTTCTCACAACTACGATGCCTGACTTATAATATTCATCAAGAAGTTCTCAATTAAGATTAAGATAACTTGATAAAGATTTTAATCGCACTTATCAGATATTATTACTTGCTTGAAAGGAAGATCCGACATCTTGAAAGGATCCAAATTTCTATTTCTCGATTGAACGGGTCTAAGCTACGAAGCTTCCAAGTCTTTCTGACCACGAGTGAAGAAAACGGCGAACTCAAGAAAAAGAACCACCTTCCGCAAGATTGAAGACACAACTTAACCATCATTCAAGACCCGTTCGGCTTCAACAGAAGAACAAAATCGCCAAGAGAAAAGGATGCCGAAAGGAATGGTGAAGTAATTGGGAATGAGGAACGAATACAGAGCTAGCAAATAGAAAAGGTGAATGTATTCCCACGTTTTGAAGAAGAAGGAATGAACTACGGCAATTGTATTTTTAAGCAAGAGACAATACAAGCTCAAAGTACAGAGCTAACAAGAAAACCAATTCTCCTGTACGCAACCCTTGTGGATGACAAGAATATGTGAGAATTACTCCCGAAAATGAGAGAGAGAACGATGGAATTGCTTGACAAGATAATTGAGTAGCGGTTATGAAGCTGTGACCAGATGGCTTTTGTCTCAGGCAAGAACGACCCTCTTTCACAATGGAGAACGATGGTATTTCAGAAGAAAAAAAAACGAACCCCCCGGCAGAGCAGCTGCGGTGGTAAAAAAAAGGAAGCGAATGAAAAGAGAGGCCTCCAAATAAAATGCAAATACCTCCAGAAACTTTTGTTCCAAGATTGCTTGAACTCCCAGAGTCCTCTCGACTCCCATCTTGGCCATTTCGACTGGAGGCAGGGAAAAGACTACCACCAACGACTCAACTTTAAATTAATTCATTTTTTTATTTAAGCCTTACTTAAGTTTAAATTTAGATTGATGGCCTTTCGAATAATTTTTTATCCAACATCATTAATTTAATATTAATTTGCCATTGTAAAAATATATTTATATATATATCAAGAATTATTCCTCTCTACTCTCAAGAGGATATTATTATTTAATATTTTATTTATATCAATTATTTTAATTTAATATTTATAAACCTTTAGGAAATCTCCTTAAAAGGTGATTAGTGATATTTATATATAAATATTTAAAATTGACCTACATAACGATAATTATATTAAATTACTCATGGCCAAGGTAATGACGTCGACATAACTGTCTTGCCCCGACTCTAGATTTGATGATAAAATTGATCCATTGTTAACCACGTCCTCTCCCTGATGATATTTCCCTTTCTTTCGTAGTGTCGGCAATCTTGCATCCACTAACAAGGATTATGGTTAGATCGTTCTCAACGGCTTAATAATATGCATTTTAATTTAGTCTCATGATCTCATTCAACTTCGCGTGAACAATAAATTCACTTGCAAAATAAAAAGTCCGTTAATATTACAGTTACAATAAAAAAACAACTATTGCAACCTTGTCATAATCACATGAAAGCAGTTACTTGTAACTAACACTGTATTCGAAATACATAACCAAACATATAGTCTCAAAGCGAGGGATGTGACAGAATCTGTAAAGTCTAAAGAACCCCAATCATCACCAAGACACGTGTTCTCTTGAGAAGAGATAGGAGGAGTAGACTTACTACCCTTTGCTTCAAGGGAATCTTCTTTAAGGACATTTATCTCAAGAGTATCCTTTGTAGTAGGTACTGCAAGAGTAAACGTCAACGCATTGGAAGATACTGAAGGAATAAGAGTAGGCATAACCGAAGCTCGACCATTAGTTGCCATCTTACATAAGTGCATAGCATCAGGGTCAGCCTTGACTGTGATTACTCGATTATTGCAAATGAACTTAAGAGATTTATGCAAGGTAGATGGGACTGCACCCATAGCATGAATCCACAGCCTACCAAGAAGAAGGTTATACAGTAATTTGTCTGACATAACATACACAAGGGTGGGTATGGTAACGGGTCCAAGCTGCAAGGGTAATACTATTGTACCTAGAGCTTGTCGCTCAACATTATCGAACCCGCGAATGACAACAGAAGAGGTATTAAGAGAAGATGAATCAATATTAATCTTAGGCAATGGATCAATGTTGCATACATTGAGCGCTGAACCAGCGTCAACGAGAGTACGTCTAATGCCAATCTTATTAAGGTTAACTATGATCATTAAAGGGTCCACTTGCTTCTGTACTTCCAGAGGCGGGAGCTCCTGCGGATAGAATGTACTATTCGGAAAATCCGCACGAATATATGCCATCAACGCATCAGCATCCGTCGGCCTAGCGGAAGAAGGCAAGAGGATCTTTTGCAAGGCTTCCTGAAGCATACCTTGATAAACTGGAGTAGATTGAAGCAAGTCCCACAATGAGATCTTATCCGGAGGAACCCGAGGTTGCTCGATAAGATCATGATCACTAGGTGCTTTAGTCATAGGTTTAGGTGCTTGAGGAAGGCTTGGTTGTTTATTCATATTATTCTTATAAGTATGGGCTACCACTCTATAAAAGGGAGCCTTAGAAAGGTCAGGGGAACCACCATCAAATGGAACACCATCAATAGAACAAATCCTTTTAGGAGGACTAGCTGGAGTCGCGTAAATGATCGATCTCTTAGGCCTTTGAGGGGTAGCAAAGACATAAACTACATTTATGGAATCATCACAACTAGTAGAACAATTATTCGAAGACATATTCTCAACATCAACCCAAACATGATCAAATGTGGAATAATTATTTCAAGAAACATTCTCAACATCGATCCAGAGAGAATCAGATGTGGAAGGAGGTTCATCATTTGCTAAGGCATCATCTCTGGAAGAGAGTGCATTAGAAAAAAGATGAGATTCATCATTTACCAATGCAACATCTCTAGAAGAGAGTGCATTGGGATGGAGAGGAGATTCATCATTCACAAATGCATCATCTCTAAAAGAGAGTGCATTGGAATGAAAGGAAGGTAGAGTGACATTAAGAAAGGTATCTATAATTTCATCTTCTTGCAACAAAATATCCTTCGAAGCAAGAGGACTTTCGTGAGAAGGATCAAAGACACCAAGTGGCATAGGCAAGGCCAAGTCACTATCACATGCATTAAATGGAATATCATTAACATTTTGAATAAAATTAGAAACTGAGCTAATAAAAGAAGATATTAAATTCATTATGATTTTTTCGGTATTTTCTATGCTGTAGTAAATCGCGTTTTCAAAGCGGAATTTGAGGTCGGAACTTGCATCGGTCCCTAAAATTCGACTATCGAAGGCACTAGTATTTTAGGGACTAAACTAGTTCTTTAGAAGACCTTTCCAACGGTGCAAACGGTTCTAAATTCTGAGCACTGAGTCAAAAGTTATGACCCCGCCAAGTAGGGGTAAATAAATTCCTAGTTTTTCGGAAGATTTTCTCTTCACGTCGGGTTCACCAAAATGTAGAAGAGGGGGATTCGCTACTCACGAGTTCTCTTCATTCAAACAACCTCAGGAATCAGCGGTGAGAGTTACAAAATTCGAAAGAGCAGGTCACAGAGATTTTTTGGACAAACTGACAAGCTCTCGGCCAAAGGACGACAGCACAGAAAACCGACAACAGCATGGCGCGCTGGCATCTTGTACGGACCAAAGAACGAGAATGTCTCAAAAAACAGCAAGGTGAATGCTTCTATCCTAATTATTAAGAACTTACAGAATATAAGGAAATAACAGAGTGTAGTAGAACTAAAGTAAAGTAAAGAATAAATGATAAAGATATGGAGTCAGAAAGGAAAGAAATACTTACAACTACATGAGTGATGAAGCCTCCACCAAACGAATGTCTTCAATACCTGCAAGCGTGATATCTGGAGAGAATGTTGGGGCTGTATAGGGGTTTGCCTCAGTCAAACCCCCGTTTTGGTGTTCCCACCTCCACGGTCAGCCAAGAAGATAGAGAAAGAGAGAGAGATGAACAAAGCGTGTGGTGAAAGCAAAACCTGCTCAGGAGTAGAACCCACACCACCAAGTAAGCATGTGATAAAAGCAAACCCCGCTCGAGGAGGAGAACCCGTATCACAACAGAGGTGATAAAAGCAAACCCCACTCAAGGAGGAGAACCCGTATCACAAAGTGTAGATGCAAAAGAAGGAGATGTGAAGTCCCCAAGATGCTCACAAGCATGCAATAAGGGAAATGAAGTTGCAAGAAGAGAAGCTAAGAGAGCTTGAAGTTGCTATAACAAGCTATGTTGAACTATGCAAATAAGGGCAAGATGGAAGAAGGCTGGAGCCAAAGCAAGAGACAAGCTAGAAATGGAAGAGTGGAGCTAGGAGAAGTTGGAAGAACTTAGAAGATGCAAATGAATTGAAAGAATAGCATTTAATGAGGGAAAAGAAGCTTCTTCAACCATTACAAGGCATTCTCGAGCCATTACCACCGACAAAAGGAGGTGACAAGTGGCAAGCATGCTCGGAGACAACTGTTTGAGCGTTGAAACGTCGTAGGACACTAGCGCGGCGCGCTAGTGTCCAGACACGTCACGCTACAAAACATCAAGAACGGGAAAAGCCCCGAGTTCGACGAAAAGTTGGCACGCAAGGGTAGCTGGTAAAAGGGGTGTTAGAGCATCCTGAGAGGGAAAAAGGCTGATGCAAGGGCTAAAATGAGCCTACTCAAGATGCTAAGGGAGTGGACACTAAAGCAGGTGCAAACATGTATGTGAAATTGCGAGGGGTGCAATTTTACATCTATTTAGCCACACACTAGGCCGAACTGGTGCAATGATTATAGAACCTCTCTAGATGCAAATACACAAGCAATATCGATCTCCTTGAATATATATCAATTTGCTGTAGATAAGCAACTCCTCTTGAAGAATGTGAATTCCTTGAGAATAATAATCGATCTGTTGATAAAGATAATCTTCACTCAGAAATAAATATGCGAACTTCACTTGAATAAGTGGATGATAAACTGAATGATAGCTGCCTTATATTTATATATAATAAGATGTCTCTTCATGAAAGGTCGGCCTTGTTCACCAAACAAGGCGTCTTTTTCTAATTGGTCGGCCTCAACAAAATAATTATATATATTTATAGCAAGTTGTCTCCTTCCATTTAATATGAATTTATGAATTATTTAATTTCAAATTTGTGGGAGAAAGAACCTCCCGCCGCTACAGCATCAACACTCACTCTTAGCTAGGGAGGTATCTTTCTCAATATCCATGTCATGGAGTCTCTCAACGTGACACCCACAATGGCTACACCCATTTGTGGAAAAGAGTTCATCACGAAGTCACTTAACGTGATATTGTCATGGAGTCACTCAACATGACGTCCACCATGGCTACTCCCATGTGTGGAAAGGAACATGTGCACAAGTGCCCATCACGGAGTCACTCAACGTGATGTCGTCATGGAGTCTCTCAACATGACGTCCACCATGGCTACTCCCATGTGTGGATAAACACAAGTGCAAAGGATTCATCACGGAGTCTCTCAACGTGATGTTGTCATGGAGTCTCTCAACATGACATCCACCATGGCTACTCCTAGAGGGTGGAAAGAACCACATCTTCGTCTCAGAGATGGACAAGGGCTTTCACCTCAAATTTCTCCGTCTCAGAGAAAAATGCATTACAAGGGCTTTCACCTCATACTTCTCCGTCACAGAGAAATATACACTAACAAGGGCTTTCACCTCATACTTCTCCATCACAAAGAAATATACACTAACAATAAGTCTTTATGATGATGACTCCCTCTGAAGCTACAAGTTCTTGCATCAACCTCTTGACCTCCTCGTCCAAGGTTGCCTCTGTTGGTTTGTCAAACTCCCTCTGAAAGTTGATTCCTCCTCTTCGAAGAAATTGATCGCAATGACAACTTGAATAGGTTCTTCCTCTTCGAGAGATGTCTCCAGCCACCAACTCAGTCCCATGGCTGCAAGCTATGACTCCATGCTTGATCATTTCTCCAGTCGGCATGACTTCCTCACAAGATGCCTCAAGCTCTTCCTCTCTATGCAATCTCTCATCACCCTCTTGCTCCTCGATCCGTCCTGGAAGCATTTTAGAGAGAGATTACTAATAGTTTAAACTACCCCGAAGAAATATCAATGCTAGAAGCATACAAGATTCACTATCCCAATGTTATAGCATGAATTAATAACCACTTAAAAGATTCATTCAAGGTACAAGCATAAAAAATACTTATCTCTTTATGTTGGTACACCAATGAGCTAGACCTATAATTGTGCCTCATCTTCGCCACCTTCACTCAATCTTGGCCTCAAGGAAAGTGGGAATATGAATCGACCGTTTAGTAGAGATTGAAGACTCCATTTAAATCTTGAGATCACATTGTGAATCAACGCACCCATACTCATGCGATGAAAGAGTTTAAGCAATCAAAGGAATGAAAATAAATCATCACAACTTCCTTCCACACGGCCAAAGAAAATATGGCATAAGCGACCCTTAATCAACGAATACCACAGGAGTCGTCCTCCTTACATCACCACCACAACCACATTGAATATTTATTTATGCATCGAACAGGCCTGTGGCTTCAATCATTACTTCCAGACTGAATTTCTGTTTAACCAAATCTGATCGGATCTTTTCCCAGACCCACTCCGATACCATGTTAGTTTTAGGATCAGATTTAAGCAAACAGAAAATGCAACACATAAGACAAATGAACACAACACTTTTACCCTCGGAAAACCCTCCTCGAGGGAGAAAAACCCAGCCACAAATATATCACTTATATATTTAATAAAAGAGCAGAAATCTGATTTACAATTAGGCCACACACTAGGCCGAACTGGTGCAATGATTATAGCACCTCTCTAGATGCAAATACACGAGCAATATCGATCTCCTTGAATATATATCAATCTGCTGTCGATAAGCAACTCCTCTTGAAGAATGTGAATTCCTTGAGAATAATAATCGATCTGCTGATAAAGATAATCTTGACTCAAAAATAAATGTGTGAACTTCACTTGAATAATTGGATGATAAACTGAATGATAGCTGCCTTATATTTATACATAACAAGATGTCTCTTCATGAAAGGTCGGCCTTGTTCACCAAACAAGGCGTCTTTTTCTAATTGGTCTGCCTCAACAAAATAATTATATATATTTATAGCAAGTCGTCTCCTTCCATTTAATATGAATTTATTTATTATTTAATTTCAAATTCGTGGGAGAAAGAACCTCCTGCCGCTACAGCATCAACACAATGCACTTGAAGAACTCCAACACACTAGGAGGACTCCAATGCATCTAGAGGATTTCCAACACTGTAGTCCTTCAATTGCGTTGTAATAATGGAAATCTCAAAGAAGAAATCTATATGATTCAACCTAAGGGGTATATTGCACTTGGACAACAAAAAGTGTGCAAACTTGTGAAATCCCTCTATGATCTAAAGCAAGCTCTCTAAGCCTAGTAAATCAAGATTGATGAGCATCTCCTTCGACATGGATTCACTAGGAATTCATACGATTCTAATCTCTACCTTAAAGATTAAGGGGGGGAGATTGTGATTTGAATTGTATATGTTGATGATTTAGTCATAAAGGGAGTCCTCTGCAAATTATCAACAAAGACCTGATCTCAAATGATCATTTGACATGATAGATCTTAGGCTCTTGCATTATTGTCTTGGACTTGAAGTGTGGCAAAAGAAAAATCAGATTTTCATATCTTAGATGAAACATGCCAAGACAATGCTCAAGAAATTTAGGATGGATGATTGCAAGCCCATGTTGACACCCATGGAGATAGGATTGCAATTTTCTCGACATGATCCGTCACCTCAAGTGAATGCTACTCTTTATTGTCATTTGATTGGGAGTCTAGTTTACTTGACTTACAGCAGGCCAGATATCAACTATGTTGTTAGTTATCTTTTGAGGTTTATAAAGGAACCTAAGTTTTTACATTGGAAAGTAACAAAACACATCTTGAGATACATCTATAGCATAGTGGAGTATGGCTTGGACTACAAACAAATTGAACATTTTTTTGGCAAGGATACATAGATGTGGACTATGTAGGTTCTTTGGATGATAGGATGTCAACTTCGAGCCTTGTTTTCTTTTTGGGCTCTAGTTGGCTATCATGGGGGAATGAAAAGCAAACCCTCGCTACTCGCTCTTCCATGGTGGCAAAATTTGTGTTGTTGGTGGAGTTGTCTATGAAGCGATATGGTTATGTTGTTGGGACTTGGTGATATTCACATATAGAGAGTCCTTGTAGGAAGATTTTGTTTGTAGTCTTTTTTGTGCAGTGAGGTACCAACTATTGTGATACAATTGGCATGATGATTTATGTATTATAGTGGTTGTAGTGTTGCAATACATCATGTATGTCGGTTAACATGTGGAGATGTTGTGGTAGCAATTGCGGTATTTGGAATGAGTCACAACTACATATGAACTAAGTGTTGTTGAAGCATGATTAGTGATGTAGGAGCACATGTAGCAAAATTGATGAACATGTGGCAAGATCGAAGGATAGAATAATGTCTTGAAAGATGGCACTAGATATTGCAAGCAGTCTAGGGGTATGTTGTGTTGATGTTAGCTACCACAAGCAATGAACTAGTACTGGTGGCTATATTGGTAACATGTATATGCATCGACAATGTAAAGGTTGTAATTATTGTTTCATAGTGTGCAGCAACAACAAAGCTTACAAGGAGCTTGTCCATGTGGAGACATCTTACTTGATGGAAAGTGTGGTAAGCTAATGTCACATATGTATGGAATATGGTTACCACGACTTAGTTGTACAGTTGGATAGATCGTATTCCCATGAATACATCTATATATAACAGTTTGTATGAATGTGCCAAGCTTACTTGAGTCTATGAACTCATTGTAATAGACACCAAAGACATTTGTACATTGTTGTTGTGTAAATACTTGATATATTGCAAAAGAAGGGTATGTTGTAGATTGAGACTTTGTGAGAAGTTTTCATAGGCCTTATTTTATTGAATCGGTATTGATTTTGACTAATATAATTGTGAATGTATTTTGGTGGTGGGTTTTCTCTCGTTAGGGTTTCCCATTTAAAATTCTTTGTCTTGTTTAATCTTGTGACTACATTTTGTTCCATCATACATATTTATTTAGATTTGGTACATGACTGTTAATTGAACACATAATCTTAAGAATTCTTTATTCCAGTCTATTGGTCCTCTATAACAAGGGTGAAAGTCCCTAACATTTGTCATATCTTGTTAGGTATGGGTGTTCCTAACACACATCCTATAGTTCTATTTTGTGGCAATCAACTAGTGTTGAAACTTGTTTAGAATCTTGTTTTTCGTGAGCACACTAAACACATTGATATCCAGTGCCACTATGTTTGCAAACATGTCCAACAATAGAATATTCAGCTTTAGTATTGTTCCACACAATTGCAACGTGCTGAAATGTTTACCAAATCTCTTGCAATAGTAAAGTTTTAAGTTTTTCGAACTTTCTTGATTTGTCCTCTTGAGAAAATGATCTAATAAGGGAGGGATTGTTGGAATATTAATAATACACCATTTTGTAATAAAACAACCTATAATATAACTATAAACAATTAGAATGTTAATATTATTATTGTATAAAGCTATAGATTAGTTGAGAGGTGGTTGTTTGTTTGGTTCATATTCAACCAAACTTCACTTGTATATATATTGCTTGCCTCAACATAATAAGATCGCTCATTGCCTCTTAATAATTCAGTTCATATTTATGTGTTGGGTTGTTTATGTTTTATGATATTTGATATATTATATTATGCTTTACGAAGCAATTAAGTGGAAGAAAGAGCTTGTGCTAAGCATCAATACATTATAAGTTGTGCCATAAAATGAGGTGAAACAGACTCATCTCTAATGAGGTGCAAAATACTTAGAGGGGCTTTGGAGGACAAAAAGGTCTTATACACCAATTCTCTATTATATTGCTTCAAGGTGGATCCTAGTAAAAGAGAACTGGGCACTAACCATGGGTTTGGAGTGGGAGTTATGTATGCCAGCAATATGATAAAGCCTGCTTGAGGAGTATTATCAATTCTTCAGTATTATGGGACTTGTATTGTGGTCCTTTCATTTTATGCTTTTAAATTGAAGGTGCCTATATACATTAATTGATTGACAGCAAGTACGTTTGTACAATATACAGATGCTTGAACCATAGGAGGTATATGTGCTGATTAATAGGTTGCAGTGCTTGCGTATAATACATGGATGCTCAAACAATAGGAAGTATACATGTTAATTGATTGGTTGCTAAGTACTTACGCACAATTTGTGGATGCTTGAACCATAGGAATTATTGAGTTTGTGAAACATCAATTGCCAAAGATATCAGCAATATATGATTCTCATGGACATTGCAAAAGTTCTGAGAGAGATTTATCAGAAAACTAATGGCAAGACAATATTTCTCTGGAGAGAAATGATGAAACTACACAAATTAAGGTTGAAATAAATGATTTGGTTAGAGGTATAATAAAAGGTCAGGAAAGGAAGGCAAGGGTTGAGCAACAAACTTAAACTTGAAGCAGTAAATGTGAAGTGGATAACCAAGTGAGCTACCTGTTGATTGTTTGCTAGTTGCCAATATGTATGTGTTTTTTTCATCACATTTTGAAGTGGTTAGTAGCTGTTGTATCTCTTCAAATGGTAATGTACTGTAACCTACTATACTCTTTTGGGTGTCTTTTCCTTTCTGGAAAATGCATTCAATGCAGTATCTTCGCCAAAGAATTTAATATTTTCAGAGAAATTTGAGGACCATGCATCCCAAAAGATTTGCATGCATGGCTGGTAATCAAAACTGACAATATGTATTGACATCTGCTTTTTTCTTCATCCTGTGGAATTCTGCTGAAATGCTATAATTATGTAATTTTCATTAATGGGCATCTTGATTTTCATGTGCCCTTCCCCATCGGCTTTGGAGACCTGTTTCAGTATCTTTGCAGATATCAGAATCTCACTTGTGAATTCCATGAAATCCATTGGGCTACTTTTCACTGAATAACAGTGGAATGACATGCTTCCATTGAGCTGCAGATCTATACCAAAACATCTACAAACTCTGCAGACCCAAACACACTCTTTGAAGCCTTCAATATTCTTGAAGTGGAAAAATTTGTATTGGCATTGACAACCTCTGCAAGTTGGCTTGTTGATTTCGGTCCTTAGCACCGACAAGTTCACAATTGAACAAAATCTTGAAGAGAACAAAAAATAATAGCTAACTTTGTTCCATCAGTTATAAATTTGTTGTACTTTCAAAAACTCTAAAGGTATAAATGGGGGTGGTGATGAGAGAAGGGGGGAAGAATGCAGGAATGTGCTTTGGGGATAGGATGGCTATTAAATTAACTTATACAAACTAAAAGAAACTGAAATTAAAAAGTAAATGTTGGTGTAAATAGGTATTTTTCCTATCTAGTCTTATCTAGGTCCTATTTACATTGTTAAGTCCACTTAGGTCCTAGGAGCATATCTTTCTAGTTAGCATTAATTAGGGGGGAATCTTTCTAGTTAAGCATTAGTTGTCACTTATTTTATCTAGTTGGCTTTTATTTAATGCTTTTGTCCTAAGTTATTTAATATTGGCTCATGTCATTTAATTATGACAACCATTTAATGTTGGTACATCATCACCCTTGCCTATATAAGTAAGGCTTCATATGTACATTGTAATTCATCCAAGCAAGTCAACTGAGATATTTTTCAGTTGTGTAAGTCCAATATATCATTGCAATCTTGCATCCATTGTTGCAATTTCATGTTCTTGCTTTTCCCTCTTGTGGAAGGTTGTTTTTGGTTTTTGCAGATGATCCTGGAGGCTTGAGTCCTTGAGTGACTCTAACACGGTATTAGAGTTTCAGAATTGCAAAACCCCTTTCTCCAATCCATGGGAGATAATGAAGCTTGAGCTATTGCAAGGTTGCAAATCTTGATGGATCTTGAAAAGTTGAGTATGCTCTTCTCTTGCATCATATGATGACCTGGAGAATCAGAAAAACTTGATAGAAATAGCATATTTGGGGTTTTTTCTTTGTGTCTTTATATTGCAGGTTCATTTTGGAGCATTTTGGGTAAAAATAAACCATTCCGTTGAATTTAAAAGGCCCAAAAACCCCTATTTTCATATATAATATTTCATATTTTCGTGCAGGGAAAGCAATCAGCTTTTTTCGAGCAACTATCTTAAATTTGACGGCTAAGTGATTGTCAAAAAACATTGTGTTAAATTTGACGGCCAAATGATCGTCATCCGATATTGTGTTAAATTTGACATCTAGATGACCGCCATAATTCACTGTCTTAAATTTGACAGCCAAATGGCCGTCAGCAGGTCGCTCCAATCTACCCTCCTCTCCATCAACAATTTTGATTTTGCAATCCAACTTCGGAAGGGCATATCTCAATCATACAAGCTCCTTTTTTCGAGCAATTTTTTTCATTTGGCGTAGAATTTCACGTTCTTCACAATGGTGTAATTGGTTTTTGATTTTGGTGCCTGAATTTTTCAGAAATTGCAGATTTTCAGAGCTATTGTCGAGCTGTTCTCGTTTTGGGAACTTCTGAGGATTCATTCTCACTCATACGATAACATTTTTGGGTGAATTTTTTTTTGAAAGTGCATAATTTTTTGTGTACTTTGCAGTGGTGAGATCAGATTGTTCTCATCTTGTGTGAAAATTTTACTTTGAGCATGTGGCCAAATTTGGCAATCTGTATGCACTTAGATCAAGTCCGCTTTTCTGGGGGGTTTCATGATTGAGTAATTTGGGTGGGTAATCTTGTGTTGTTGGTTCTAATCATGTATTCTAAATCATGGAGAGTCAAATGTGATTATTGTGGGAAGAAAAAGCATACAATCGATGAATGTTTGCGAAAAAAACTTGATGATTTGAAACTTCTTTATGAACTTCATCAGTTGCGGCAGCTTTGCATTGCTCAAGGCATTAGTTTGCCTAATTCCCCTTAACCGGCATCAACCGAATCATCTAGTGTTCTTAATGATGAGGACACAATGGGGGATGATAGGTGTAGTCGAATGCCATGCACTAAAATCTCATCTCCTTCATCTACTATTGTACCTGAGGATGCTTGTGATTCCATAGATTTGGCCTCTTGTGATTCAGTGCAGTAGGATCTACATCGTCTTCCAGCTATATCTACTTGGGATGTATACTTGACAAACATTGGTGGGTTGTTTGTTGAGTCTCACATTTCAAATTTGGGAGACACTATTGATTGCATACATCTTCTCTTTGATGGAGACGATTCTTCTTCAGTTGTTGCGAGGGAATTCTCTGACCCTCTTGTTCATTGTCTACATGATCACTCTTTGCAGGTTGATATGAGTGTGGATACTTTTGGACAACATTTGGAGGAGGCTTCTTCAGAGGAGATATCTTTGTCTTTGGAGTGTGTTCGATATTCGTCTCTAGGAGGTTTTGGATTGACATCTTCAACTGTGTGGCCTAGAACGCCTATTTGGAGTTTTTCAGCTTTCGGCATCGACATGGAGACACTTGAGCATTGTTCAGAGACATCACATATCATTTTTCTTCCCTCATGTTCCTTTTTAAAATGGGAAGATATCCTACATATCATCTTGGTTTTGTTTCTTCCTAAGGGGAGGAATGTTGTTCGACGAGATTGGATCATCTTCAACATTCAATGTTGACCTTCTACCATTGCAAGAGACTCGCCATTGAGGTGGGGCTGCATGGTCTCTCTTCATCTCTCTTTTGGGGAGTTTTGTCCCATTGGGTTTTCTCCTCTTCTTCGTTTGTGAGAGATTGCATTTGCATTTGTACATGTGTACCTAACATGGCCTTGTAACCGAGACCCATCTTTGTGTCATTTCCATAATAATCAACTCCCTAAGTTGTATTTAAGGGGGGGTGTTGGTGTAAATAGGTATTTTTCCTATCTAGTCTTATCTAGGCCCTATTTACATTGTTAAGTCCACTTAAGCCCTAAGAGGCTATCTTTCTAGTTAGCATTAATTAGGGGGGAATCTTTCTAGTTAAGCATTAGTTGTCACTTATTTTATCTAGTTGGCTTTTATTTAATGCTTTTGTCCTAGGTTATTTAGTATTGGCTCATGTCATTTAATTATGACACAACCATTTAATGTTGGTACTTCATCACCCTTGCCTATATAAGTAAGGCTTCATGTGTACATTGCAACTCATCCAAGCAAGTCAGCTGAGATATTTTTCAGTTGTGTAAGTCCAATATATCATTGCAATCCTGCATCCATTGTTGCAATTTCATGTTCTTGCTTTTCCCTCTTGTGGAAGGTTGTTTTTGGTTTTTGCAGATGATTTTGGAGGCTTGAGTCTTTGAGTGACTCTAACAGTAAATACAATGTGTGCCGAATTTGGAATGAGAATCCTTCCTTTTAGCTTTCTAGGGGTTTTCAGCAATTTTTTCTTAGAAAGTTACCCTTTTTTATTTTTTCTGCACCAAATGGTGCAGCCTTTCGAATCTTTGAAAAAGTGGATTTCCCCTCTAAATTCCCTGGATGTTTGGAATATCACCTGGATCTATGTGCCTTGAACACTAGTTGTGTCTATCTTGATTTTTTAATAATTAGATTTATAGTTATATTCTGCTTATCTTGTTCTATTGAGAGTCCATACACACTATTTTTGCGCATTGCCTCTTTACTTTTGCATTTACTGTAATTTTTCTCTCTTTTCATCCCAAGCATTGGTAAACAGCTTTAAAATGGGGGAGCTGGCTTGATCTGGAGGTTGCTTTAGGCTTGAAACACTTGGAGCTTCCAATATTTATGGTGTTATGCAGATGCAACAAACTGATGGTTGGAAGTGTGAACACAAATAGTTTATGTAGGTCCATCTTCTTGTTCTATATTTAAAACTTGGTTGAGAGCTGCAAGAACAATGTTTGGAAGAGGCAGAGTACTTTGTGCAAGAATTTTGGCAATTAATCTTTCGAAGTTTTGTTTTCTTTTTGTTAGAATTTTAGGAATCGATACATTGGCTTTAAAAGTGCACAGAAGAAGGATTTGTTTTTGAAAGCCAAAGATGCTAATACTTCTTCTTTTGCATATTGGCAAGTCTATATAACCTTTGCCAATTTCCTGGGATCATTTACAACAAAGCTATGATCAGATTATTATGATTGAATTTTTCAGTAACTTACTGAGATATCCCGCATGGCCTTAAGTTTTAATGTCTAGGATAGAGTTTGCAATAATAACCAAGTGATTTGATTAAGCTTTTGGGCTTGTATACAGGTTTGAACATACCTAACTAATTTTTTGGCTTCTAAGATTCTATGCTTTGTTTCTTTATTACAACCTTTACAACTTGGTTATGTGAGTGTTCAGATGGAAATCCATTCGTAAATATTATGGTCTTAGTCTCTAAAGCTGGCTAGCATTGCTAATTGAAAATATATGTTTGGCATTTTTGTTTAGGTTCTTTGATCAGTGAAAAAGGAAATATTAAACTTTTGTGATTATTGGATAAGCTACACTTTTTACTCACGCACAACTACTCTGGTCTGTGACCTTGATCCCTTCTCAGGACAGGGTTGACCTCTTTATCTGTTTATGAGTACAGATAATAGTTGGATAAATATATTTCTTCAATAGTGCTAGACTTTGGGTAGATAAGGTAAGCATTACTTGAGTATATAGAAAAGAGTGCAATTGAAGATATAATATATTAGTATTCACCAGGAAACTTGGGCTCATAGGCATTGATCTTGTTCCTAGACCTTTATCCACATCCCCTGTCCACTCTATTTAAATGTAATGTAGTCATTTCCTATTTCAAAATGACATTCCCACTCCCATAACTGTATTCCATGTTTTCTGGTGACTATTTCAAAATGACTTTCCCATCCCCATAACTGTATTCCTTGTTTCCTGGTGACTGCATATTATATCAGAACATGCACATGCAACCTATATACCATCTACTATTTATTTTCATTTAACTTACACATTCTCTACTCGAGAGAATAACTAACAAGTGTGTGAGTTGAAATATTAGCAACCTCTCATGTTGCCAGCCCATACATCAAATCTAAACAAAATGAATCATGACTACAAACAGATAACCATGAAAGTGTCTATTGTTTTAAGTAGAGATTCTGTGCATAATTTTGTGTAGTCCAATGTTCTTGTTCTACACAGACAGAGTACTTTCTACAAATCGTGCTCCTAGTAATACAAGATTCTCTAGCAGCATGTCTCAAATTTATGCTTACTTGCTTCCAGAATTCTAGAAATAAATGCATAAGCTTTAAACTTTACTGAACAACAAATATTCTTCGTGAAGAAAATATGTTAATATTTCTTTTGTCAAATTTTTAAGTTTATAGAACCTTTGCCAATTGCTTGAGATCATTTACATTAGCTGTGGTCAAATGACTAGAGTTAGTTTTTCGTCAATTTACCAAGATAATTTGCATGACCTGCATCTCTACAAGTGCAAGTATAGATCAGAGCTTACAATCTAACCAAGTGATTTGATTAGACTTTTTAATAATCAGGCTCACAATACACAGGTTTAAACAGAACTAAAGGACATTTTTGGCCTCAGAGATTCAATAGTTGATTTTTTTATGACAACCTTTACCACTTGGTTATGGCAGTCAGTTTGAAATCCATTTCTCAATAGTTATCTTGGTGATTTGTCTCTGTAAGGTTTTTGATTCACCTGCTCCATATAATATGCTTTCGATTAAAATACTTATGTTCTGACATTTTGGTTTTGTTCCTTTGCCTTTTCATTGTATATTGCCTTGCTAATGGAAAGCTCTCTATACATTTTGTAATTATAGTAGCTGTGGAGCCAATAGCAGCGGTGATAGACGGAAAAGCTATTGCACAAGAAATTAGAAGTGAAGTTGCAGTGGAAGTATCTAGAATGAGAGATGCACTTGGAAAGGTTCCTGGTTTAGCTGTGGTGCTAGTTGGAGCAAGAAAGGATTCAGAGACCTATGTCCGCAGCAAGAAAAAAGCTTGTGTAGAGGCAGGAATTGCATCACTCGGCATTGACTTGCCAGAAGATTCCAGTGAAGAGGAAGTCGAGAGGGCTGTTAGGACTTTCAACGATGATCCATCTGTTCATGGTGTTTTAGTACAACTTCCTCTTCCACAGGTATTTCTTAGAGCTCATAAACTGGTTTTGTAACTGGGAAGTCACAGGGTCGTGTTTATTCCTTTCTGTTGATTATTCACATAACCATCAGAGTACATCATCAGAATCTATCTCCTGTTTAGGATTCTATTAAGTCATAAATCTAACATTGATGACATACTTCGTATACATCTTACCTGCATGTTGAAATTCTATTTCGTGTAGATTACAAATATAATATGGATGGTAATTCATTTTAATATAATTTTTAAGTTCAATTCTTGGATATGCACTTCTTGTTTTGCATTGAACTTCATGTATGAGGCACCTGCACTGTCTTAACATACTTGGTACTTAGAGTGCATTTAACAGATTTTGTTTAACTTGCTTCAGCTCTTAAAATCTTTTGTAATAATCTGGCATTCCCAATTTCCAATAATCTGGCATGCCCAATTTCCAATAATCTGGCATGCCCAAGTGAATTTCCAATTTCCAATAATCTGGCATGCCCAAGTGAATATGCTGGTCCTAGAAGCCATAGGTTATGATGAAGTGTTATATGTGAAGAATTTTTTTTTTCAGCATCAAAGAATGACAAAATACTATTTGGTGGGATTAGTAGATTACATGTATTCTATAGCTAATCAAGGTTTTCCTAAACATTCCAATTGAAGTTGGAAAATAGGGGGGAAAGAAAAGGTAAATTCACAAATAAAGTCTTAAAATTTTCACCTTGCCAACTACCAATGAGACTTAGTACCTTCTACACTTAACTTTTGCAAACAAGAACAGACATTATTATTTCTCTTAATATGGTAATTGATGGTTAATTTTCTATTTGTTAATTTGGTTACTTATCATAAATTTACTTGTATGTTAACAGCATATCAATGAGGAGAACATCTTGAATGCTATTAGCATAGAAAAAGATGTTGATGGCTTCCATCCTTTAAATATTGGACGGCTAGCAATGCAAGGGAGAAAGCCTTTATTTGTACCTTGTACACCAAAAGGATGCATAGAGTTGCTGCTTCGGTCTGGAATAGATATGTCAGGAAAGAAAGCAGTTGTGATAGGCCGTTCCAATATTGTTGGGATGCCTGTTTCTATGCTTTTGCAAGTAAATAATTTTTCTTATATAAAACAGTTGCCTCTAACATCATGAAGTTGTCAACTTACAACCCTTATATTTTCCTCACAAATATTATTTTGATTGATTTGGATGAGTTTATCATGGCTTTACTTTTCATTCTGTTGCATAGTTTCACATGGAGAAACTTCATTATTGATTATTTTTAATTTTGGCAGAGGCACAATGCAACTGTTACTATTGTACATTCCTATACCAAAAATCCCACCGATTTTACTCGTGAAGCAGATATTCTTATTTCTGCAGCAGGTGTGCCAAATTTGGTTCGTGGTGATTGGCTGAAACCTGGTGCAGTAGTAATTGATGTTGGCATAAATGCAGTAGAGGTATGGCACCTTATAACTGCCTTTTCAAAACAAGTTTGTAAGTAAAAGATGGTTTTTATATAGGAAATTAAAACTATTGCTTCCACTTTTGCAGGATCCTAGTTCCAAAAGAGGATACCGATTAGTTGGCGATGTTTGCTATCAAGAGGCTTCAAGAATAGCTTCAGCAATAACTCCTGTACCTGGTGGTGTTGGTCCGATGACTATTGCAATGCTTCTGTCCAATACTCTAGAGTCAGCAAAACAGGCATATGGGTTCAATTGAGATTTTGGATGTTTAATCCAGGCCTTCTGCTATAGACTTCAGATTTGTAATCACATAAGTATTACGAGGCTTATAAATGAGTTATCAATAACTGGGTGGAATAAAAAGTACTTTTTGTCATAAGGCATTTTTGGAGGCATTAAGCATGTATAAGAGAACTTAGGACTAGATGCTTTTATTTTCTTTCGTCAAGACAACTGTAACATAGTTTGTTAGTTTCTTATACTAAATGAAGTGACATTTCTTTCTAGCTGAGTCTTACTGTAATATGCTTTGCAGTATCTTATGTCTTTCTTTCTGATTATTCGTTATATCTTATTTGTACTCTTAATAAGGCTTGCAGCCTATGGCCTAGATAAGGCATTCAGTCCTGAACTGTATTTGACCTATAATGGTTGTGATGCAATTATATGTTTTATACATATGACAATGCAGCTAACACAGTATGTGATTAAGAGTTTATGAATCTGTGTTTGACCTGCAAAATGTGAGGAAAGCATCATTTTGCGATTCTAACTGGAGGATTTTCTATTCCCAACTGAACTGTTCTGTGTTTTGCAAGTATGGTGAAGCTAATTAGAGTACAGTTCGTACACTGTATTGACTTGTTATTACCTTTGTGTGTTCTCTGTCGTATTGCATTGATGAATGCAAAGATGGTATTTAGGGACAAAGTGATTGCTTTCCTTATTATTAAAAACAATCTAAGATAAAACGATACCAACTCAATTGTTTTTTTTTTCTCTTGTTTTTCTTTGGGGCTCTCATGGTCAAGGAATATACATTTAAGTGTTGACACATATTTAACTAGGAAATTTTACCCTGTCATTCACATTATTGTTGGATGCTCTTTAATGATTGCTCTTTTATAAGTTAGGAATCTTTTTTTGAAAAAAAGTGTGGTTAAGGATAATAAGCTTTCCTTACAGTTAGCCTTAGGCTAATTAAGTAAATGCAAAAATTAAGCACAAACCAGATTAGATTAACTAATTATAGTTAGATAATTGTACTTGTTATTTTTGGAAAGTGAGCACGAAGAGGATAATATTACTCAGCTTTAACTTTGATGATGAACAATTTTGATATAATATTGGAATTAGACTGGATTTTGTGCCTCTTTGTTAGTAAAATGCCTTTGGAATTGTGCCCTGTTAGAGATCAAGTCTGGGTTTGGATCAAGTTTGTGGTTGTGGATTTGTTCTTTGTTCGGATTCAAATTGTGATTTGTGCAATTTTACTCCTTTTATTGCTTGTTAGATATTAGCTTGTTATGCTTGTTTTGCTGATTCAGGGACTGGTAGTCTTTAAAAATATCTTGGAAGTACTGTTGTTTTGTTACAAAGAGATAAGTTATTCTAAAACAACCCCTAAAAAAGTGTATATGAGTCCAAAGACATTAGATAAGGGCCCTAGAATAATGTATGCAGGTTCCTGACTCCTTTTAAAGCACCAAATTGAACTTTGTTGCCACACATTGCTCTTTAAATGTTTGAGAACTGAAAGCTCCTAGAATGATTAAAAATGAATGCAATGAATGTTCTTGAATACTAACACAGGAGCAAATTTTGCAAAAATTTATGTTTAGTTGGCATGGGGCAAAAAATAAGGGGGCTGGTAGGCCAAATTTTAATATTGATTGTAGGGTTGATCTTGGAAATGACCTCGGGTGATGGAACAATTATGATGATTTAAGTGCATGGATAAATGTATAGATGAAACAAATGCTATTAAAAAATTATTTAATAATCCATGGACTTGCAACAAGACTTACAACACAAGAAGCATTCAATACACTTACCGAAGAAATAAAAACCTATGATTAGACTTGTAGCTGGACAAACAACAAATTAAAACCCTAAGAAATTGTCTGAATCGTCTGATGTGAATGACTTATTACAAATGATAGAGCGGGGTAATTATTAGAGTCTTGAAATCTCAAAATATAACTAATAAAAAATACCTTCAAAACTAAACTATCACATGCAGTTAGGCTATAAGCTCTAAATTCTCTAGAATAGACAATATCGTACCATTCAAATATAGCATATAAACTCAAAAAAAAGTTGTACTGAACTCAGCTACTAACTGCCTAAAAATAACAGTGACTAAATACTTTCAAAATCTGTGACTAGATCTATATAACTAAACTCCTAAACAGACATTTAAAACAACCAATTTATAAATATAAAAACTAAAATAATTGTTAAAATTGGCAATCAAAGAATTGCATGAACTCTCTATTTTAGGCTCCTAAAAATAGAACTGTCTCTCTTCCAAAATTAAGAATGAACTCTTCTAAACATAGTTATTTGACTGTTAGAAAGATGATGCATAAAAATGGAACAGTTGTTATTTTTGGCCATGTCTAAAACTAGATCTACTGAAAATAGTTTGTTAAAAATATTGAATTATTGTTAAAATTTTTAAACATGTATTGAATTATGCTGTATAAGGTGTGTAGAAAGAGGGATATTTTTGTATAGAAAGGGATAAAAACTAGGGGAATGAGTCCAACTTCTCCTGAGGTGAAGGAATGGTCAAATCTAGATTGGTAATGATTATGTTAGCATAGGTGCATGGATAAACGTGTCAATAAGACAAATACATCAAAGCATATGTGAGTAGGGATAGGGTAGGGAATAATTGCATGGAGGTGTGTGTACAAGGATAAAGATTAGGGGAATAAGTTGAATATACCTAAATATAGTGTCATTTATTGAAATGTACATGTATTGAAGACATTTTTCCAAAATAGGTTCAAATCTAAATGAGAAATGATATGGGTTAACAAATTTTACTAGTACATATTATCTTCACTTTGAGTTGCATGGGAATCCTAAAACGATCATGTATCTCAAAATATATAGCACTCACAAACATGTATATAAAGAAAATAGTTTGACATCAAAGGATATGAAGGGGTTCCATTCAAAGTAATGTACCATGCAACATGTCATCATGTAAATGTGTCCTTTGGCAAGCACTCTCCATGGAACTTGTAAAATATAAAAGTGTATAATAAGTAACTTTAATCTTATAAGTGGAAATCAAGTACAAAAATAGGAACTTGCCAACTATCTAGGAAGTAGGAACAACAAAAACAAGTAAGACTAGACAAATTCCACTTGTTTGGAAAATGATAATGGTGTGCTTGACATGGTAGCAGGATGACAGGGCACGTGAAGCACAAGGCATGTCATGTGATAATGCTCCATTTAGTCAAGTTTTTGTAGTCATGTTAATGAGTTTCTATACCCCCTTCAATTGGTTGTTTCCATAGGATGCAAGGAATTGAAGGAAAGGAAAAATCATAAACAAAGTGTAATCTATATATAAGCATGTGAGTATATGATCATGTGCAGTAGTAGCAATAATGAATACATCATGTGATGAATATGTGTGACATTTAGAATGATAAGACATGGTAAGCACATGTGGGCTATAGATGGCATCAAGGAAGTAAGGTTGCCCCTAGCATGGGCAATCCAAAACAATGATGTGATCTTTAATGACCAAAGACACCAATGTAAGTACATAAGACATTAGAGAGGCATATGCCCCCAATGTGGCATCTAAGAGCATGGATGCACAATGGGGTAGGTAGGGCATTAAGTTGCCAGTGTATATAGATAAGAACAAGATAATACACGGAGGAAGGTCTGATGCCCCACTGTATAAGGAATATATGGTAACACTTAGCTTGGGACATGAATTCCAATGTAAGGACAAATCCTATGGTTATGGTAAGAGAATTGCAAATGGTATAAATGATATGCTTTAGAAATATAATATAGAAATTAAGGTTCAATAATTGACTAGAAAATATAATGTATCAATACAGGCTCAATGCGTAAGCTCCAAGAAGCATAATGTATCAATGTAAGATCAAAGTATAGGATCTAATAAGCATCACATGACAACAAAAGATCAAAAGAAAATAAATAGTGGTCAAAGACTAATGAACAATCACAAGAATATAATGGAAAGCAAGAAGCTAACATGGGAAAGCAACATGGAAAGAGGACAAAGTTCGTAAAATCATAAATATAGAACAAAGGATAAGCAAAAGCAAGCCAATAGTCTAAGTGAGAAATGAAAACAAAGGAAAAGGTAAATATATTACACACATAAGGAAGATGAAAATGGAAAAATAAAAAATGGCAAATCATAAACATCCCCCAAGTGAGGCAAGACAATCATATAGAAGGAATATAGAAGGTGAAATGATTGTGAAGAACATAACAATCAAAGTATAAAAAAAAGGCTAAAGTGAGAAAGAAAATAGGAAAATAAAAAAGACAAGTGAAATCCAAGTTACAAGTGTTGGTGCAAATAGGATATATTACCTAACCAGTTCCATTTTAGAGGTTTTTCCTACCTAGTTAATTAAGTTCACTTGGGGCATTTAAATTTTGGGTCTCAAATCATATGATTATGACACTTGTCATAGTCCTATGTTGTTTAATGTCTCACTCTTGCCTATATATACAAGGGTTTTGTTGTACATTATTCATCTTGTATGCATTATATCAATTGACATATATCTTTTTTCATTACTTCTTTCTTGTGTAGAAGGTTTTTTGGTGTTGCAGAGTGTTCTTGCTCTTGTGAGTTTTTTGGTGACTTCAACATGGTATTAGAGTTCTAGATTTGCAAGTCCTTTCTCTTTTTTTGGGGAGATTTTTCAAGTTTTTTCATATGACATATCTCGGTCCAAATTTGACCTTACAGTTGAGTCCAAAAGATTCAAATATATATTGATCGAAAATAAATTTGATATAATTTGGTGACAATCACTAGCATAGGTCTTTCTAAGGTCTCATTATTTTTGGTTTTTTGGTGTTTGTATAGTTAGTACAATCATATGATCCATACAACACATACAATGCTTGCACAATCACTACAAAAATATAGTGTCACTAGCATATTTTTATTCTTGTGTGCCATCCTTACATCATTGACATACTCTCAAACCTATGTAGTCATCTATGTATTGGTTGACACCATCTGTTGGCATAAGGGTATGTTTTATGTTTTTTATTTTATCGAGGTATGAAGTCCAAAAACCTTGTATGACATAATGGTTATGGCTTCTCAATATTAATACAAACTATAATATACAATTTTTTTACAACATATGCAACTATTCTTTCTAATACTCAAGATCTCCCTAAGTAAATGAGTAGAGCATACTCAAATATTTATAAAACTTTAGACTCTTCAAGAATCTAAACAATGACCTATAAAAACTCAATGCCCATTATGCTTGCAAGGGTTCTTATTTATAGGAATGAAATGATCTAGGGGAGAGGGGCCCATGTGGAGCAGGGTCCAATAGTGGGGATAGAAGTAGTCCTTAATGGGCTCCATAGTGGAGCACTTTAATATCCAATTGCAAAACACTTTTTATCCATAAAGTATGCAAAGTGACAAATCATGTGATGCCACATCAACGCACCAATAAAACATGACTTAGTGCACCACTATCGGTCTCACTTTTTTTTTGGGCCTTTTTGAATACCTCAACAAAAACCATGTTGATGTGGCATCATATTTGATGACATGGCTAAAACAAAATATAAAAGCACATGAGTTGCCAAATAAACTATTGTACAGAATTGAGAGTGATTTGAAATTTCCGCGTAGGATTTTGAGAAACGTGAAGTTAGGGTGCTCCACTTATAGGCCCCTCTCCCCTATTACGTAGGTAAAAGAGAATCGTATTGACATTACAAGGTAAACTGATTACATAAAAAAGAGGTTTATCAAACCAAAATTATGGCTGATATTGAGAGTCCTTGTACAAAGGTTATGTAAAAAATGATACATAGTATATCCATCATAACTTCAACTTGAAATTGTGTTTGGAGATGGGAACCAAGGATCAAAATCTAAATAATCATATACATCTTCCCATTTTAATAGCTTCCACTTGGCATGGATATAGAATCTATGATGTATGTTCCAATCTTGCTGATATCTATCATAAAATATGTGGAAAAAAAGATTCCCACTTTAATAAAAGAACAAAATAAGTTTCCACTTTAATCTTTTATTAATGATAGTAGCTATCACCATGTCTTGTGAAAATAAAAATCTACCTTAATATGTTAAGGTCCAACATAAGAGACAAATTCTTTAATTGGGTAAGAAGGTCTGGGAACACAAGTAATTACCTAATTAAAAAAAGAGTGTCAAACCATATTGATAAGTTGGAGATATTGATTATCACTTTCAATCTTCAAAATAGTGTATCTACATAATTATCGCCATAATATTGAGGAACATAAGCACATCCAATATGTTCTAGGCTCCCAACATCAGAAATGACATTTTGCAAATATTTCTAGTTGACTGGTTTCATCAAAATATCCCTTTGGGCTAATTGATTTAGACATTGGAAGTATACATTGAAATTCCTTTCCATGTTGAACCCTAGATAGTCTGGTTGGCCAAAGGTAGAAGCTTGCATGAAAATTCCTAGAAAATATTTGTTGAGATGGTCAACAACTATATTATCTTTTCCTACTATATGTTGAGCCTTGGATATGAATTGATTTAGATAAGCTCACCACTAGACATATTTTGTGGCCATCTTTTTGTCCATGTTCCTTGTCCTTCGAGATTAAGAATCTATTGTAGTCAATTATGATAATAAAATGATTTAAATGCATTAGTTTTAAACAAAGATTCTTAAGGCATTTGATTACTTGAAATATTTTTCTTTCAGAATAAATTTCTTTGTGAAATACTCCACTGGCATATTCTAATGTTTATTCTTTGCCTTCTTTTACAAAGACTAAATATCCTCCCTAGTAAATATTTGAAGAATTTGTACATAGAATAAATTCATTAGTGCTAGGAGCATGAAGTATATGGATATTAGTTATCAGTTTTTTTATTCATTTTACAACAATAGTGCATTATTAAGATCATTAGATTTTTTTGAGAAGTTGTTGGAGTAGTTCTCTGTTATAATCTGCATTTAGATAAAAAAATGTTTATATAATTTAAGATCCCTAAGAAAGCTTGTAAATTACTTCTATCAAAGGGAGTCTTAAATTATAAGACATTCTCTTTGATGTGTGGTTGGACTTCCAATACACTATTATTGACAACCATCCCTATAAACTTACAAGGTTTTTGACACCATTGAATTTTATTAAGGGATAGAACAATCCTAGAATTAAATGCTAAATTATAAAATGTTTCAAGATGATGCTTATGGTCAATAAAGTCTTTGCTAAAAATTAAAATATCATCAATGTAAACACATAAAATTATTCACATCCCCCGAATATGGAATCCATCCTCTCCCGAAAGTATGTAGGAACATTCGCTAGTCCAAAAGGCATGACAATCCACTCATACTAACCAAATGAACAACTGAATGCAACCTTATACTAATCATCTTCTTTAATCCCAATTTGATAAATCTTGATTTACAATCAAATTGTGAGAATGTCTTATAATTAGAAACCTTTTCCAACAAATATGATTTGTTAGGAATTGGATAAGGAAAAGGAAGAGTAATAGTATTCAATGGTTTTTAATATATAGCTGTTATTTTCTTCCCTTGCTTCTATTCAAAGTGTTTATTTATAACCAAGTCATCTCCAATCTTATGAAAATTATTTAAAACTTGGTCATATTTTGTTAGAATATCACTTATTTGTTGTTTCCCCATATCTTTAGAAGGTTTGGAAACAATAGTATGAGTATCTAAAACATAATTACCAACCTTATGGACTTTCTTATCTATAATGCCTACAAGACCTTTTATATACAAAAACATATTTACATAGATCATCTATGTTTTCTTGTAGATGATCATAGACTCTTGATATGTAATTCATGCGCTTGAAATCTAATGAGGGATATTTTTCTTCAGACTTGGATGGCTAGAAAGCATATTGAAATGTTGAAATAGATCCATCTATTGTCTTATAAGATCCTCACAAATTTTTCCATCTTCCATCCTTATACATCAAACTTCTTTTTTATAACATTAAAGTGTACTATCTCTAGGTAGGGTCTGGACCATGCCACAAAAAGGATGTTCTTTTATTATTTTCTCCCCTTTATGTTTTTCTCTCTTTTCTATAAGGATATGGACCTAGATTAATGGGCCCATCTTCAATTTTCACAACAAGATTAGCCCTTCTTTAGCTAGAAGATGAACTAAAGGAAGATCAAACATAATGGAAAGAATCCTCAAAAGGGTTGTTACTAAACTATTGTGAAGACAAACTTCTTGACATAATGTTAATGTTATTTCATTTTAATTCATGGACATGTCTAGTAGCTTCTAATAGTTTGACGACTACATTTATCATCCAATCAATCCTCCATTCTGCAAGAATATCAATAGTATTGATATGACCTTTCTGGAGCTGAAATTCTTCATTTAAGGTTTGGGCATATGACAAGTTTTCAACAACTTTGACAATAGGTATTGTAGATACCCAAAATTGTCCTAGTTTGTGAGCAACACCTTTTTACTAACTTTCATGGGCTTTTCTCCTAATTATTAAATAATACCTTATTATTTAATTATCATCAAATATCATATTTTACTATTAATTGACTTTGTGTTATTTAATTAATTCATTCTAATTCACCCTTTTTGGTTAATTAAATAAATCCTATTTGTTTAATTATGTCCTAATTAACATTAATCTTCCCAATTTTTTCACGTGACCAGCGACGCTGGCATGACACACCCTCCAGTACCACAGGTTTTGGGGTAGACTAGACCTCGTGACCTCTTTACTGCAATAGGATGCTTTAGCCAATCGAGCTAGGCCCCCCGCCCCAATCTTCCTGATTAATTAAATAAACTTTATATATTTAATTATGTCGCTAATTACACTTATTCTTCCATTTTTATTAAATAGTTATCATTAATTATTTAACTAACATCAAACAACCTTCTTATATTAAAAAATTGTTATCAATTATTTAATTAAACCGCATTCCCACTTCTAGATTAAATAATTAAATTAATTATTTAATTCCCCTATTTCACCTCCAACATTATCTATTGATAAATAAAAATTTATTTATTAACCAATCTTTACTTACACATTCATCCAATGATTAATTAATTATTATCCTCTCATCCACTAACTAATTAATCAATTTTATTGATTAATCAATCAAATCCACTGACTAATCAATCAATCCCATTGATTAATAAATTAATTTCCACCAATTGACCATTCAATCTCCTTGATTGAATCAATCAAGTTAACTCTCCAATCTATTTCCTCTCAACAAACCTTGACCGTTGATCTTCATCTTTGATCTTTGAATCTAGATCATTCATCTGAAACAACCATTTCTACAAAAGCAAGCCTTCATAGCACGTTGATGACTAACCACAAACTTTGAAACTTTGGCATTTGCATCATTGCGATCATCTCACACACACTTGAAGCTTATAGTGAAAGAATAGAATACCCATTTCTGAGAGAAAAATCATACAAAGAAGGAACAATGGAAGTAATTTTTGACAACACGATAAAGGTGAAGGTATCATTTATTTGAATATGGTTTTATCTATTGTTGTATGTTTTACATTGATTAAATTGGATCATATTGAGTATTAGGATTGCAAATTGCGGTTGTTTGCATTGATTCCTCTTATCTCTATGATTGGATGGTTGATTTTTTTATTTACATTTTGGTGAACCCAACATGAATCTCACGTTTTTAACAATTTATGTACGGAATTATTTTTTTGTGAAGCTACAGGAAGTGCGACACAATCATGGAAAAAAATGATGCAATCGAGGGGTCATGCACCGCAATCAATAGTCTGTTCAGCACATCTACTAGCCTAAGTGACACACACGAAGTTTGTTATTTCATGTCCACTGTTGTTATCTTTTGTATTTTGTAGGTTGAACCAGTATACTGTATCCATGCCTTCCTACACTGCAATCGATACATAGAACACTACAATCGCTTGTTTGAATGCCACATCTGGGTTTTCGTGCACCACAGTAGCTTCTCTATGCGACACATCAGAGTCTTTCTGCACTGCAAGTGACTATCACAGATAGAAAGGTAAAAGGTTGACTTGTAATTTTCTATTTTTTGATTTTTCAGTAGGGTGAGGGTTTTTTTGTTACTAATCTTTTCATTTCCAACTTGTGATGACCTCTCAAATTATCTCAAACATTTCTTTTTTAGTGCTTAAAATGAATATGAGCTCACACATTTCTTTTTAGTGCTTAAAATAAACATGAGCTTACACATTTGTTTTTAAGTGCTCTTAAAATGAACAATACAATCTCAAACATTTAGTTTTAGTGCACTTCAAAAGAATAATACAATCCTCACTTTGTAATCTGGATTTAAAATGAACAATGTGTTTGAACATGCAATATTTCACTTGGTGCTCTAAAATTAATAAACAAATTGCACACTTCCTTTGGTGTAATTAAAAAGAGCCAGTGTTTACTATACTTGGTGCACTTGCACACATCAATCTTATTATCGAAAGTATTATTTTTCTAAAGTATTCTCTCCCCTTGTGCACTTCGTGCGATCTTGGGTGATGAGAAATTACAAACATATTAAAATTTCCACTTTTTTTTTTAAGTAGGAGGCCTGCCTTGGGACACATCCTCACAGAGAACCCAAGGGATCAACCTCAAGTGACATTTTCTAGTGGGCTATAGAAATTGAATTAGATCAAAATATGTAGTTTGATCTGTGTATGTAGCGCTCCAGACTTTCACTAGAGGTTTACATTTTTCTAAGCCCTGAAGAGATGTTTGAGAGGTTGATGGTGTTCACAAAGATCTACCCAATAAAAAAAAAAATTGTAGAGGCCATTAAATTCCATTCGAATGTCACTTATAAAGTGGTGCAAGGGATGCATAATCATACCCTAAAGCTACTCACCATGTACTTTCTTAGGTCAAGATAGATCTTGTTGGGTTGCTAGCAATAGCCTCTTAGGAAGCGAAAGAAGGTGTGCTCGTGGCGTTTTTCAACAACCATGTGTCACTGGACACCTACTATCTGCCTTTGTATAGAGAAGGTGTTTTTACAATTGACCCAATTGTTCAAATACCTAATCTTTCTAAGTATTTACCCCTTAAATAGGAGGTGGGCCTATCTACAATTACACACTCGTTCTACTAATAAATTAGGTTGTGAATGTTTTGAGTCTTGTTATTTCCAAGTGTAAATGACCTTATCATTTGATGCAAACCATCAAAAACCACAACTAATAACTTATCAAATAAATTGTTTTCTGAGTTTTCTCAAACTGAATCGCATCTAAAATAAAAATAATAATCAAGATTATAGTTCCTTAAAGGTTGGATTTTTTGAAAAAACTTGTGCACCACATCTGTTAGCTTGTGCACCACAACTATGTATCTACACCACAGAAGCAGTGTGGAACATATGTTAGCGACTACAATACATTCATCTATTAAAGCACCACATCTCTCTATTAGTTGAAATATTTCCTTAGAGAACAAACGAAAACACATCTGTGTGCAATGCATTTGTCAGATTCTGCAACGCATCTATTGCATACTACACCGCAGTTGACATCTTTTGCACCACATCTATTTATTTATCTGTTGCATTTTTCTAACAAATAAAGCAAAGTCCATTTTACAAAGGTTGCATAAACCTGATCTTTTTACACATAAATCAAAATCTAAACAATCACCTTTTTCTACATTTTTAGTAAATTTTTAGCTTCCTTAGGTTAAAACATCATATCAATTTCACATAATATCATACAATTCCTTGAAAATATTGTCTTAAAAATCTTGAAATATGAAAACTAAAAATAGGTTTAGAAGTCAAAAGTCTAGAGTTATCACTTTGGAAAATCATCAAAACCTCGTCTTTACAAAAATACCCACATCAACAAAAAGCAGGTTTCTTAACTCATTAATCTAGATGAAAATCATTTTTTTCTATCAAACCACCACCATCACTAGAGGTTTAGGATTTTTTCACTTGGTCACGTTAGTCCAAAACTAAAAAAATTGTCAAGTTAATCATCTTTTAGGATCCAAAGTCAAGATATCAAATGTCTTTGCATTTAGCAAAATATCATCACAAAAAAATAAAAAATCATAGTTTTCATCTTAGTCTTGTACATTCCAAAAATTGAAAAATACCAAAAACATACAGTAAATTCATTTTAGTTGCATTCATACCAAAACTTCTCAAAAACCAAAAAAATCAAAATCTAGAAAAAGACAAAGTCAAAACACCATCACTTTTATTGTTGTCACACAATCACAAATCAAAGATGGACTCATCATCTAATATGATATACAACCCAACTAGTAAAATAAACTTTGGTGAAAATCCTAGTGGTCGCACGAACTCACAAAATTAGAATCTTCCCCCATTTGAGAGTTACACTTTGAAAGAGGTAAACCAAGGGCTCATGCATGAGGAAATTGAAAACACATCTCAAGATCCAAGGATCTTGAGAATCATTGATGAAATCGTATCGACATACCCCAATAGGTATTTCATGCAATTGGCACAACATGGAGCTAGGCTACTTCTTGACTTTGACATAAACTCAATCATAGGGGAGACTCCTAACATAGTGAAACTAGGACTAGGTGCCACAAATAGACCTTCGTCATCATTAACACCTACCACATCACAACCCACATCACATTTGAACACAGGCACGCTGCCTACCCAAACGTTTCATTTTTCATCAATTGTGAAGGTTCCACCATCACTGACATTCACCAAACCCATGGAAAATCCATTTGCCTCCACATCTATAATTTTAGCACCAACCCACACTATGGTTGCAGCCCAAACTTCCACCCATTTGAATACACCAAGTAAGATACAAAAGACCAACCCTTCATATTTAGGACCACAAGTGGGTACAACATCCACTTCACAAAAAATGAACATACCTTCGACAAGGACTCGATCCTTTTTTAGAATATTTTTCAACATTGCTTCACCCCAACAACAACCAACCAAACAATTTTGGTTCGTCATCATCATTTGGGTTTAATCAACCCCCACCTCCATAACAACCAAACAATCTTGGTTCTACATATACATTTGGGTTTCATAACAACCAAACTATCATAGTTTTGCATCTACATCTGGGTTTTATCAACCCCCATCACAACAACCAAACAATCATGGTTTTGCATATACAACCAGGTTTAATCAATCTCTTCCATAACCAAAAAATCTTGGTCCCACATTTACAACTGGTTTTAACCAACCACCACCATCATCATCATTTAATCCAAATCCCACATACACCTCACAATTTCACCACCACATTCTACCCATGTATCAACATCAAAATATGCATGGATTCAATCCACAACACAACACTAATCTATTTAGGAACCCCTCACAAGGTTCCCCACAATACATCCAACCCACCTCAGTTATGGCAGCACCATCACCCATGGACCTAATGGCTCAACAGTTACAAACATTACAACATCAGATGATTAACATGCATGTAATTGGGAGTCGAAAAACCTACTTGGTGGAGGACCTATGTCCTTACCCTTTTGATAGGAGCATTCACATGCCCCCCTTTCCTATGCAATCTATTGCTCCTAAATTTGACAAATACAAGGGAAAGGGAGACCCTGTTGAACACATACGAGAGTTCCATACAACATCTTTAGATGTGTCTCATGAACATACATACCTTGTGATACTTTGTCCATGGGGTTTGGGAGGGCAAGCCCTCGAATGGTTCATGCACTTACCTCCAGGTTTACAAACTTGGAGTGAGCTAATGGATAAGTTCATCACACACTTTTCCTACAACATATCAACTGATATCAACATTACCCATTTGTGTGCTAAAAAGCAGAAAGATGGCAAGACCTTCTCATCATTCCTACAAATATGGCAAAGCTTAGCCAGTAAGTGCACATACCATATACCAAAGAAACAACTGGTTTAGATTTTTTTGGAGAACCTCAACAAGGAGGTCATGTTCCACTTATAGATTCTTTGTTCTAACACATTTGAGGATATTATAGAGAAAGGAATCTCCACCAAAAAATCCCTCATTTCCAAAGGGCTTGTAAAAATATTTAAGGAGAATACCAATTATTCTTCTCACAATAATTCAAATGACAAGAGAAAATTTTGGTCACATAACAAAAACATGACAAATGATGGCATTGTAGACGCTAAGGTCATAAATAAACCTCATCCTGTGTTCAGTATGAAAGGAACCATAGTGATGAACACTAATAAACCACCACAAAAGTAGGAACAAATTGCTAATGTGGCTCAAAAATAACACACCGTGTGGTCCTCCAAGGGCCCCTCAACCAAGATGAAAGTACACACCCTTAGGGGAACCAATTGAGATAATTTTGAAGAAATTGATCCAAAATAATATCATCCAACTACCTAAGATTAGACATTATGAGCCAAGTCCATTCAAACCAACTTGATGGAACGAAAACAATTTATGTGAATACCACATAACTAAAGGACATAAAACATTTGCCTGCTTCAAATTAAAGAACATCATACAAGATCACATAGAGCAAGGTGATGTTCAAATCGATAACCAACCTGAAACCACCAATGCAAATCACATGGTCTTCAAAGATCCTTTGCAAACCTATGGGAAGGGAAAAGCCTCAAGTTTTAGAAGAGGTGGAAAATTTGATGCAAATTATACTAGTGTTGCCTATGAGTACACAGTAAACCATATTCAGTCATCAGACCACTACAAATCCATTGTCGCAATCAAAAATAAAAAACCCTGAATGTGCAGTTGCCACTAGGCAATCGAAGATGACTCTGCAAGGATCCCCTTCTAAACCTCAACCGACACAACAATATAACTTCACCATCTAGGAAAACCCCAACTCAAATCTCAATTCTCAAGTTGCTACGCACCTCTTTTGAGCATAAGGCTATTCTAGACAAAGCATTACAGGATTCATTCATCCTCGTAGACTTAATTGTGAACTAGTTTTAGGCCATGGTAGGGTTCTTAGCTACTACCCATCATATAACATTCATTGAACACAATTGTACTTTGCATAAACCAAATCACAATGAACCATTGCACCTCAAAGTATACGTTAACAAACATAAAATTAGATGAGTTTTGATAGATGGTGGAGTTGGGTTGAATATATGCACATTAAAAACTAGTAACTACCATGGGATTGTCTGAGGCTTGTATAGAGGAGTCAAAGAGGATTGTAATATGAGGATATGATGATATAGAACGCTCCTTCAAGGGTGTCATCATTCTACCAATCAGAGTGGGTCTTGTTGTATAGGACACAGTGTGTCAGGTTCTAGATTTGGACCTACCCTATAACCTACTGCTTGGACAATCATGGATTCATTCCATGAAGGTTGTCCCTTCAACATACCATCAATGTTTGTATTTTCCTTACAATGGTGTAAAGATTACTATTTCCGGTGATCCTCAACCCTTTCAATATTGCAATAACCTAAGAGGAACACTTGAGCATCAAGTACCTAGCCATAGGTAGAGCTCATCTACCCCCTCCTCATCACACTACATTGACCCAACTTCTATATCAAAAGCTTAAGCGTTACCAATAAAATTCCCTGAAACCAAAGTCCAGGTCCAAGGAAATGGACTTGGAGAATAATATTGACAGTCTATTCTGCGTGGGGAAGCTACATTTTCCACCAAAACATAATGGCAAACCCCATCACATCAAGAAAGAAAGATCCCAGGGTGACAATACAGTATCACCCACCCACGAAATTCACCAAGTGGGCGAATTGGGAAAGGAATTTATCGATGAAGACCTCTCTAAATGGATATATAGAGATGAAGAGGAGGAGATACATTCAAATCTACCTGTGTACAAATATGGCAAGGGTTCAGACATAATGAAATAGAAAGTCCATGATGGTTGCAGTGGCCTTGGACTACAAAAATAGGGTATAACCAAACCTATCCTAATGAGCGAACAACCATGAAAAAAAGGATTGTGATATCAACCGCTAAAAGTGAAAGCTCCTAGTACTACAATATTTTAGAAGAAAGTCATTAATGTGTCTAAAATTATCGAGACATCTAGGATAGGTCCCGAAATTGAATCCCCTATTGATGAAACTAAGGGCCAAGACTGGATCAGTACCTTTTGGGATCCTGATGATTTCTCCATATTTACCCTATCTACTTCATCCTTCATATTTGTTGATACTAATGATAACATGTCATTACTCCACCCCCGATTAATCGATTGGGGCCAACAAGGTCCACCGAGCTTGGACCTCTTCAAAAATGATGAAGCAATTACTAAGCTTATGGAACTTAGAGAAGGTATACCGAGTGGGGATCACAAAGATGGATTCACCATTGACCTTGACATGGCTACATACTATGGGGAGTTGGCCCCACCTTCTAGTCACAAAATAGAAAAAACAAAGAAAAACAAGTCTATAGGTGAAAATCAAAAGGCACCTACAAACATGGAAAAAGGTAAGAAAAAAAATGTATTCAAAGGTGAAAACCTCTACGAGGCACCTAAGGAGAAGGTTGGACCCACTCCCCACAAATCAAGAGAAATCTCCAATGTTGGTCGAGAATTCATAAGAGGTCAACATCAACACATCAGAAGATCCAAAAATCATACTCTTTGCAGCATCCCTGACAGATGTAGAGAAGCCAAATTTCACCGAATTTTCTCTAAAAGGAAAATCAACTTTGTGTGGTCCTATGCAGGCATACCTAGGATAGAACCCGAACTAGTCCTCTTTCTTTTACCTTTTATCCCTAATGCTAAACCTTTTAAGCAAAATTTGAGGAAGATGCACCCGCAAATTGCCCTATTAGTAAAAGCAGAGCTGAAGAAACTGTTGGATGTTGGGTTCATAAGACCCATCAATTATGTAGACTAGATTTCAAATCTGGTACCAGTCACCAAGACAACTAGGGGCATACAAATTTTCATTGACTTTAGGGATCTAAACAAGGCTTATCCGAAGGATGACTTCCCTTTACTCAATATAGACATGATTGTGGATCTTATAGTGGGATATGAGATGCTATCATTGATGAATGGTTTCTATGGCTATAATCAAATGAGAATTATAGCAGAACATTAGCACAAGACAACCTTTACATGTTCCTAGGGTACATATTATTGGAATATCATGCCCTTCAGTCTTAAAAATGTCGGAGCTACCTATCAGAGGGTAAGGACTACAATCTTCCACGACATGATGCATAAACTAATGGAGGAATATGTTGACCTCCTAGAAAAATACCTCACAAGGGATGGTCACCTAGCAGTATTGGACAAAATATTTACAAGGTTGGAAGAATATAAGGTTCGCCTGAACCCAAAAAAATGTTTCTTTAGAGTAACCTCCGGGAAGCTCCTCATATACATTGTTTCACATAAATGCATAGAGGTTGATCCTGCAAAGGTGAAAGCCATCATAGAAATGTCGCCACCCTCCAATCTAACACAATTAAGGAGCCTACAGGGAAAGTTGCAGTCTATCCACAAGTTTATAGCACAACTGGCAGACAACTACCACCCCTTTCAATATCTCTTTCGCAAGGATGTCTCTTTAAAATGGACTGATTCTTATCAATAGGATTTTCAATAGATCAAAGACTATCTACTATCGTCACCAGTACTGAGGCCACCTATCAATGGGAATCCACTCATCTTGTATGTGTCAACAATATCATCTACCCTAGGAGCTCTCCTAACACAAAATGACAAAGATGGAAAGGAACACACAATATATTATATCAGTCATACCCTTGTAGGGTATGAACTCAATTATACTCCCATAGAGCAGGAATGTCTTGTCGCCGTATTTTTTATGCATAAACTATGACACTATATGTTAAATCTAAAAACCAAGTTGATAGTTAAAATCAATCCTCTAAAGTATTTACTCAGCAAGGCCACATTAACAGGCAGACTGGTGAAATGGGTAATGCTCCTCAACAAGTTCGACATTAAATATGTGGAAAGGAAAGTTATTAAAGGGCAAGTCATTGTTGATCAGTTAGCAGATGCCCCTACACAAGAATTCACAAATCTTGTACCAAAGTTCCCCAATGAGGCAATCTTCAAGCAAGATACATCTACAACATGGAAGATGTACTTTGATGGATCATACACACATCATGATTCAAGAGTTGGTGTCTTGTTCATCACACCACAAGGGGACACTATCCCTAAATCATACAAGATTGCATTCTCGTGCACGAACAACATATCTAAATTCACCATTGACCTTAACACAACTTCATACTACGGGGAGTCAACCCTGCCTTCTAGTCACAAAACAAACAAAAATAAAGAAAAACAAGTTTGTAGGTGAAAACCGAAAGGAACCTATAGACATGGAAAAAGATAAGAAAAAAGACGTATCTAAAGGTGAAAACATCTTTGAGGAACTTAAGGATGGAAGGTTGGACCCACTCCCCACAAATTAAGAGAAATCCCTAATGTTGGTCGAGAAGTCACAAGAGGTCAACATCAGCACATCAGAAGATCCAAAAAGCATACACTTTGTAGTGTCCCTGACAGATGCAGAGAAGCCAAATTTCACAAACTTTTTCTCTAAAAGGTAAATCAACTTTATGTGGTCCTATGTGGACATGCCTAAGCTAGACCCTGAACTAGTCCTCCATCACTTACCTCTTATCCCTAATGCTAAAGCTTTTAAGCAAAAGTTGAGGAAAATGCACCCACAAATTGCCTTATTAGTAAAAGCGGAGCTTAAGAAACTGTTGGATGTTGGGTTCATAAGACCCATCGATTATGTAGATTGGATTTCAAATTTGGTACTAGTCACCAAGCCAATTGGGGGAATACACATTTGTACCAAATTCAAGGATCTGAACAAGGCTTTTCCAAAGGATGACTTCCCTTTACCCAATATAGACATGATTTTGGATCTTATAGCATGATATGAGATGCTATCACTAATGGATGGTTTCTCTGGCTATAATCAAATCAAAATTACAACAAAAGATCAACACAAGACAATGTTTATTTGTACCTGGGGTACATACTGTTAGAATTCCATGCCCTTTGGTCTTAAAAACATCGAAGATACCTATCAAAGGGCAATGAATACAATATTCCATGACATGATACATAAACTAATGAAGGAATGTGTTGATGACCTAGAAAAGTCCCTCACAAGGGATGATCATCTAATAGTACTTGAAAAAATATTTACAAGGTTGGAAGAATATAAGGTTTGACCAAACTCAAAGAAATGTGTCTTTGGAGTGACTTTCAAGAAGCTCCTTAGATACATTGTTTTGCACAAAGGTATAGAGGTTGATCCTATAAAGGTGAAAGCCATCATAGACATTCTGCCACCTTCCACTCTAACACAGTTAAGGAGCCTACAGGGAAAGTTGCAGTCTATCCATAGGTTTATAGTACAACTAGCAAACAAGTGCCACCCATTCCAATTTCTCCTTAGCAATGATTTCCCTTTCAAATGGACCAATTCTTGTCAACAGGATTTTCAATAGATCAAAGACTATCTACTGTCACCACCAGTACTGAGGCTACCTATCAATGGGAAACCACTCATCTTGTATGTGTCAGCAACATCATTTGCAATAGGATCTCTCCTACCACAAAAAGATAAAGATGGCAAGGAACACACAATATATTATATTAGTCGTACCCTTGTAGGGTATGAACTTAATTATACTCCCATAGAGGGGTATGTCTTCCTGTTGTCTTTACTACACAAAAATTATGACACTACATGTTAAATCTACAAACCAAGTTGATAGTGAAAATAGATCCTCTGAAGTACTTACTCAGCAAAGCCACATTAATTATAGGCAGACTGGAAAAATGGGTAATGCTCCTCAGCGAGTTCAACATTGAATATATGGAAAGGAAAGCAATTAAAGGGCAGGTCATTGTTGATCAATTAGCAGATTCCCCTATACACACATTCATTCCTCTCATATCAGTGTTCCTCGATGATGCAATCTTCAAGCTAGATACATCTACAACATGGAAAATGTACTTTGACGGATCATACAGACATCACGATTCAAGAACTGGTGTCTTGTTCATCACACCACAAGGGGACTGTTACCCGATTTTCACCTGCGGGCTCAATCAGGCAGGGCAATCTGTTTCAGGTGTTCATGAAGGCCAAATGGGGACATTGTTGTGCAAGATTAAATCATACACCTGATGATATTTTTCAAGGAAGATTGTTAGAAGGCATGCCTCATTTGGATCTAGCATAAAACTCTTCAAAAAAGAAAGTCGTTGAGACCAGTTGAATGTCTTGCCAACTAGCAATGTGTTATACCCATTTGAAATCCTCATCGTCACCAAGACATCTCAGTCGCAATGAGTCTTTATGTATCTCTCCGCTTGGGATGTCTCGCCGACAGTAGCTCACAAAGTTGGCACCGGGGGGAATGGTTTGCCTTCGGCAGGAGGTCTCGGCGACCAGGGAGAGTCTCGCCGAAGGGGATTCCCTTCGGCATAAGGTCTTGCTGAAAGATGGAAGTCTTGGCAAGGGAAGGTTTCATCGACATGAGGTCTCACCGAGAGGGATTGATATCGGCGTAATGTCTCGCCAAAGGCCGGAGGTCTCGCCGAAGAAATAGGAGCTCGGGGCGATGTCTCGGCAACTAACGAAGGTCTCGATGAAAAGAGATGTCAACGGGGAGAAAAGGTAGGCCTCGTTGTAGCGTCTCAGCGACTGAATGATGTCTCACCGAAAGGATGGTGCCTTCGGTATGAAATGATGGTCTTAGTGAGATGTCCTACCGACACGGGGAAGTCTCGGCAAAAGTTGTGAGCTCGGCATGAGGTCTTCTCGACCAAACAATGTCTCCCCGAAATGAAGTGAGCTTTCGCCGAAACAAAAGCACCCCCAATGTAGAGTCTTGCCGAGTGGATATTCAGAATCAGTAATACTCCTAGCCTAGGGGTTTCAGCTCGCTATGACCTCCTGCCGACTAATTGTGGTCTTGTTGAAGGTTTATGCCTTCGATGTAACATCAATAAACTCTTGTCGATAGTGGTTCACAATTTTGAGATCGGGGAGACTCCGAGCGGAAGTTTTGCACTCGATAGGATGTCATGTCGACAAGTGAGGTCTCAGCGATGGAAAGGGATATCGGTATGACTCCTGAGGGCTCGCCATGATGTCTGGCCGAAAGCGATAGTCTTGTCGATGGTTTCAGGGATGTCGATATGACTTTTGCTGCTCGACATGAAGTCTCACTGACAGATGTATGCTATGTCGATGCTGCTATAGAGTATAATCGCATTGAGGAGACATGGCCAGTGTCTCACCGACATGCGATTCTGGCTGAATGACCTTTGACCGTCTGGGATCTTGCGTGGCATGTGTTCAACCAATCAGAAAGAACTAAAGGTGAACCATTAGCCGTTTGACTGTTTGACTGCCCCCTATGAACAAGATCAACAGAATGAAAGCGACACAGACTTGTTCTGAGATCAAAGGGTGATGGAGCAGCTCGGTGAAAGATGGTGTGGGGATCTAATGGGAAATTTTGAAGCTGCTTGCAGAGGAAGTCAACATGTAGAAGATCTTGAACAGGAAGAAGGCTGAAGAGAGAGTAAGCCATCAGTCTCAGGGACAGCTATGAGGTCTACTGGAAAAAGGAAGATAGACATTAATGATAGTGCTCTAGGGGATTCGAGATAGCTCTTCAGGGAAGTTCGAAAGTGAACACGGAGGCCAAAGGTTGGCACATTAAATGCGTTGCAAAAGATCAAGGAGGAAATTCCTGGAGTGACTCTTCACCAACATAGACAGCGGGGATGCAGCATTAACTTCATTCAAAAGATCCAAGGGCAGATCTTTTTGGAGGCCGATATTTTGTAAACCCTAAAAAACTAAAGGGGCGACACTTTTGGTTCTCATATATATGGAATTTTTTCCTTTTTTAGAGAGAGTTCTTACCTGGTGCTTTTCTTCTTTTGTAACTTGTGGAGTTCTTTGCAGAAGAGAGGCTATGTTTTGTAACTCATGACAGGCATGTATATCAGTGTTCACCATTGAAATCAATGAGTATAAGCGATTTACCTTTTCAATCTCTCTATTAAATTGTGTGCATTTGTATAATTGATGAAACTGCTTGTGAAACTGTATGATTCCTTGTGGTTATGTCTTATTTCAGCACCTTTCCGTAGAGCAAATATGTATTCTGCAAGTTGTGAAATGTGTCATAGTGCAGTACTCTCTAGTTGTGAAGTTATTTCTTCCTTCTAGGAGTGTAGCCATATGAACCTTTTCATGAAATGTTTATGCAGAAAACGTATGTGATTGAGTTGTGTATAACTAATATTTTGTCATTGACTGAAATTGTGTGTATAAACTATGTTATATGTCCTCTTAGTAAATTTTGGTGCATCACCATAGAGATAGTATTTTCATTAGTTTTAATATATTCTCCTTCTACTCTTTTCATTTACAAGATCAGTAGTTAGTTGACACCATAGGAAGTCGGCCTTCTCCGGAGGTTGACCTCTATTTACAAGAAACCCACATCTTTAGAGGTCTTCCCATGTTACACTGAGGTGTTGAACATCAGGTTCAACAGGGTGCAATTTCAGGTGATAACAATTTTTGGCATGCCCGGTGGGACTGTGAACTGCTTCTCAGTTCATGTTTATGCATTTTATCGCTGTTGTTTGGTGTGTGCAGCAGTAGTTTCAGCCTTTTGGAGGCATTTTCTTTACATACCTGGCGACTCCGTGAGAATAGCAACTGGTTTCAAGCAGATTAAGTGCTGGTATGTTCTTATTTCTAGAAAATTAGATCTAGTTTTCTTGTTTTACAAGAAATTTTAATGCATTTCCAACTTCTATAAATGCTCCAAAATGTCTACATTTTATGAAGACAGGTTCTACCACCCAGCTTGTCATGAAACTGCTAATCATCCCTCATTTCATGAAAATTATGCTCATATACCCAATTATCAGCCATATCAAAATGAGTATGCAATTGTTTTTAGTCCAAGTATATTTGCTACAGAAGATTATCAATATTCCCCATAAGTTTGCCACCCTCCCACCCCTACTCAATTTGTGCATCATCCTATATATGTCCAACAACAGTCTCAGCAAAACCATCATAATGCCAACCAACATGTTTGTTCACATGCCCAATCTCAAGGAGTTAACAACATGTGTATCAATGACATAATCTCTGATTTTCAAAGACAAATGTTGGAGATTGAAGGACAGCAGGAGATCGATTGGCAACAAGAACAAAAAGCTTACCAAGCTCAGACAAGGGAGTAGGAATGGGAGGCCAAAAAGAGGCAATTTGAAGAGAACCTTGCCCAGCAGCTGACTGCAAAAGATACAAAAATGAGGCTAAAATTTTCCAAACAAGAGGTTCCCAAGTACAAGTTTGCCAGCTTTAGGCAAAGTCAGCCTCTCGAATCCCCTAGTAAGTCTTCTCAGTTTGAAATTCCAAGCTTTAAGGGATTCAATTCGATGCAAGAGAATGTAGTACCTAAACAAGATCAGTCCATCATCCCTCAAGAGCAGCCCATTGATCCAGATGACTTACTCCTCTCGGAGAGGATCAACAAAGTAAATCCAATGCATTTAGTTGTAGCATGATACCGACTACAGCAAAAAAGGCTCAAACAGGAGGAGGATTCAATTTCTTTATTTGACCAACTACCTGGTTACGTTGAGCAAGCTGAAGAGAGCATGAAGGTTCCTGGTTTACCAGTTGATTTGGAACAGCCAGAGAATATCGCTAACTTGTTTGATGAACTTCCTCAATTTGTTGATGAAGATGAAGATCTCACATGCATGGTAGCATCTCTGCCTGATGATGAGCTAGTATCATGTGAAAGGGAAGCATGTGATCAGCCCATTCAAGTCAGAGGAGTTATATTTGATGAGTTATTGCAGTCTATGAACTTATTTGATGAGCTTCCCCACTTTGTTGAGGAGTTATATTTTTTCATGGACAAAGAGCATAAGGAGCAACAGTTTGAAGATTTGTTTTCAGTTATCCAACAGGGATATTAGCTCCTTAGTCAAGAAGATCCAACCATAAAAAACATTAATGGTTTCTTTTCAAAAACTATTATACAAGATGCAAAGAAGTAGGACTCCTTTTTCATTGCAGAGCTAAAAGAATGAACAAGTGATCCTCCTATAAACAATAATGGTCAAATATTTCAAGAAAATAAAACTGTAGCAGCCAATAAACAACCTGCATATTACCTCCAATCAGTGTCCTTTCAAGGAAAGGATGAAGTCTTTAGAGATCAACAAGGGGCTGAAAGTTACAAGTTGGGTGTCATAACAAGGGGATGTCCTATCAGAAACCTAGCACACTTAGCAGGCACTCAAAAGGGGTTTCCATTTGAATTTCCTACTTGGGAGCACGAGATCGAGCATCAAAAGGCATCAATGCAAGTTGCTCAAACTATTCAAAATAGTTGCATGCACCTCTTGTCTAACACAGAAAGGGAGGTATTTTTCATGATTGAAGAGGTGTTTAATCTATGCACTCAACATTTACTTTTCCTTCATCACTGTTGGAAAATTTGCAAGCTAGAAGCACGTTCTAAGTTGGTGAGAAAGGGCAGTTTTTTCTCACAACTAGTAAACGGTTATCTCTGATTACTACCACTGTTGGGTAGTGTAGGATAGAGTAGTTTTAGTTTCAGTTTCTGCTTTCAATAAGTGCCCTATGGCACTTTTCATTTCAATTTTGTCACGTTTTCAATAAAGTGTAGTTGTTGCACATTATTTTTCAGGCTCTATCTTCAACAGAGTTGCAGTAGTTCTTTCAATCTGTTTGGTTTGAAGTTGAGTTACGAGGTTTTCAGAAATTTGAAGAGTAGAGATTGACTCCATGCACAATGGATAGGCCTAGGCTACTGGTTTACATGTTTAGCAGGCAAACATCCAGCTGAGGTCACCAGAAATGTTACCTGATTTTCACCTGCGGGCTCAATCAGGCAGGGCAATCTGTTTCAGGTGTTCATGAAGGCCAAATGGGGACATTGTTGTGCAGGATTAAATCATACACCCGATGATATTTTTCAAGGAAGTCTGTTAGAAGGCATGCCTCATTCGGATCTAGCATAAAACTCTTCAAAAAAGAAAGTTGTTGAGACCAGTTGAATGTCTTGCCGACTGGAATTGTGTTATACCCGTTTGAAATCCTCATGGTCGCCAAGACATCTCGGTCACCATGAGTCTTTATGTATCTCTTCGCTTGGGATGTCTCGCTGACAGTAGCTCACAAAGTTGGCGCCGGGGGGAATGGTTTGCCTTCGGCAAGAGGTCTCGGCGACCAGGGAGAGTCTCACCGAAGGGGATTGCCTTCAGCATAAGGTCTTGCCGAAAGATGGAAGTCTCGGCAAGGGAAGGTGTCATCGACATGAGGTCTCACCGATAGCGAAAGTCTTGCCAAGAGGGATTGATATTGACATAATGTCTCACCGAAGGCCAGAGGTCTCGCCGAAGAAATAGGAGCTCGGGGAGATGTCTCGGCGACTAACGAAGGTCTCGGCGAAAAGAGATGTCAACGGGGAGAAAAGGTAGGCCTCGTTGTAGCATCTCAGTGACCGAATGATGTCTCACAGAAAGGATGGTGCCTTCAGTATGAGATGGTGGTCTCGGCGAGATGTCCTACCGACACAGGGAAGTCTCAGTGAAAGTTGTGAGCTCAGCATGAGGTCTTCCCGACCAAGCAATGTCTCCCCGAAATGAAGTGAGCTTTCACCGAAACAAAAGGACCCCCGGTGTAGAGTCTTGCTGACCCCGTAGGGTCTTGTTGAGTGGATATTCAAAATCAATAATACTCTTGGCCAAGGGGTTTCAGCTCGCTATGACCTCCTGTCGACTGATCGTGGTCTCGCCAAAGGTTTATGCCTTCGGTGTAACATCAATAAACTCTTGTCGATAGTGGTTCACAAGTTTGAGATCGGGGAGACTCCAAGCGGAAGTTTTGCACTCGGTAGGATGTCCTGCCAACAAGTGAGGTCTCAGCGATGGAAAGGGATATCGGTATGACTCCTAAGGGCTCGCCATGATGTCTGGCCAAAAGCGATAGTCTTGCCGATGGTTTCAAGGATGTCGATATGACTTTTGTTGCTCGACATGAAGTCTCACCAACAGATGTATGCTATGTCGATGCTGCTATAGAGTATAATCGCATCGGGGAGACACGGCCAGTGTCTCACCGACATGCGATTCTGGCTGAATGACCTTTGACCGCCTGGGATCTTGCGTGGCATGTGTTCAACCAATCAGAAAGAACTAAAGGTGAACCATTAGTCGTTTGACTGTTTGACTACCCTCTGTGAACGAGATCAACAAAATGAAAGCAACACAGACTTGTTCTGAGATCAAAGGGCGATGGAGCAACTCGGTGAAAGATGGTGTGGGGATCTAATGGGAAATTTTGCAGCTGCTTGCAGAGGAATTCAACATGCAAAAAATCTTGAACAGGAAGAAGGCCGAAGAGAGAGTAAGCCATCATTCTCAGGGACAGCTGTGTGGTCTACTGGAAAAAGGCAGATAGACATTAATGATAGTGCTCTAGGGGATTCAAGACAGCTCTTCAGGGAAGTTCAAAAGTGAACATGGAGGCCAGATGTTGGCACATTAAATGCGTTGCAAAAGATCAAGGAGGAAATTCCTGGAGCGACTCTTCACCGACATAGACAGCGGGGACGCAACATTAACTTCATTCAAAAGATCCAAGGGCAAATCTTTCTGGAGGCCGATATTTTGTAAACCCTAAAAAACTAAAGGGGCGACACTTTTGGTTCTCATATATATGGCATTTTTTCCTTTTTTAGAGAGAGTTCTTACTTGGTGCTTTTCTTCTTTTGTAACTTGTGGAGTTCTTTGCAGAATAGAGGCTATGTTTTGTAACTCATGACAGGCATGTATATCAGTGTTCACCATTGAAATCAATGAGTATAAGCGATTTACCTTTTCAATCTCTTTATTAAATTGTGTGAATTTGTATAATTGATGAAACTGCTTGTGAAACTGTATGATTCCTTGTGGTTATGTCTTATTTCAGCACCTTTCCGTAGAGAAAATTTGTATTTTGTAGGTTGTGAAATGTGTTATAGTGTAGTACTCTCTAATTGTGAATTTATTTATTCCTTCTAGAAGTGTAGCCATATGAACCTTTTCATGAAATGTTTATGCAAAAAATGTATTTGATTGAGTTGTGTATAACTAAGCTTTTGTCATTGACTGAAATTGTGTGTATAAACTGTGTTATATGTCCTCTTAGTAAATTTTGGTGCATCACCATAGAGATAGTATTTTCATTAGTTTTAATATATTCTCCTTCTACTCTTTTCATTTACAAGATCAGTAGTTAGTTGACACCATAGGAAGCTGGCCTTCTCCAGAGGTTGACCTATGTTTACAAGAAACCCACATCTTTAGAGGTCTTCCCACGTTACACTGAGGTGTTGAACATCAAGTTCAACAGGGTGCAATTTCAGGTGATAATAGGGACACTATCCCTAAATCATACACGATCACATTATCGTACATGAACAACATAAGGAAATACGAAGCCTTGCTCACGGGTTTGAGGGAGGCTATTAAATGAAAGACCACAAACCTACAGGTCTATGGTGGCTCATAGTTAGTGGTCTAACAAGTCAATGACGAATATGAGACTAAGGACAAAAAATTGGTACTATATAAGAAAATGGTGGACAACCTTAAGGAATACTTCGACACCATCCTATTTACATAGATCCCAAGAGTGTAGAATAAGACAGTTGATGAAATGAACACCATTTGGTCTCTCTTGGACATTCCAAATAATGTGCATCAGTGCGATTTCTTGGTGGAACAAAAATTTTATCCCTACATTCGACGTCCCTGAATTTGAGCTCGTGTGCAATATTGTTGGTCTCGATTCACCCTGGTATAAGGATATTTTCAATCATGTAAGGATGAGAATTGGACCAAAGTTATGGAAGAAGAATTGATGCAGATTGAGAAGAATCAGACTTGGGAATTAGTCCCAAGACCAGCAAACAAGAATGTAATAGGAACTAAATGGATATTCTAGAATAAGCTAAATGAGAATGGAGAAGCTATCAAAAATAAGGCTAGACCAGTGTGTAAGGGCTAATCACAAGTAGAAGGAATAGATTTTGAGGAGACATTTTCTCTGGTGTCAAGAATGGAGGCCATTATGATGTTTTTGGCCTTTACAACACATAAGGACTTCAAGAATTGTCAGATGGATGTGAAGTCGACTGGAAGAAGAGGTATACATTGAACAACTGGAAGGATTTCAGTTATCAGATAATCCTAATATGGTTTGCAGATTGAAGAAGGAATTGTATGGACTCAACCAAGCTCCCAGAGCTTGGTATGTAAGATTGGATAGGTACATGTTATAGTAGGGATTAAATAAAGGTACCACAGATAGCAATCTTTACTTTAAAGTTGAGAAGGATCAAATATTGATTGTGGTTGTGTATGTTGATGATATAATATTTGGAGGAAATGAGGCAATGTGTAAGAATTTTGAAAAAGAGATACAAAATGAATTTGAGATGTCAATGTTTGGGGAGATGAATTTCTTCCTTGGGCTACAAATCAATCAGACAAAAAAAGGAATATGCATTTCATGGTCAAAGTATGTCAAGGAAATGTTGAAGAAGTTTGGAATGGAAGACTCTAAATCGATATGTACTCCTATGGTTATTGGTTGCAAGTTGAGAAAGAATGATGAATATCCTAAGACTAATTAGAGAAAGTACAAATCAATGATTGGTGGACTGTTGTATCTTACTACTACTAGACTGGATATCATGCATGCAGTTTTTCTTGTGGCCATATTTCAAGAAGATCCTAGAGAATCACATGTGGTAGTAGTAAAGAGGATATTCATATGTTTGCAGGGCACTATGGACTATGGTCTATGGTATCCAAAGGATACTGATTTCTCTTTAAGTTCCTATACAAATGCAGATTGGTCAGGTTGTGTGGATGATAGAAGAAGTACAAGTGGAGGTGCTTTCTTTCTTGGAAGCAGGTTGGTTTCTTAGCTAAGAAAAAAATTAGGATTCAATATCTTTATCTACTGTAGAGGCAAATTATATTGTTGCAGCATCTTGCTACACACAGGGGGTATGGATGAAGCAGACATTGAAGGATATCAAAATATCATATAATGAACATATTTCTATCTTGTGTGATAATACAAGTGCTATCAATACATCAAAGAATTCGGTGATGCATTTAAAAACAAAGCATATCTCAATACGGTATCACTTTCTAGGAGAGAAGGTTGCAAAAAATGAGGTGAAGGTGGAGTATGTGCCTACAAAGGATCAAGTTGTAGATATTTTTACTGTAATGCCCCTTTGTTTTCCTTGTCTGGATAGCTTCTGGGTTTTCATCTAGACTTTATGAGGTGGTTTATCTTGACTTTATGTTACTATTTGATAAACTTTATGTCATTGTTGGATGTTACTTGGACATGGTGATATTTTGATGAGTTGATGTTGTGACTGATTATTTGTTTATAACATGCTTTCACATTAGCATAGTTGTTATTTGAGTTAATATTGATGTATGCTCATTTATTGATTATTGATGTTTTAATTTCGTCAGTCTTGATGTGATTGTATTGGTGAAGGGGACGGTATTGCATCTCTCGCTTGCGAGTGCCCTGTGATTTTCATGATTCTCTCTTCACGGTGTGTATGAAATTACTATCTGTATACATGTACGACATTTGCTTGTTTGCAGGATTGCAGGTACAGGACATTAGCTTCACCTGGTTTCACAGGTCTGAGTGTGTCCACTACTCAACAGTAATATTGGGAGATAGTAACGAGTTACCTAGTCATACCTTTACCCTATTACAGTGTGTCGTCAGTTTGAGTTTTGGTCTTAGCCTTATCATTGTTGTTATGGGTATTTTATTATTGTGCAAGTTTAATTTGGTAGATTAAATGTGTATTGATTTATATATTTAATTAATTGAATTATTGTTGTGAAGGCTTTAGAATAAATTAATTAATTAATTTAATTTAGTTATGTTGTTGAGTAATTTTTATTATTAAAAATAAATGGTAATTACATAAATAAGAGTATTTAAATTGGTTGCAATTAGTAAATTGTTTTATTTTATTTAAATGCATGTGGTTGGAAAATATATTTGGTTGTTGAGGGAAAAGATATTTTGTTGGGATAACTGTGAGTTAGAAAATTGTTATCTTATTGTTGAAAATTGATTCTCGGAGGAAAATATTGGAAAAAGTGAAGAAAGTTGTTTCACGGGAGTTTTTGGTGTGGCTTATTGAAAATTGGAGAGGAAATTGTGGATCTCTCTGAGGAATTTGTTTTAGAATTTTGGCTGTAGAATTCTTGGTTGTGTATTGTTGTGTTTTCTGGAAAGAGGCAATTGCACTGGAGGAAGCTTTGGCTACTTTGGAAAATTGAAGCTACAGAGAAGCTCGACAGCATTTCTTGAGGCAACATTCTTCTAGAACAGGTTCCTTTACTGTTTTTGTGAATTAAGAATTGAAAAGTTGTTTATTTTATTGTCATACAATTTGGAAAATGATAGGAAATGATTTACAATACTATAGAAGTTCTTGTTTCTTTCTATTTAAAAAGATTTCCTGAAAGAGGAACCTCTGTAGAAAACAATTAAAAATCCTCTGTGTTGTTTGTTCATTCGAAATAAATTGATACAAAAGAAAATTTAGATCTTTGTAGAAAACCTTCATTCTATTTTGTTCTCTCTATTCTTTTTGGTTATATGAGAAAAATGAAATTTCTAAGCTTTCTATAGAAAATTTCCTCTATGAAAAAAAAAATTAGTTGTGCTTCCGCGGTGTTGCATCATCCTCTAGGTTGTGGGACGAGGTTTTACATTTACAAAGGCTCTTTCTACAGATACATTTGAGTATCTCTAGCAGAAGTTAGGGGTTATTGCCCCTCCTTTCAACTAGATGCATAAGATTGTGCATCAGTCTAGTGGAGCAATTCAAGATTATTTTTTTGTTTTGGACTAATGAAGGCTACCTCTCAAGGGGAGTAGGTAGTAGTACTGTTGGTTGGTGAAGTCAAATGAAGTATACTTTGTGACCCTAAGGGGGAGAATGCAGATAAGTGAGTGCAATGCAATTTCTTGCTAGTGTTACAAGTAGTGTCAAAGTGGTGTATGTAGATATCAAAAGGAAAGATTATATGCATATGATGTGTGAAAGGTGCATGTGTTTCCCTTTGAGTGTTATAAAAGGGGGGGAGAAAAAGAGTTCAATACAGGAAAGAGATTTGGATGAGTCTATGGCCCTTTGCCATTGATTTCAAAGGGGGAGAGAATTGGTTGAAAAACCATAGTGCAGAAGAGACTATGATCTAAAGACCATAGGGAGAGAGTGTTTAGGAGCAAGAGAATGAGAATATAAAGAGTAAGAGATGCCTCGATCAAGGGGAGTGCTACATGTTGTATATTTGTTGACTTATTTTTGTTATTGATGGTTTTTTAGAAATTCAGTGTTGCCATTAATGACAAAGGGGGAGATTGTTGGAAGCTTAAGTTGTTTGTGAGTTGTTTGGGTGTTGTCATTGATGTCAACCCCTTGTATGAAGAGAGTGTTGGAATGTGGTTGGTGTTGATGATGTCAACCCCTAGCATTGGAGTTCTTGGAATCTTGGAGTTGTTGGTATTGATGTCAACACAATGTTGTTGGTGTTATTGTTGTCTTACTTTAGTATAGTTGCAGAAGTTGTGTTTGGAGAGTTATTTGGATGTGCTATAGTTGATGAGAAGTGTTGCAGATGCTGCAAATGTGTTGTAGAGATGTTAGTAGTGTTGTTGATGCAGTTGGTTCACTTGGTTTCCAAGTGCTTTTGAGAAAATTTAAATAAAAGAAAGTTCAATGTGATAGAGTGGTGTTCAGTTATATGCTCTTTGCATTTATTCATGGTTGAGGATATGCCTATGTGGTTTGGATATGATTATTATATGTGCTCAAAGGTTCTATATCCAGAGTTTCAGGTTCTAGATCATTTTGCAGTGAAAGTTGTGTTTGATAGTATATTTGTTTGGTGAAATAGGGTGCCTAGGAAAAGTGAGATTGCCCCACATTTCTCCGTAGTGAAGTGTCTTGTGGATTTGGGAACATACTTGTATTCATTGTATCTACCTTTCCTTGAGGTTTCATTACTGAGGTGTTCCACAAGGTTGTTTGGTGTGTTGGATGTTCGTGCCAATGTGTTTGGTTGCACAAAATAAAATTGTTCTTAAGTTTCAGGTGGTTACAGTAGTAGTGGTGAATATTCTAATGATGTGGAATATTCTAAGATGTTTTGGAATGTTTTTGTGTGGTCCATGATATGTTTCTAGACCTGGAGGGGTGTGTTTGTGGTTGCTTGTTAGTGTTAGTGCAAGTTTGGTTGACTTGGCATGCTATCACTAATTGTGGAGGATGAATGTTGTTTTTGGAAGTGTTGAGAAGCGAATTGGTGTAGATTTGGGTCCTAGTTAAGTTTTTGTGTGGTCTACCTTCACTTATTTACACTGTGGAAGTGTTTAGTGCCAACCTATTTGATGTTGCACATTTGAGGTGCATACATTTGCTTAAGAAGAAATAAATCAGTTGGTGTTAGTTGTAAATTTGAAAATAAAACATTTGCAATGTCTAATGAAGATAAGTTAAATTTGGATAATAAAGCATGAAGAACCATAAAGTTTTTTCTTTTAGTCTATTTCCTCTTTAATGTATCTAAAGAGACCACTACATACAACCTATTAAAGAGGATAGATGATAGTTATCAAACTAAAATTATACCCAATAAATTATATCTCAAAAGATGATTATATTTTTTTGAAATGAAAGATGGTGATTCAATTGTAAATAATTTAAATACTTTTAATTTTATTATGATTCAAAAAAAATTTGTATATGTTAATATGAAATAAGGAGATAAATTTATCTTGTTGATTTTCTCTTTTCCCGCTTTCTAAGAAAATTTAATTGGTGATGTAGAGTTAAAGATGGATGGTATCATTGTTACTTTTCTTTCAAAGGAGATGATAATGAAATCCATGAATGATGGCTCAAAGGATAGTTTCCATGTTCAAATAAGGCCTAAGGATAAAGGTGGGCCTAAGGGATAGGAATAAATCAAAAGAGAGATCTAAATCAATATATTAATTTAAAACCCTAGGAAAGAGCATGTTGGTGTGAGTATGGTATATTACCTAACTAGTTTCTTATTTTTGCTAACACTATTAACAATAATTGTGACACCAGTTCTTTATTTATTTATGCTAACATTATTAATAATGATGGAATTCCTAAATGGTATAAAATTTTATCATTAAATTTACTTGTTTATCCAAGTTGAATTATAATAGAATGCATGTGGCATTCGACAAGTTCGGTTGTAGGTTGGTGAGAGAGACTTTGGTGGTAGCTAAATAATATCATGTTGGGACTTAACTTAGGTTGAATGACTCCACATTTTTTGACTCAACCAATGTAATTAGAAAATATAAAAAATGCACGTATGTTGTGGCACCAACATTTGGCTCATGTTAGAAAATGGTCTTAGAACTATGATTATTAAAAATATGGGTGATGGGATTTTTTTATTCTAATGAGCATTTTGTTTTTCGTGGGTGTTGTGTTTCGTAAACGGAAAAAGAAATATCTTTTCCTTTTGAAAGTTATAAGGATAAGACACTATTAGAAGTCATTCATTCAAATTTGTTTGGTTTAGTGGATGTGGGTTCTATGATAAAATCTTGATATTATGTTTCATTCATTGATGATGCTTATAGACTCACCTAGATTTATTTTATGCATGCTAAATCTAAAGTGTTCACTAAGTTTAAGGAATTTAATTCCTTAGTTAAAAATAAAATAGATTATGAGATAATGGTGTTGATATCTAACAGTGGTGGTGAATATTGTTCCAAGGAATTTGATAAGTTCTATAATCATGCAGGTATTATTTAGAAAAAGATAAGCCTCTATACACCACAAAAGAAAGGGGGTGTAGATAGGATGAAACAAATATTAATCAAAAGACCTAGAATTATGATAAGTGGTACACAATTGGATTAGTTCCTTTTGGGAAAAGGGTTTGAGTACTAATTTTTACTTGATTAATAGATCTCCTTTTTCATATCTTATTAAGAATTCACCTTATGAATTACAGACAAGTAAGAAGCCCTCTATTTCATATTTGAAGGTCTTTGGTTGTGAGGCTTATGTCCATGTGCCCCAAAAAAATAAATCTAAATTAGATCTAAAATATCATAAATACATATTTGTAGGATATGGTGGGAATAAAAAATGTTATAAGATTTGGAATCTTTTGACCCAAAAAATTATTAATCTAGAGATGTGATTTTTAGGGAGTTTAGAGTTTTTTAAGTCCTAAAGAACCAAAGGAAAAAGGATAACAAATATTTAATTTTGAGACTAAGGTCAAGAAGTGAGAAGATGCACATATGGAAGAATGGATAGATTAGATAGATTTTAAGATGGAGAGGAATAAGATATTTTAGATGAGGGTATGCTAAATGAGCTTATAGAAGAATAGTTAGAGCCTATAACTCTTACCTTTAGGAGATCCTCAAGATAATAGAATCTAGTTTATAGGTATAGCCCACTAGATTTTCATTATGTATTTGCTTATTGAGTACTAATGATTAATCTAGATGTTTTAGGGATAATATATTTTGGGGGGATAGTGAGTCTTTGATGCAAACCATGAGGGAGAAGATTATGGCCCTAGATAGTTGTGAAACTTAAGGTCTTGTGATTTTACTCCATGGAATAAATACCATTGGTTGCAAGTGGGATTATCATAACAAAATTAGACTAGACAGAGGGTTAGAGTGATATAATGCCAAACTAGTGGCTTGGAGTTAATTTTGATAAAAAAAATACCTCCTTTTTTCCAAGTTAACTCCTATTATATTATTATTATCTATTATCAAGTAGCTTGTGATTTTGAGATTGAGAAAATGGGTGTTAAAACATATTTCCTACATAAATATATTGAGGAGGAGATTTATATGTGACAAATTAAGGATTTTTTCATGAAGGGGAAGGAAAATTTGGTTTGTAGGTTGAAATGGTTATTATATGGTTTGAAATAGTCACCCAATGTGTGAAACGATAAGTTTGACTCTTTTGCATTGATTTTGAATTTTCTGGGGATAGAGGAGAATCATTTTTATGTTAAATTTATTTTAAATTAAATTATAACAAGTGTCTTATATGTAGATGATATTTTTTTATTGGTAACATCAAGATGATTATTAGAGATCTGAAAACTCAAAATTTTGGAATATTTGATATGAAAGACTTGGAGGCTACAAAATATATTCTAGGTATGGATATTAGTAGGTTTTGGGCACATAGAAGTTTTTTTTGAGTTAGTGTAAGTATGTTGATACCATTTTCTATCAATTTATTATATATGAGTGTAAACCAATGAGTATTCCATTTCTTGTCAGTAATAAAATTTCTTAAGATATGTGTCCTAAATTGGATGTTGATTTTAAATTTTTCAAATGGGAAATATGCTAGTGTTGGTAGCCTAATGTATGCAATGGTTTATACTAGACCAAATATTACCGAAGTAGTGGAGTGTTGAGCAGGTTTATGTCTAACCCTAGTAAGGAGAATTGGACTTATATTAAGAAGGTTTTTAGATATTTGTGAGGTAATTTTGATTATTATTTATGTTATCATGTTTTTGATGGTGTGGATAATACATTGGACATACAAGACTTTGTAGATGCATATTATGTTGATGACTTGGATAATTAAAGATCCACTAATTGCTATATATTTTCTCTGCTTGGTATTGTACTAATTTGGATGAAAGGAATCCTATATTTTCTTTATCCATCACAAAAGTATATTATTTCACTGCTACACATTCCTCTAAGGAAATGATATGATTATAGATACTTTGTGTATGTATTGGTTTTCAATGTAGGATGGTTAGAATTGGTTGTGATAGTTAAAGTGCTATGTATTTGGCCAAAAATCCCATGTACCACACTCGTAATAAGAATATCAATGTTAGTATCACTTTGTGAGTGATATGGTCAAGAATGATAAGGTATTATTGTGAAAGGTTGGTCACGATAATGTTGTAAATTGCCTCATAAAGCTAGAGAGCATGGAAATTTTCTCTTTGTGAAAGAAGGCCATGGGCCTTGGATCCTATACTTGACATGTTTTATTGTTCCTTTGGATTTTACTACAATGTATAATATCAAGTGGGAGAATTTTAAGATAATGTGATATTTAATTACAATCTTAATGTTATTATTTTATATACCTCCAAAAATATTGGAATGAATACCTAGACATTCGTGTTGTTGAAAGATGTTTTTATTTTATTATTATTATCCATGTTTACTTTTAATATTATTGTAATTGAATTGTAATATTCTTTGTAGCATTCATGAAGGAGGTGGAGTTGGTAGTGGCTATATTTTTTTTGATATAATCCTCAAGTTGGGTATGAGAATTGATTAGTGGTTCATCTTACATGTTGTCAATTGCTACCATATAAGTTGGGTGGTGAATTTAGATTCCTACCTTGGGATATGGGCCATTTTGAAGGAGTTGCAAGTCAAATATATTATCTGAAATTAGTATCAAATTTATTTTTTCTAATCATGGCTCATTAGGAGTTACTTTTAGTATTCTTAGAAGATCCTATTCATTTTGGATGTTGGATTTTTCTATTTCACAATATTTTCATGGTACATTATTTTTGGAAACTATTTGTGGTATTCCTCTACTATTTGTCTATAAATTGGAGGCATGAAATAGTAATTTCAAGAACCCTTTACACAAAAGGCCCTCAAGGCAGAAAAAAACAAATAAAAAAGAAAAATAGAACTCAAAGGCCACAAGCTAGAGACAACACTAAAACAATAAAGAAATAATAGTGTTCAAAGTTTTTTAAAACATAAAATGAGAGAGCACCAGATTAATCAAAAAATTTCTCCCAATCCTCCTTGAAGAATTTAAACATATCCCAATTATTAGAACTGGTGCTTGCTCCCTTGTTGCTTTCATAATTTTTAAATTTCTTTCAACACAAAACCCAAAGTGTTCGTCAAATGGTGAATGAATTTTAGGGTAAAGTGAGAAATACCTCTCAACTTCCTTTCCAAATAATCAACACGAGTCTTTAGAACAACAACAACATCCATAATTTTTATGCACTTTGGGCATGTTCCTAGTTAGGTTGCATGGCAAGGGTGGTTTCCAAGTCCTCGGAGTCCGACAACATTACATTCAGCTCAAAGAATAGGCTCAGGCCCTCAATATCTACAACCACCCCCTCTTCTTTTGTATCCTTGATGTTTTCTTCTTCATTATCCTTTCTCCCTATCGAGTCACTTGAAATTTCATCGACACTAAAGTTAGGGGTCAAGTGATTGGCCAATCTATGAGACCATCAAACTCTCATATTAGGGATTTTATCTCATTTCAAATTTTAGGCTCACTTTTAACCTCTTCCTTTTGAGAAAAAATAGTATTCTCAACCTCCTCTTTGGAATTGGATTCCTCAACAAAAAATTTAATTGAGGTTTTATTTTTCTTCAAGTGCATATGGGGTTTTTGGCTCACATGTCACCTCTTTTACCTAAGCTTTTTATGGGATTTTCTTTACGTCACATAAAATCACCACATTGAGCTTTTGGATGAAGGTGTGGGGGATTTTAGTGGACTTAGACTAAGGAGTGGAATATTTAGACTCATGTAGGGGGGTGATATTCTAAGGAGTGGTTGTCTTCTTCTTCCCTTTACTTGGTAGCATTTCAAACTTCTAAATAGGAGAGTCAATAAAGTTATTAGTAGACCATCTATCCAGCGGGGATTCATCAATTAGACAAGCCCTTAATAGGCTTATGTGGAAACATGGCCAAAAGGAAGTGGTAGAGATTGAAAATGAGCCCCTAATAGAGCGGGATAGGAGGATTTTTAGGTTCTTTTTTGACACATCCAAAGCTTCCTTAATCAAAGATTCAATCGAGGATAACAAGTAAAAAGGAAAGCTAGTAACAAACTTATTTCTAAAATGGTTAAGAAATGGAATATGATAAAAATAAAAACATTTAAATCAACCTTTGAGTTTTATATACTTCATAATAAGGAAGCATACCTTATCCCATGGATGTGGGAGTTTAGTTCTATTGTACCCCACTTGCAGCTTAATTAGAGACTCTCCCTTTTTAAAGAACAAATTCATGTTTTCCATGTCAACCACCTTACTATGCCTTTTAAGTTTTTGGCCATTACAGGACAATCTGGTAGCCTAGTCAATAATTTCCTCACTGACTTCAAAGGAAATTCCCCCCATTTTAACCTAGTGTTTTTTCCAGACACTTACAAATTGAATGGAAAAACTCTCCTCATGTCCGTTGAGACATTCAAGAAATGGAGCAATGCCCCCTTCCATGTAAATGTGCCATAACAAAGGGTCATTTTTAAATCCCTCATAGAATCTTGGCTCCATTCTCACTCTTTCTCTGCTCATAGTGAAAATCCCCCCCGGGTGGCCACACTATAGCAAATAATTACAAAAGAAGCAAAAAAATCTAGAAGAAAGGTAGATAAAAAAATCAGCAGGGTTTCTCAAATTGAATTATAAATTTTATATCTAGGTATAATTTTCATCATTAAAGACAATTAAAAATAATGGATGCATATTAAATAATGATAGGTGCCCAAGATAATGAGCATCCTTGAGATTATGGAATACATCAACTTGTTCCAAAGCATCTAGTCCTCAAGTATTTCTCATATGGGTTTATTATAGAACCCATGCCATTAGTCTACATCAAGTGCCAATCAATCATGACTCTACCTGTGAGACACATCCCAATCATCACCACCTCATCATACATAGTCTACATCACCACCAACATCAATTGGGGATAATTAAATGACCGCAATAGTCTTACGACCAAACAAAAATCATTACCCTTTATCCATACTAACTCCATCTTAATTGAATCCATATTCTTATTCCATAAACCCCATGAACTGAAAGGATGGGATTTAACCAAGAGATATAAAAAGAATATATAAAATTATATATTTAATGACCTAAGTTTTTCTAATGGTCATCATTATTAGGAAGAGTGATATTTTTTTGTTTAGGTTCAAAAGAATGGTTTTTATATTCTCCAAGAGATTCACTTTGTATCTCCAACATCTCAAGGAGTTAAATTAACCTTTCCCTCCAAAAATTCAATTGCGAGTTTGGAATCACCTTTAATATACAATTGTGTATCCCCAATGAGAGTGAAATTTTAACCCTCCATAGGATAGCCATTATTTCAGCCATATTGCTAGTTTGCACCCCCAATCACCTTGAAAAAATTGTAATGGCTTCACCATTATGATATCTAAGAATACCACCACTTTCCATACTTGGGTTGCCTTTAGCAGCCCCATAAAAATTTAACTTTCCCCAATCAATTGGGGGAGGCTTCCATTTAGTATTTTGATGAGCTATAAATCTAGAGGGGTCCAAGGGTAGTCCCCACCTATTACCAATAAGAAATTACATAGTGGTTGGAGGGAAACATGGAAATTTTCCAATTGCTAATAGATAAATTTTCCACAAGAAGCTTAGAGAAAGCCCTAAACACCTCCTTAGCATTCTTTTTTCAATTTTTTTAAAAATTGTTATTCCTTTCTTTCCAAATGCCCCAATATATATGGGGTGGAATCTACCTTTATAGCTCCCTAATCAAGGAGTGAGTGTAAGGACAAATCCAATTATCAATTAACCCATCTAGACTTTCATTCATAGTCCAACTGATTCCCAAATTCTATAGAGCTAGACCCCATATTTGCTTAGAGAAAGTACAGTGAAGAAGCAGATATGGCATTGTTTCCTCCTCTTTTTTGCATAAAACACACATATTAGGGATTTGAAAACTTCTTCTTTTTAAATTGTACTGGGTTAGAATTCTATTGTGAGATGCAATCACCAAAAGAAATTAATTTTGGGTGTGAGATGATAATTCCAAATGTTATTCCAAAATCTACTCCAATTGTCATTGACTAACAACAAACTAAAGCATATTTGACTGTGAATCTTTTATCCCTTTCCCAATAAAAAATATCCTCCTTCTAGAATAAAGGGATCCTTATCAACTTAATTTTATCTTGAAGGATGTGATCTTTCTATATAAGCTCATCATTACCTTTACAACAATCTTCAATTTTCCTCCATTGTTGAACACCACCATTCCCCAAAAGATAATCAATAACCCGCCTTCCAAAAACAATTGTAGGACCCTCTAGGTCCTTGAACAAGAGATTATTAAAAGCTTGGTCTAGCACCCAAGAGTCCTCCCAAAATCCAATTTTGCAACCATTACCTAATCTCCACTTTAATCCTAATTGAATAACTTTACTAGATTTTGGGATATTGTTCCATATCAGAGAACCCCAATGATATCCAGATTTAGTGAGATTCCTAATTAATTGAGTGTTGTAATAAGTATTTGGATTTCATTTCTTTATTATTCAAAAGGAGATCCCATCCAACCTTAGATATAAGGATGTTTTTTGTGAGGAAGATCTTTCTAATTCCTAGACCCCCACAAAATTTAGGAAGACAAACTTTATCCTAGCTTATGAGGGTCATTCTTTTCTTTTCTTCTATGCCAAACCATAAAAAATTCATTGATTTTTTTCAAATTGATCAATAATAAATTTAGGAATCTTGAATAAGGAGAGGAAATATATAGGGATACATTGCAAATAATCAACAAGAAGTTGAATTTTTCCAATATGACTCAAGATCTTACCCTTCCAACCTACAGGTTTTTTTTTGAAGCCTTTCTAAAACTGTGTTCCAAAAGAAGGGAGTGACTTCTTATTTGAAAGTAAGAAGGAACCCAAGATAAATAGCAGGAAGATTAGCACTAGCACAACCCATAATAGTTGTAACTTTCCTCTATAACTCCAACTTTGTGTTAAGAAAATAAGTCTTACTTTTTCATAGTTAATACATTAGCCAAAAACATCATAGTTGTTTAAACACAACTTCCATTTCCTTGCTTCCACCACAAATACTTTTCCAAATAGAATAGTGTCATCAACAAGTTGTTAGATAGTTGAAGAGTTCAGGGAGGTGATTGTAGCATCATAAATTGTCACCCTTGACAATTTCACACTAGGTTTAGCTCCCCCTTAAGTGCCTAGACCTAATTATACTTTTAATTTTCTCATTTTATAATAATCTTTGTAAAATTGAAGTTGATTCGGGAAAATAAATTAATATTTACTTATTGATACTTAAGGCCCCAAAATAGCTCTAGACTAGAGTGCTAGCACCCCTATCCAGCCTATTTTGGTCCCAATTCAAATATGTCAATGTCAACATTTTAACATTTAGAAATCCAAAATCATTTGTCAACTGTCAGCAATTAATTTGTGAGAAATTAAAGAATTGTATATAAATACAAGTCTTTTTCACCATTTGAAAGCCTAGCACTTTTGAGATCAAAATTGAGCATCCTAAAAGCAATTAAGAGCAGAATTAGTAAAATTATTGTAGCATTATTTCAATCAAGTATCATGTTAGAAATACATCAAGTTTTCATGTGAGTTTGTTTCTGTTTCATGTCCATTTATTTTGTGAGTACTAACACTTGTAGGACTTCAAATCAAGCATCAATTTCTACTTGAAGGTGATGAGTACAATGACTTTAGTCCATCAAGGAATGAAAATATGAGTGGCAAGTTGCAACAATTGTCAATTTGTCACTTTTTTATCATTTATCCTTTGTCTAACTAAGGGTAAGCTCTCTTTTACATCATCATAGCCCTTATGGAGGTAGAAATGCCAAAATGGTATTTAGCTTAGGCAAGGCCCTATATGGCACAACCCTTTCCCCTCTTCCTTGTGTGTAGGTTACAGATCTCAAGTGAATAGGGAAATGATTAAAGACCTAATTGCTCAATCAAGCATTCAATTCTGACTAGACAATAAATTAGGGAAAGTGGAATTTATCAACGACAGAAGAAGTTCCAACACTAAGCCCAAAGGAAAAGAACTTGTAGATAGGGATCGACTGAGATCTGATTTTTTATTCTAAGTGTTTGCACTTCTAGGTCTAGGGCACCAACATCCTTGTCCAATCATTTCCAGCTTAGATTTATATGCCAAGTTCCTCTGTGTCTACACTCTACTCTTTTGAACTTTGTTTCTGGATTTTAGTAATGTGTTTTCCTAAAATCATAACATTTTGTTGCATTTTCATAGTTAACTTAGGTTCATCTTCACATTGTCAAATTAAGTTAATTAATTATTATCAAATCATTCCACACATAAAAGGACTGAAACCCTGATCCACCATTTTGGTTCTTCCATTGAGTTCAGTATCCAAGTGGGTGTTTGAGATCAATTTTAGTCCCTTTCCATTATGATATAGGAGAAGGTGTAATTTAGACCCTAGATCCCTTTTTTCCTATATCACATTTTGGAAAAACCTGAAGTTTGTGCACTCTAAAACCCTCTGAAATATTCATTAGGTCATGTTAAAATCTAAATGCAACTTTCAAAAGTTTGAATTTATCATTTATGCATGAATATTTTCATAAAATCATTGAAAAAGTAAAAATTTGCATAGTATTTTCAATTCAAAAGATAAAAATGTTAATTTTAGTTGTTATAAGATAGATCTAGTCAATTATTACATTGTAGAATATTAATTAGGCCATGTTAAGGTCTGAAAACAATCTAAAAGTGTTTGATTTTTTCATTTATGCATAAATCTCTTGTTGAAAAAGTGGAGATTTACATTGTGCTTGTCATTTCAAAAGATACAAGATTCTAATTTTCTAGATTTTTCAAACTAAGTAAAGTTGATTATTGTATTTTACAATCTGAAAATTGCATTTGGAGCATATTGCATTAATTCAAAAATCTAAAATTGCATGCATAATTAGATATTACACAGCAAAATTGGGATTTTGTGCATTGCTAAAAATTTATGTTGCTAGATTTGAATCTCTGCAACTCAGGATCCTCATATGCTATAGCTCATTTTCAAATTTTGAAATTAATAAAAATCCACATCTCTAGTCTAGGGCACTAGAACCCTTGTCCAATTAATTTTAGCCAAAATTTGGATCATGGTTATGTCTCTATGATTTTTGTACAGTTTTGGGTTATGTATCTAAAAGTTGTTCTATTTTTTGTGATTGAGAGTTATTTTCCCTTCATTGTATGAGCACTAAATATTTTTGAATATCATAACAAATTTATGAGCTCTAGAACCTGGTGTCCCATAGCTAATACCCCTATGAGACTTAGTTTTATACTTATGGCTTCCTATGCTACAATCACAATCAGTGTCAAGCCCAAGTCTTATAACACTTTCACTCAAGGTATTACGTCAACCATATCCATATTTGATTATCTTACTAATCTCACATTACGTATGTCTTCATCACAACCTAACATTTATGTGGAATTATAGACTTTTTTTGTCGATGTCCCTGAAGATAAACTCAAACAATTGGATAAAGACCTAGAAGGACTCTAATAGTTCTTAGGCATTGAACCTTTGGCTAGAGATTGGAGAAATGGTTCCTCTTTTGGATAACCTAGGGAGTTGTTAAATGATTCACAAGGGATAATAGAAGTGTTGTGTATCCTAGCTAATACAGTGGATTTTAACATTGCTACGACAACTAGTTGCACTCAAGCTTTAACTAATGCTCAAAATCAATTAGGAAAACAAGTTTCCTCTCCTACAACAATACCTTATATTTCTACATTTACCCCTCTAGTCATAGCATCAACATTGCAATATAAAAATGGTTTAAACTCAAGTTTAAGAATTTCTAGTTGAAATCCTTACAATTCGCCTATAACACCTCCATGTTCCTCACCCCTCATAAACATGCAAAATAATAACCAGCTATTCATCCATAATAATTCACCATACTCAACACATTCTTAAAATATAACACGTAATGATCTTGTGATAAACTAACTTTTGCAAAACATGACATCATTACATCAACAAATTTCAAACTTAAACCAAAATCAAACCAATGGTAAACCTCCAACATACCTCACATGTATCCCATTTTTTTGTTATCTTAAAGACACCCATACCACAAAATATTGAAATACCTTTCTTTGAAAAGTATAATGGTACACCTGAGATCCTAATAACTGTGTTAGCTTTTACCACTTTGTGTAGCAACTTCATTTTTGAAGATGCACTCCAAAAAAACCTATTTCCTAGATCATTGAAATATATGACCTTGGATTGGTTTTTTTCATTACCAAACAAATCAATTACTTCCTTTACAAAACACATTACTGAGTTCCTCTAACACTTTCAAGAAAACATAGGACTTCAAGTTACATTAAAAGATTTAGTTCATTGTAAAAAGGACCTAAAGAGAAAATAATAGATTTTATAAGATGATACCAATTGCTTTATTTGCAAATCTCATATAGTCTTCCAGATGCTAACATTCAAAGGGTGTTTATGGGAAACTTACAAACTAATATTAGAGATAAGATATTATTGATGAAATGTCCATCATTTACACATTTGTGTACGACCCTTCGTGATTATCAAATATCGGTTAGTGAATATGAAGGTACACCTTCAATAGCTCCTACTACTCAATACGAAGTCGTACCTCAAAAAAATGTCATTTATTTAAAAATAAAAATAAAAATTTCATCAAGATAAATAATCCTTAAACTACTAACAATATTGCAATGCAATTCATTGCCGCAACCACAACACCATATCAATTTAGGCCAAGAGATGGGCAATTTTTCATAATTTACCAACTCTCTCCATGTGATTATGTTGTATTTTCTAATTAATAATATGATTCAATTTCCTCCAATTAAACACAGCATGTAGTTGAACCTCCAAGCAGACATAAAGACCGCAAGTAAATTCACAACCCCGAATGTAAATATAACTAAGATTTCAGAGTATATGGGGTGTATAAACCTCTGTTACCTGAGGAGGCATGTTGTGATATTCAACCTTCCATTTGGTGTGACTTAACATGAGGAGCAAAAGCACATCTAGCAATTCATGAAATAAACAAGTGAAGATTGAACCACACGATGAGTGGTTCCACCTGCAACTTTGTATGTGACATAGGAGTGTAACGTGCATAACATTATGTAATTATTTCTACAATTGCAACAACAGATGTATTATTTTGGGAAGATACGTTGGTTGTGGTGCATGTGTATGTGTTAATGGGTTGGAAAGGTTAGAGGGCAACCAAAACCTTTGATAACAACCTTGTATGCAAAAAAAAGTGCATCCATTGTTGCTAGCAATGACAAAATGATAACACATTTGTTGCATGTGTTGACAAAATAATGAATCAGTAATGGAGAGAATGAGGAAAGGCAGAAAGGTGTAAAATGTCCTATCAACCATGACGTAAGCCAATGCAGGTTGGAAAACATAGCGTGTAGTTGAACCTCCAAGCAGACATAAAGACCGCAAGTAAATTCGCAACCCCGCATGTAAATATAACTAAGATTTCAAAGTATATGGGGTGTACAAACCTATTTTACCTAAGGAGGCATGTTGTGATATTCAGCCTTCTATTTGGCATGACTAAACATGAGGAGCAAAAGCACATCTAACAATTCATGAAATAAGCAAGTGAAAGTTGAACCACATGATGAGTGGTTCAACCTGCAACTTTGTATGTGGCATATGAGTGTAATGTGCATAACACTGTGTAATTACTTCTACAATTGCAACAACAGATGTATTATTTCGGGAAGATACGTTGGTTGTGGTGCATGTGTATGTGTTAATGGAGAGGAAAGGTTAGAGGGCAACCAAAACCTTTGATGACAACCGTGTATGTAGAAAAAGTGCATCCATTGTTGCCAACAACACCAAAATGATGACATGTTTGTTGCATCTTTTGACAAAATAATGAATCAATAATGGAGAGAATGAGGAAAGGCAAAAAGGTGCAAAATTTTCTATCAACCATGATGTAAGCCAATGTAGGTTGGAAAACACAGCGTGTAGTTGAACCTCCAAGCAGACATAAAGACCGCAAGTAAATTTGCAACTCTGCATGTAAATATAACTAAGATTTCAAAGTATATGGAGTGTACAAACCTCTTTTACCTGAGGAGGCATGTTGTGATATTCAACCTTCTGTTTGGCATGACTTAACATGAGGAGAAAAAGCGCATCTATCAATTCATGAAATAAACAAGTGAAGGTTGAACCACATGATGAGTGGTTCAACCTACAACTTTGTATGTGGCGTATGAGTGTAACACGCATAACACTATGTAATTACTTCTACAGTTGCAACAATGTAGATGTATTATTTCGGGAAGATACGTTGGTTGTGGTGCATGTGTATGTGTTAATGGAGAGGAAAGGTTAGAGGGCAACCAAAACCTTTTATGACAACCTTGTATGTAAATAAATGTGCATCCATTGATGCCAGTAACGCCAAAAGAATAACACATTTTTTGCATCTGTTGAAAAAATAATGAATCAGTAATGGATTCAATCAGGAAAACCATAAATGTGTAAATTTTCCTATCAACCATGATGTCAGCCAGTGCAGGTTGGAAAACACAATGTCTAGTTGAACCTCCAAGTGGACATAAAGACCACAAGTAAAATTGCAACCTCGCATGAAAAAAAACTAAGACCTCATAGTATATGGGGTGTACAAAACTGTTTTACCTGAGCAAGCATGTGATATCGAGCCTTCCATTTGGGGTGACTTAACATGACCAACAAAAGCGTATATGGCAATTCATGAACTAAAAAAGTGTAGGTTGAACAACACAATGAGAAGTCCAACCTACAACTTTATATGTAGCCTACAACTTTATATGTAGCCTATAAGTGTAACGTGAATAATAATATGTAATTACTTCTATGGCTGTCAACAATGTCAAAAGAAAAAAAACATGTTCTTTGCATCTGTGTATAAAATAATGAATCAATAAAGGAGTGAATGAACATAGGCTAAAACACTTTTTTTTGGTGCATTTATTTGTGAAACATATGAAGAATTTGAAAAGCAATTTTAACTGTAAACCACAATTGCAATAAATTATGAAGCTCACTTGCATTGAAAACCATAATGAATGAGATGGATACTGTGTTGACTTAAGAGATTCTTTATGTTGTTGATAAATTGACAAAGAAGCATGTGTAGTATGTGCAAAGGCGAAGAGACAATGCAAATCTGGAGGTAGCAAGTTCTATAATTTATGAAATCGAAAAGGAATCTGCTCTAAAAACACTTGAAAACAAGGAGATCAAACTTAATGAGATAGATATTGTTTTAGGTGAAGAGATTCTTCCCACTCTTGAAAAGTTGAGGAAGGAGCATGTACAGTATGTGCAATGGGAAAATCACAATGCAAAAGTGGATAAACTCGAGAGATTTTGTATTGCATATGAATTTTTCTGAGCAGAGAAAGTGAAAGATGATGCTATAATTGGATTTGAACTAGTGAAGTCAAGCATTTGCGAACATAAAACTAAACATGAGCAGCAAAAGCACATCAAGCACAAAAGAAAAAATTCCACCCTTCAGCTTACAACAAGCACAAATAAATAAAACATAAACCACGGTGTTTTCCAACCTACCTATAGTTTATTGATTTGAGGAAGTTGTAATGCAATTTTTAGTCTACCTAAGACTTGTTATATATTTTGAAGATGTTCCTTTCATTACATTTGTATTGTGTAAACAACAAAAGGTTTTCATTACAATCATATTGTCTGTATAATCAAAGGTTGGAGAACATAGGGCATTAAGAAACCTGCAACCCACAGTGTTGTAAAACCCTCTATATATAAGAACCCAATTGGTTGGTCACCCCTCAACTAAATATGGTTAGTTTTATGTATCCCCCGGTTGCAACTCCACAAATTCTCCACCCTTCAGCTTTGTACAAGCTCAACAAACTAACTCACAATCCACTGTGTTTTCCTACCTGCCTATATTTTAATGATATGAGGAAATTCAAACGCAATTCATACTATAAGTAATAGTTTTGGTAAATTCTCAAGGTGTCTTTTCTTACATTGGTACTGTATGATTTTCATTACAATCATTTTGTCTATTTATATTTCAAGGTTGGAAAACACTCGGTGTTAACAAACCTGAGATCTTTTTAATGCTTCAGGAGGCGGCAAGTACTAGAATGTATGAAATGAATAAGGAAACATTCGTAAAAACACTTGAAAAGAAGCAAACCAAAGTGTATGAGATAAATAATGTATTGACTGAAGAGATTCTTCCTGCTCTTGAGAAGTTGAGGAAGGAGCATGTGAAGTATGTGCAATGGAAAATGACAATGCAAAATTGGAGGCAACAGGTACTAGAATGTATGAAATGACAAAGGAATCTGTTGTAGAAATACTTGAAAAGAAGCAGACCAAAGTGAATTAGATAGATAGTGTATTGATTGAAGAGACTCAATTATGTTGAGAAGTTGAGGAAGGTGCGTGTACAGTATCCGCAATGGGCATATGGCAATGCAAAACTCGAGCAGCAGGTAGTAGAAAGTATGTAATGAAAAATGAATCTACTCTAAAAACACTTGAAAAGAAGCAGACCAAAGTGAATAAGATAGATAATGTATCGACTGACAAGATTGTTCTTGCACTTGACAACTTGACAAAGGAGCATTGTGCAGTATGTGCAATAGGCAAATGCCAATGCAAAAGTGGATAAAGTCAAGAACTTTTGTATTCCATATGAATTTATGCAAGAAAAGAAAGCGAGAGATGATGCTATAAGTGGATTTGAACAAATGAAGTCAAAGATTCTTCAACTTAAGAGTTCCATGGAACAAATACAATTCGAAATAGATGATAATGAAAAGGAAAAATCAGATCTTAAGAGCAGAAAAAGAGAATCAGTTGGCTGGAGACATGAAAGCCCTATGTGAAAATGTAGACAAGTTTTGTAAATAACTTATCAAACAGAAAACATCTGCATTCTCTAATCAGAAAGACACTCTCAAAGATGAGCAAAGAGCGACTGCAAAGCTACACAAAAGTATTGAAGACATTCAAGACTCTATCCAAGAAATGGATGGTGCTATCCTAAGGACTGATGAGGGAGTAGCTGCTCCAAAGCTTAAAATAAAAGATACGAAATAGAAGGTAGAAGATCATGAAAAGGAATACCATGGAGGTGATACAGGTAACAACAGTGGGGATGAGGAAAAATGTGTGACTGGTCAACTTGCTGATGCAAAAGCAATAATTGGAATTGCTAAAACTGAAGTAAAACAACATAAACGCTACAATTAACCATTTAGAAAAGAAATTAAAAGATTAAAAGAAAATTTTATCATCGAAATAAAAGGATTTTAATTAATGGTGTTGACACAATTGCAATATAAAAAATGTGAAGTTGAAAAAATAAACACAACAATGGAATGTGTGATTTCCAAGACATTCATATTGTTTTGTAGCATTCCATGTTGCAAAACCGTGTGTGTAAAGAAGCAAGCAACCCATCGTGAGACAACCCTTTACATTTAAACAAGGAGATTCAAATAATTGAAAACCCACATTGTGTTTTCCAAATTACAATTATTTCGTGCACTTTTTTTTCAATCATGCAAACTTTAAACACAACTTTGGAAGGTGTGATTTTCAAGACAGTCATACTGTTTTGTAAAATTCCATGTTGCAAAACCGTACGTGTTAAGAAGCAAGCAACCCATTGTGAGACAACCCTTTACATTTAAACAAGGATATTCAAATAACTAAAAACCCACATTGTGTTTTCCAAATTACAATTATTTTGTGCACTTTTTTTTTCAATCATGCGAAATTTAAACACAACAATGGAAGGTGTGATTTTCAAGACCTTCATACTGTTTTGTAAAATTCCATGTTGCAAAATCGTATGTGTTAAGAAACAAGCAATCCAATGTGAGACAACCCCTTACATTTAAACAAGGAGATTCAAATAACTGAAAACCCACATTGTGTTTTCCAAATTACAATTATTTTGTGTACTTTTTTTTTCAATCATGCAAAATTTAAACACAACAATGGAAGGTATGATTTTCAAGACATTCATACTGTTTTGTAAAATTCCATATTGCAAAACCATACATGTTAAAGCAAGCAACCCATTGTGAGACAACCTTTTACATTTAAACAAGGAGATTCAAATAATTGAAAATCCACATTGTATTTTTCAACTTACAATTATTTTGTGCACTTTTTTTTCAATTATGCGAAATTTAAACACAACAATGGAATGTGTGATTTTCAAGACCATACTATTTTGTAAAATTCCATGTTGCAAAATCATACGTGTTAAGAAGCAAGAAACCCGCTATGAGACAACCCCTTACATTTAAACAAGAATATTCAAATAATTGAAAACCCACATTGTGTTTTCCAAAATAAAATTATTTTGTGCACTTCTTTTTTTTCAATCATGTGAAATTTAAACACAACAATGGAAGGTGTGATTTTCAAGACATTCATACTGTTTTGTAAAACTCCATGTTGCAAAACCGTACGTGTTAAGAAACAAGCAACCCACCGTGAGACAACCCATTACATTTAAACAGGGAGATTCAAATAACTGAAAACCCACATTGTGTTTTCCAAAATAAAATTATTTTGTGCACTTTTTTTTTTCATTCATGCAAAATTTAAACACAACAATGGAAGGTGTGATTTTCAAGACATTCATACTGTTTTGTACAACTCCATGTTGCAAAACTGCACATGTTAAGAAGCAAGCAACCTACCGTGAGACAACCCTTTACATTTAAACAGGAAGATTCAAATAACTGAAAACCCACATTGTGTTTTCCAAATTACAAATATTTTGTGCACTTTTTTTTTCAATCATGCGAAATTTAAAAAAACAATGGAAGGTGTGATTTTGAAGACATTCATATTGTTTTGTAACATTCCATGTTGCAAAACTGTACGTGTTAAGAAGCCAAAACCCACTGTGAGACAACCCTTTACATTTAAACAAGGAGATTCAAATAATTGAGAACCCACATTGTGTTTTCCAAAAACAATTATTTTGTGCACTTTTTTTTTTCAATCATGTGAAATTTAAATACAACAATGCAAGGTGTGATTTTGAAGACATCCATACTATTTTGTAACATTTCATGTTGCAAAACCGTATGTGTTAAGAAGCAAGCAACCCACTGTGAGACAACTCTTTACATTTGAACAAGGAGATTCAAATAACTGAAAACCCACATTGTGCTTCCCAAATTACAATTATTTTGTGCACTTTTTTTTTTCAATCACGCAAAATTTAAATGCAATTTTTACTCAAATTAAAAGTCCTTATAAATTTTGAAGGGGCATTTCAATACATTCGCACTGTCTAAATTACAAAAGTTTTTCAAGACATTTATTCTATTTTGTCAAAATTCATGTTGGAAAACCCTAGGTGTTAAGAAACAAGCAACCCAAATAGTGTTGTAAAACCCTCTGCAACCCAATTGGTTAGCACCCCTTACCTCGATTTGGTCGGTTTTCTCCTCCAACTCCACGTGCACTTCAAACTTCAACTTTCAACGTGCAGACTGCAAAAGCACCTCGATTTGGTCGGTTTTCTCCTACAACTCCTCCACATGCACTACAACCTTCAGCTTTCAACGTGTAGACTAGAAATGCGGAGTGTTTTAACCCTTCTTTCTCCAAACCAAAAACGCACATGTTAGTCCACCTCCAATTTTTTTGCGTCAGAAAAAAGCTCTGAAAAACGACAATTTTGCCGAAAGCAACGGGACCCAATTTTATCGATTGGCAAGAGGCGGGAAAAACGACTTGACGGCGTCGTTAACTCCTACCTACTGTTTCCCTGACGTTTGGTCCCGACTGTCGGTTTCGTCACTTTATCCCCCGCCTGGCGGGCCTCGCCCTACGCCATCTCATCATGTTATGTATGTTTTTATGCGTTTTTGTATGTACATAGGTGTGTTTTGTCTACACTTTAGCTGTGTCCGACAAGGAGGGGCAGGCTAGGAAAACTCTTTTCTATTTTCTAATGAAACCACGAGGAGGGGAAAGTCCAATTCCCACCCACCCAAGTCAGATAATTCAACCTTGATCTCGAAACCTTCAAAAATGAGATTGGTGCTCCTCAAATTTGTACACGAGAACCACACTCAGGAATAGTCATCTCCACCCCTCCATAGAACCTATTCCACCAAACTAGTTTATGGAAGGAAATTGCAAGGGTAACCACCAACATTATCCACCCTGAGCAGAGTCAGTTCATAACATCTAGCCACTTAGCGAAGGGAGTAATCGTAAGGGCTGTCACTCAAGCAAGGGGGAACAAAGAGTAAGTAGAGAGGAACCAAGAGAATTCTCCCCTCAACCAAACCTAACCTCTCTCCTCTCTTCCAAAAACACACAGCATTTGACCAAACCCCAAGGCTAGTATTATAGATCGAACCACTTAAAGCATGCCAACCAACACCCACACCTCTAAGGGCCTAAGGAAGTTCAAAACACTAACATTTGCCTACTAGGGCAAGGTGAGGTGTGGAAGAGGGGGTAGGGAGGGGGTGTGCAGTGGCCAACTTCCTTGTGCTGCTTCTATGATTTCTTGTTTGCCAAACCTTATCCTTTTTCTATTTCAGTCTTTGAGGATGTTGAAACCATATGCAAGGTTACAATGGCCTCTGTTATTGCACATTGTGGATGAGATGGACATGATCTCTATTGACATGGTGTTGTTCATGGACTCGATGTTTTGGATGATTCCGGGATTCCACATTAACATTATTTGTGGGGTTAGTTTACTACTTGGAAAATCTAACTTTTGACAAAGAAAGCAGCTCCCACAAAAGGTGGAGATCAAATTTTGAATAAGGAGTGAATACGGGAAAATGTACAAAATAAAATGCAGATGAAAAACACAACAAATCATAATCAAATTGATACCATAGGACGTTCAGCCTAGTATACAATTTGTTTCTGTAATCTTTATTACTACAGTTTTCTGTCTTGTAAAAATCTGTAATTAAATATAAAAGGATCCTCGTACATTAAAGGAGCATAGTTTTTGCTAATCTGATTTATAAACTTATAAAAAAGAAATCATCGAAACCCATAAGATTCAATCATATTCTACCTTAACAAATTGGAGCCGTAAGAAAAAACCACTGGATACATTCAAGACAGTTCAATATAATTTTCCTAAGGACAACAGTCTCTATATCTCTTAACCATATGTAACTTTTTAGGTAATTTCAGAAGCAAAAACCTTTTACATCTTAACCATATGTAACCAAATACATCAAAAAGCTGGAGACGTCTTCAGCCTTAATTTGCTGCTTTTGGACATTTCATTATTAATTTCCTGCACTTATATCTTTGTTCAATATAAAAATTAAAAAAAAAATCCTGCACTTATATCTTAATGCACTTCCAATAATGAGGGCCTTCCACCTGGAAATCTTTGCACTTCATATCTTAATGCACTTTCAATAACGGAGACTTCTAACTGGAAATTTTTGCACTTCATATCTTATTCTAGTATTAATTATGAAACTCGTACAATAAGCATGCCCAAAAATATATAGCATGAAATGACAGTTGCATATGAGGTACAATAACTAACCAACCTCAAAGTTAAAGCTATCGGCTTAATTCACTCCATAGCTTGGCAACGACCAAGCAAGTGGTTTTACATTTCAGAAAGCATCTGAATAAAGGGGTTACACCTAAACTTTCATTGTCAAACTGCAACTAGTAACAAATATAACTAAATGATGCAATGACAATAAAAATACATTAACATTTTTAGATGTGATATATATGAGTAAATATGTCATGATTACATATACAAGTTAGCATAAACATTTAAAAATATACACATCTCTTTGGGTTTTATTGACTACAGAGCATCTCTTTGGGTTTTATTGACTACAGAGCCATCTCTGCTTGAAGTGCTGCAAGTTCATCATCCTCGGCACTGATTTGAGAGGTTTTCTGTGGAGGAGCATATGCAGGCCGTCGTGAAGCGGGAACAGGTGGTACCTGTGTTGCAGGTGCTTGGTTTGCTGGTTGCAATAATTGTTCTTCCAGCTCTGCTTCTTCTAGCTCTTCAAGCTCAGCCTCCAATTCATCCTATAGTATTTGCAAAAATGAAAGAACTGGTATTAAAATGCATATGCAAATACAAATTATTCTAACTTTCCTTCAGGCAGTTCTCTCTTCTAAAACAAAATACATCAATGCCAACAAGGCAAGACGTGTGTAAAACTCTAAGAACTAAACAAAAACATAGCATATAATAACATGTAATGTGTAGCTGCAATCAAAGGTAAAATTCCTTGTAGATACAAACATGGTAGGAAAACACTCTTTCTTGCATTCCCTGGGGCAAACCTTTATTATAATCCAACTAGTTTAATTTTGGAACCAAGTCAAATGGCATATACCTCATCAATGTCCACTCCAGCACCAAGAGGAGTAGCAAGTGCTTCTTGGATCTGTTTCAAATTCTCTGTGTGTTCATTGACTTCATCCATAGTTTTATCAATGTCATCAATATTCCTGCATCCATTTTAGTAGAAATGCATATAAGTACATAAATTTCTTAGGGAAGAAATTAATGCATAAAATGCCTAAGGAATTTGTCACACAATACACACCTAGGAAAGGAAGATAAGTGGATGAAGTCAGTGGCAATCATTTGAAATCTTAGAAGAAAATCAGTTGCAATCTCTCGAAATTTAGAAGATTTAAGACTCGTAATAAAAAAACACAAGAAGAATACTTGTAAGAACTAATGAGAAATCTATCAAATGAGCATATAAAATAGAAATGGTCTTGGTTAGAAAATCCACAGGTGGAATAGCAAAACACATTAGATATTTGATTTAAGATTAGTTTGTTTGCAGTACAAAACTACATTGAATTTCCAAAAAAAAAATAACCTTATGTCTGAGGGTCCCCTCTCCCAACAGAGGGCCTTAAACTGCCATCACACCCTTGTCCTCCTGCATAAAAATAATTTGATGCAGTTGAATCCACAAGAATCCAACAAACATTAGATAATCTCGTCCTGCCACTCTTTTTTTTCATTAGCTAGCACTTGTTTAATTGGCTGCAATAATCAGAAGCCAAAGGTTCGTTCTGTATTGTTTGCTTGCCTAGTTCAAACTAAACTCTACATATGCAAGGGTTAAATTGTATACATATACAATCTCCAAAACAGAGATAAAATAACTCTAGTGGGGAAAACCCTTTCACCAGGCATGCAAAGATGAAGTATTTGAATTTTATAATTCATAGACAGGAGGGAAGATGTAGCGATGGTCCTGTAAACACCTAAAATTCATCCTTATACCTTAATCAATTCCAATCATTAATCTTCTATGCCTCTAGCACTGATTATTTAAATAAATTATTTAATTAATTAGGTTTTCCCTGTCAGCTAATTAAATAAATCCTAAGCCATACTAACATTAGTTAATTAAATAAATTAGTTTATTCAATTAACTAAGCTAATGTCCACCATCCCCCTCTTCATTTAAAAAATAAAACATTCATCCAAGATTCACATCATACATTTGCCTAATTTAAAATTCCTATAAATTTCGAATGAAATCAACATTTAATCCTAGCCATCCACATCATCAAATCAATCCTAGCCTTCCAGTCCCAACTACCAATCAATTAAAAATCAATTTTAAATACAAATCATCAATCCAAAATGAAATCAATATTTAATCCTTGCCATTCATTTCCAGATACCTTCTATCCAAATTCAAACTTAACTTTCAATATCAACCATCCACTTAATCCAATCAATCCCAACCCTCTCCATACACAACTACTGGCATTTAACTCTCTCCTCCCTCTCAAATTGAAATTCAAAATTCCTCTCATTCAATACTAGCCATCAATTCTAAATCAATCTCAACCCTCCATTCCTCTCACCCCTCATCTATAAAATCAAATCCACATCCTCAACCAGATTAGAGAAGAGAAGAATCCAAGCAGTTATATGCTGCCACATTCTCCCAAGAGCAACCCAACATCAACCATATCAAGAGCACATCCACACACAAACTAGGTTGGCATTGGTTTTTCAGTTGTTAATTCAAGTTTGCATTCTTAGTTTGCTCGATCAGAGGTTGTGGTAAAATTCACAAATAGGATTCAATTTTGCATTTGCTTCCTTGCTTTTCCTTTGTTTTTCTCCCCCTACATTTTGGCACACCCATGAGGAAAAACTTGCATCATGCTTTCAAATACTAAATATCCTATTGCCCTCAAAGTCTGCAAGAACATGAAATATCAAGGTAAGGGCCTTGGGCTACACAAACAAGGGATCCTTCAACATATCCAAGTTAGCACAAATACAACAACAAGGGGACTTGGATACATACCATGGAATGAGCAACCTGTTGATCCTCATGACCTCTTCGAGACCAATGGGAATGTTCCTTTTGACATCAAAAACATTTGAACAAGAATCATTCATGAAACTTGTGAAGACCTAGCCACCAATAACCTCTTTCACGACTCCACCATCCTCACCATCAACTTCAAAATACAATACCCTAAACTCATAGACTATGACCAACTAGATCACATGCCATTGGACACCTTTCAGAATGAAAAAGCATTATTTGAATTTCCAAGACTTCATGACTCCATCCCACAAGGGGACCATAATAAGAGCTTTGAGATAGGCCTTAATACACTAGCATACTTCAGAGAAGACAAAGAGTTCTCTTAATCACATACATCCAAAACATTCAAAAATCCCAAGAACTCCATCAAAGAGAACTCACCCACACTCCCCAAGGAAGATCAAGAAGACATGCCTATAGATGAACTCAATCTCCCACCAACACCTGCACTAATACAAGATCAATCATAATTACTAGTTGAGGATGCCATTGATGTCACTTTGGGGACAGAGGATAATCCAAAGGCCACACAATTGTAGCTACCATTAATCTCCAAGAAAAAGAAATACATGTCACCTTACTCAAGAAATATTTTGATGCGTTTTCCCAATCCTACGCCAACATGCCAAGATTGAATCCTTCTCTGGTTGTACATCGCTTTGTCATACAACCAGACACCAAACCTATAAAGCAAAAGCTACACAAGATGCACCCTAAAATTTCACTCCTAGTCAAATAACTACAAAAACTCTTAGAGGTAGACTTCATGGGCCCCACCGATTTCTCTAAGTGTATCTCCAAAATTGTACCAGTCAACAAAAATACTAAAGGGATTTGAGTTTGTACAGATTTTCGTGACATCAATAAGGCATGCCGAAAGGATGATTTTCCCTTGCCAAATATTGATATCATAGGTGACTCCATAGTAAGACATGAAATGCTCTCCCTTATGGATAGGTTCTCCAATTACAATCAAATCCAAATAGCACCTAAAGATCAACAAAAAACAGCCTTCATAACTTCATGGGGAACATCTACTATCAAGTCATGCCCTTTTGAGTTTAAAAACGTTGGGCAACCTATTGAAGAGCCATGATTGCATCTTCCATGACATGCTTCATCATCATGATGTCAAGGACTATATGGATAACATATTGGGCAAAGATAGAACTAGAACATTGTACAGTCTAACGATGGATCCTACAAAGGCTCAGAGAATACAAGGTCTATCTCAATCCAAATAAGTATGTATTTAGGGTAGCTTCTAGAAAATTACTAAGATACATTCTCTTGACAAGGTATCAAGGTTGATCCTACAAAAGCCAAGGCCATCACAAAAATGCCTCCACCTTGCAACCTTCAATAATTCAAAAGCCTACAAGGAAAGCTACAAGTTATAAAATGATTCATTGCTCAACTTGCAGACAAGCGTCGGCCATATGCTCATCTTTTGATGAAAATCAAAGTTCCACTACGATCAATCATGCAAATCAAGCAATATTTTCATCAATTCTCACAACATCCATTCCAAATCAACCCTTGTACATCCCAACTACTCAACATGCCTTGGGTGCACAACACAATAATCAAGGTCGAGAAAAAGCAATCTACTACCTAAGTAGAACATTGGTTGGGTATGAAGTTAATTACACATCCATGGAAAAAGCATGCCTAGCTATGGTATTTGCCTCCCAAAAGCTAAGACATTGCATGCTCACGCACAAAACAAGACTTGTGGCCAAAATTGATCCATTGAAATATCTTATCTCTAAAACTGTTTTGACAAGAAGAATGGCCAAATGGATTATGCTCCTCATTGAATTCAACATTGATCATGTCAAACAAGAAGCTAGTAAGGGGCAATTAAACATAAATCAATTAGCAAAGGCACCTTTTGGGGACACACCCTCTCACTATGGATTTTCCTAAGGATTCCATCCTCACTCTTATAGCATCATAAGAATGGAAGCTCCAATTTGATGGGTCTTTCACTAATCATGGCTCGAGGGCAAGAATCGTGTTCCTTAGACCACAAGAAAACCTCATCTTGAAGGCCTTCAAGTTTAGCTTCTTGTGCACCAACAACATATCAAAATATGAGGCAATAATTGCATGTCTTAAACTAGCAATTAAATCAAATATCCAACATTTATCAATGTTCGGTGACCCCCAACTTGTCATCAAACAAGTCAACAATGAATACCATACCAAAGATGATAAGCTCATTTTGTACAAACGGATGGTGGACAACTTCAAAGAGTACTTCAATGACATCTTTTGAACAAATTCCACAAGTTAATAATAAGGCTACATATGTTATGGATACAATAGGCTCTCTCCTTTATATGTCAATGGACACACATAAGTGCAAATTCTTGGTTGAGCAATTATTCATCCCAGCCTACAATGTCCCTGAATCCAAAATGGTAGGTGAGATTGTTGGTCATAATAATCCTTGGTGCCATGACATCCACCAAACCCTTCCATCCAACCAACAAAAATAATTTATCCAACATGCCTCCCATTTCATCATCCTTGACAACACTCTTTATCATAGGGGCTATGACAACACTTTGTTATAGTGTCTAGACTCAAATGAAGCAAACCTAACAATCAAAGAGGTTCATGATGACATTTGAGCCTAGGCCAATGCTATGGCTCTAACCAAAAAGCTCCTTCACACAGGATATTATTTTCCTACCATGGAACAAGATGTTTGCCAATATGTGAGTGAATGCCTAACTTACCAAAAGCATGAAGATATGATTCACAATCCATCCTATTCTTTGCAATTCATCACCACTCCTTGACCCTTCTCTACTTGGGGTTTCAATCTCATCAGTAAAATCAACCCTACCTCCTTTGATGGCCATAAACATATCATTACCACTACCAAATACTTCACAAAGCAAGTCAAAACAATTCCACTCACTTATGTGACTGACAAACAAATATCTAAATTTATCCTCAATCGTATCATTTGGCAATATGGTATACCTGCCTCCATCATTGATAATGAAAAATCTTTCAAAATTTTCTAAGTCTAGACCCTTTGTGAAAATTTGCATATAAAACACAAAAGATCCACTCTATATTACCCTCAAGGCAATGGTCAAACCAAGACATCTAATAAAACACTTATCAAAATCCTCAAAATGATTTTCACTAACATTGTGTAATGTCCTATTTTATTCCTAAATGTCTGCAGCCTATGTTTCAAAATAAATCAATAAAGATAATTAATATTGCACCAAACTGGCATTAAATAAAGATTAAGTTGTTAAGAATGGTCAACCAACATATGAGGAGTTGTGTCCCTTGAGCAAGATAAGTTATATAAGGAAGGTAGATCTAGAAGGAAAAAAAAGGGGAAAAAGAATAATTATGACTGATTACAAGTAATAGACAGCCGCACTAGCAAATTAACTTATTTATAATTAAATTATTATTCTCCAAATGCACTCAATCACTTGAGAGTATATTAAAATTGTCTATATTGAAGCTACAATCGATGAATCAAAGCTAGAGAGTTTCAAGTTGGTGATCTTGTCCTCAAGGGAAAAAAAAGACACCAATCAAGACAAAGAAAAGGATGGCATGTTTGAACCAAATTGGTTGGGTCCCTATGTGATCGTGGCTAAATACGGGTCTGTAGCTTACAAGTTGTCTACAACAAGTGGTAAAAAATTGGAAGAACCTCTCAACATTGTGCGTCTCAAACACTTCTATGCATAAAAATCAAAAAATAAAACAAAAAAAAAGCCCTATTGGCACCTTTTGGCACGATGAAGTGGATACTACAACATGATCCCCTTGGTAAGAAAATCAATTCCAAGCTTTATATGACCCACCCCTCTAGAAGCCTACCCTCTTGACATAACCCATTCCCTCATCCTTAGGAAAACATCCTAGCTCGAACTAATTGGACATCATCATCATTATCATGGGTATGCAACACCTTGGTCCCTTTCCTTGTCACGAGATAACACTATAGCATGTCCCATTTGTCCTATTGGTTCCTTTCATATTGTTGATAATTTTATCGTCTCTCTATCATATGGTGTGTCGTCCCTCCTACATACTATGTCAAGACAACCATGGTCCATTATACTATGTTGCATCTCAAGGATATATTTTTTTGGACATTATATTTTGTTGTGTTTTTACTTTTTGTCTTTTGCCCCTTTCAATTTGTCTTGTTTTTTAATATTTTGCATTAATCCTCTTATGCATGAAACACATCATCTTGAACTCTATATCCTAGCACATACCATTCCATGCTATATCAAAGAACTTGCTCAATATATTTGGAATCTCCTCAATGGTTCCTCCACATGTACCTATAATCACCAGTGTTAGTTCCCATCATAAAATTATATTCAGCATCATACCACCATAATAAACATCATATAATAATTTCATTATCATCACGCAATCAAATTTAATACCCATTGCATCTCATCATCTTCACACATTTCATCCATCTGCTAACATCATTTCTAATTCCCTTGCACCCCAACTATCATGCATCTAACCATTCCACACCCCTCCTTTCCATTTAGCCACACCCCTCCAATCACTCTGTATCTGTTCAGACCTAGTTCTCCTTTCAAGAGACCACCCAAGTCCTTCAACCCACCTACTCTCTCAAGGGAACATCACTAAGCCACTTTCTAATTCCATTTTTCTTTAGCCAATGAGGGCATCTTGCCACCCCATTAAACACCTATATTTTATTTTCTTTGAAACAACAACACCAGTCCTTTTAGTCACACTACCATTTCAAAGAGGGGTGAAATGTAGACACCTAAAATTCATCCTTATACTTTGGCCAATTCCAATCATTAATCTTATATCGTCTCCAACATTCATTAATTTAATAAATTATTTAATTAATTTGTTTTCCCCTATTAACTAGATAAATCAATCTTATTTATCTAATTAAGCCATACTCACATAGCCAATTAAATAAATTAGTTTATTCAATTAACTAAGCTAGTGTTCACCATCCCCCTCTCCATTTTTTTTTAAAAAAATCATTTTTGCAAAATCCACATCATCCAATTTCTTTATTTAAAATTCCTAAAAATCCCAAATGAAATCAGCATTTAATCCTAGCCATCCAAATCATCAAATCAACCTTGGCCCCCCAATACCAACTACCAATCAATTAAAAATCAATTTTAAATACAAATCATCAAATCCAAAATGAAATCAACATTTAATCCTAGTCATCAAATCAACCAAGGAAATCCTAGCCATTCATTTCCAACTACCTTCTATCCAAATTCAAATTAATTTTCAATCTCAACCATCCACTTAATCCAATCAATCCCAACCCTCCATACACCAACTACTAGTATTTAATTCTTGCCTTCCTCTCAAATTCAAATCCAAAATTCCTCTCATTCAATCATAACCATTCATTCCAAATTAATCTCAACCTTCCATTCCTCATACCTCATCTATAAATCAAACCCGCATTCTCTACCAAATTAGAGAAGAGAAGAATCCAAGCAGGTATATACTACCACATTGAGGACTCCCAAGAGCAGCCCAACATCAAGCACATCGCAACCACATCTACACATACACTAGGTTGGCATTGGTTTGCAAATTTTTAATTCAAGTTTGCATTCTTAGTTCGCTCAATCAGAGCTAGTGATAGGATTTGAAAATAGGATTCGATTTTGTAATTGTTTCCTTTTGTTTCCCCCATAGAATCCACCCTGTTTCATCTGTGATTTGGGGATTTTCCCAGGTCACCAAGATCAAATGCAAAGGCAGTTGTTGCATTAGCACACATACGGATGGCAAACTGTGGTGATAGCTCAGTGAGCTCTACTAGAGGCTGGATTAGAAACTAGGACAAGTACATAAGAAATGGGTGTGCATGTTTGAGCCCTAAGCTTCACCAGATAAAAAAAACCAAAATTTTGAATCTTTTTCAAATAGAAAAATTTAAGAATTCAAGACACCAATACTGAAGTCTGAACTTATGCTTGAATCCAGATCCTAGAAAATGAGCAGCTGTTAAATGTAAAATTCATGAATCTGATAAAATTTTATAATAACCGGGTGTATTTCAGGATCCCCCACTCCTAAAAATCTTTTAGATAAAATAATAAAATATGTTCAATCAAAATTCAGCTAATGAGATTGGATCACGAAAATTGTTATTTAATGGAGAATAGAATAAGTTCCTGAATCAAAATTTCTTGCACTTTCATTGTTTGACTTTTCCTGGTGTACAAGAAAGAATAGGCAATAGTCGTTGTCAGGCACATATTATAAGTATCACTACTGCATTGCTAATTTAGTTGTTGCGGACATGGTAATTCCTAGGGTTGAGTATTTGCGAAAATGAATTTTTTTTTAAACAGTTGCTAGGAACCGAATACACCTCCCTCAGTGAGCATAAATACAAGAAGCTTGAAGCTCGCATGAAGCTAGGTCACAGCTACTCTAAACAGGCATGTAGAGCTACAACAATATCTCATTAGCCTTCTCCCTTGGTTTTACTTTTAACTTCTTAGGATTAGATGGCGTTATTTCCATTAGCATTAGGAAATCCTCACACAATATAATATGCTCTTCTATATTAGCAGCCTTGTGTGCAGGTGTTGGTATTTCAAAATCCTTACGTTAGTTGGAGAAAAACTTTCTTTTGGCTTACCTTCTTCAAAAGTGCAAGAAGCTGCTTGTATTTCATGTTTGCTATTGATCCATAAACTCTTAAAATTGGAATTCAAGAATCACAAATTATTCAAAATCCTTGCTAACGCAAATGAAATTTACTCTATAGAAGAGAATATTATGATTGAAAACAGAAAAAAGACTTGCAACAACTCACACAAAACTCAGATTTTATCTTCAAAACCCCCAATGTGGAGGAAAACCCCATCTTATGGTAGTGGCAATAGCCTTGCTACCCTTTTCACTATCTTTGAAAGATAATTACAATAAGTAGGACTTCAATTCTGCCCTCTACTTCTGTTCGTCTCCTTTTCTATGAACAACTGAACTATACAATATTTCTAAGTTACCGGTATGCCCAAAATTGACCTCTGATACAGGTACGAAACGGTACTGATACGGGATACGGTACAGAAACAGTACAAAAACGTCCAGGATACGAGTTTTGGCCTGTGGAAACGACCAGGAAACGAAACAGCGCCTGTGGGTACGAAATGGCCGTTTCTGGTTCGAACCCGGACCGAATCTGTGTCTTCAAACGCCCAGGCCACACGTTTTTCAACGAATTTTGCATTTTTTATTACTTTTTTGACTTTTTCTTGACTTCTAAACAATAAAATATTCCCTCTAACCCTAATCGTTGCCTCCTAACACATCAAATAGGTAAAAACATACTCATTTAACAATTTGTGAATGAAAAACAAGTTTTTTTGCCACCATTGCTGAATTTTCTCTCTTGCTTGCACAAGCTTGAACAGACTTGAAGGCTGATCGTTGATTGTTCGAAGTTGGTTATTGTGCTATTCCTAAGCACTTGCAAGTGTCCATTCGTTGCCAAGAAGATTGTAGAGCAAGATTTGTTCAAAAGAGAGGTTTTTTTGAAGTTTTTTTATTTATTTTTTAACAAATGAACTATTTTGTTTTGTTTTTCAGTTTTTGTTTTGTTTTCATTCTTCTAAGTGTCTATAACACATGTTCAATTTTTTCAGTTTCTTGAAATTAATTAAGTCTTTTAGTTTCAATACCAACATTTCAATGTGTTGTGCCTTAGGTATTACAATGGCAACCAGTTCTAACTCCTCAAGCTCACACCAATCTCATTTCAAAATAAACCCAACCTCTCCCCTTTGGAAATATGTAGAAATGGTTCAACAAGTTCCAAGTGGTGGAGTATATGTTTGGATTTGTAGTCATTGCCATGTTCAATATACAAGCTCATACAATCGAGTGAAAGGGCACTTGTGCAGGATCCCTGAACTAGGCATCAAAGCTTGTCCAGGTGAAAATAACTAAGGCATTCTAGATCATATAGTGTTGGGATATATTGTTGAGCAAGAAAAAGCAGACCAAAAAGCAATCAATCTTAAAACAAGCCATCCTTTGAAGAAAGGATCTCAATTGATGAAACCCCCTACACCGCCTTCTCATTTTCCACCTACAAATAGCCATCCATTTATGTCCATCCCTCAAGAGCAAACTGTGCCCTCTTCAAATAAAAGATCTAAAAGACCGTTGGAAACTTCGTTTCAAGATGAGGCAAGAGAGATTGCTGATCAAGACATAGCAAGATGTGTCTATGCCAATGAATTGGCATTCAACGTTGTTCGTTCACCATATTGGCAAAAAATGGTGAAATCTATTAATGAGGCTCCAAAGGGGTATAAAGGCCTAGGTTTTGAGGTCCGTAGCACCTTATTGGAGAAAGAGGTGAAACATGTAGCAGACTCTTTGAAGCCCATAAGGGATTCGTGGATCGAAACAGGGGTGACCATCGTTTCTGATGGATGGAAAGATGCAAAAAATTGCCCATTGATCAATGTTATTGCCATGTCCCCTAAAGGGGCAATGTTTTTGAGAGCAGTGGATTGTGAAGGACAGGTGAAGGATGGTCCATTTACTGCTAACATCCTTTGTCAAGCTATTGAAGAAGTGGGCCTTCAAAATATTGTGCAAGTTGTAACTGACAATGCAAAAGATTGTAGGGTTGTTGGGTTATTGATTGAGGAGAAGTATTCACACATTTTTTGGACACCTTGTGTTGTCCACTCCCTCAATCTAATGCTACAACAAATTGGAACCAAAATTGAGTGGATCAAACAGCTGTATGCTAAGGCCGAAGACATCCAAATGTTTGTCACCAACCACCATATGACACAAGGCATATTTATACAATTCTCAAAATTGGAGTTGTTGAAGGTAAGTTAATTCTCAATATTTTTAATTTTCTTTTAATTTTAAATTTTGATTTTATAAAATTTATATTATATTTTAATTTTAATTTTGATTTTCAAATAGGTTGTTGAGACCCGTTTTGCCTCCAACACAATTGTGTTGAGACGACTTATGAAGGTTCGTGAGGCACTCTGTAATATGGTCATCAGCCCTAATTGGTCCGTATGGAGGCAATCTAGCACTAAAAGGGAAAATAAGGTTAAGCAAAGGATCCTAGATGATAGTTAGTGGGATCGTGTTGAGTATCTCTTCCGTTTCACTGAGCCCATATTGAGCATGATCTGTTACACTAACATGGATAGACCTTGTTTGGGCGAAGTATATGATGGTATCGACTCAATGATTGAGAAGATGAAAACCATCATCAATGCAAAAGAGGAAGATCCTAAAGAAAAGTTCTTCAAAGAGCTACATGAAATCATTGTAGATAGATGGAACAAAATGACCACTCTGTTGCATCTTCTCGCTTTTGCATTGAGTCCCAAATTATAGAACTGAGATACTTCATGCTTTGTTATTTGACTATTAATATGATGGTGTATTTTGAACTTAATTACTACTGCAAATATGTATATATTTCTGATTTTTATATGTTTTTGTATAAACGTACCCAAAACGAAACCAACCCCAAAAGAAATTTTGACCAAATCTGCATACCGGAATCTCATACCCGAACCCGAACCCAAAAACGAACCGGTAACTTAGCAATATTTCTCTATCTCCAATCTTAAAAAGCACATGCTTGAAACTCCCATTGCAATCTCCTTTTATAGATTCCTATGGCGAAGGAGGTTCTCCCAGGCCCTAGAGGAATTCCCGTGCACACATGAAGCCGAAATGGTGACCATACAGTTCAGGTTCTTAATTTGAAGCACTCACTGTCAATGGCCACTACCACAGTCGCAGTCCTGACCAGGTTGCCATCACAATTGCAATATCATCTGCCTATGTTTTCCTGTCAATTTCTATGTGTAAACATGTTTTTGTACCTGAATTCAATTTAATTTCTGCTTCTCATGCATTTTCCAAATCCAATATGTATCACACCTCTCTTCTTAGGGGGTTTCTGGTCCCACAAAAGTTTACTGAGACAATAAGTGGGCAAGGAGTTCCCCCACTCTTTCTTGGAATGCCACTTTGCTTGACTCACCTTTTGGTTTGCTGATCAGAATGGTGCAAACTTATATTTGTCTGATATAGATTTCTAATCCTAATGAAAGTGTTATACATGTTTATAAATTCAAATCTAGACACACATTTTCTATAAATAAACACCATAATTGCATTGGCCTAGAAAATTTATGAATACTTACCTGTAAATAGTAAAATACCCATGTTTAACTGGAGAGTATAGGATAGTTCCACCTTTTCATCTGTGATGAGTTTGATGACGACCATACTCTAATTCTTGGTAGAATTTTGCATACACCTTCCAGCCCTCCACATTAGAGCATGTTGCATCATCATCATCATCATCATCAATATATATATATATATATCCTTGTATACTATTTGTCTCAACCACATATGCACACAATTAAAGGGAAGTTGGACAGCAACCTCTTGTACATGCAGTTCATTCTATGAGGCTTTTTTGGCCAATTGACATAAAATTAATTTTGTTTTAAAACATGTTGTTCAAAGCTAAGAGTACTTAGGCCTGCAAAAAAACTGTCTACGCATATGCCCAACAGAACAATTGTACCTCAACCTACCACATTCTTTTTAAAATCATTTTTATCACTCCAACTTGGAAAAAGATATAAAATGTAATCTCCTATAGAATGATAGAGGTCCAGGATATTTTACATTGCCTTCTGGATGTTCTTCATAGCAGATGCTCCTGTTCTGAGAGCATCTACAGTGTCCGTTGTTGCTTTTGCCCCCTCCAGCATAATCATCTGCAAATTCATTGTAAATAGAAAACGAATGTAAATAATAACACTTGTATCCAAGTGAATTGTCTCAGAATAATAACATGCTAATTAATAATGCTTCTCTATACATAAATTAGCTTTAATTGCAAACCAAATGAGCATGTTCCACCTGATCATGTATTCGTAACTGGAAGTTACCAAGTTGCTCCACTTGTGTTTCATACAATTTTTTCCGCTTTAAACATTGAATTGCAGCTGCACCAGTACAGATTTGTTTTCCACTTCAAATAATGAGCTTGTAACATAAAGATCAAGAATTCAATGCTAACAAATACTGTGATGATACACGTTGTTTGTAGAAAAATGCTTGTTAAAGAAAATGAAACAAAATAATGAATTGGATGAGCATTAAAAATCAGGGTGTCAATGCCTTCCACTTTGACTCAAAACTCGTGGGTCAGCAAATTACACCATGATAATAGCCATATTCAATCTTAGCTACTAATTAAATAATTATGGTTCAATGAAACATACAAGAAAGAAAGTAATGACACCTGCAAAGAAAAACTATATAAAACAATGTTATTTGTGTAAAAGAAACCTACAATTTGTGCCAACGGTTGTGCCTATTTTCTTTCTGTAACTCATATCAAAGATGTCTCTATGTTAAGAGAAAATAAAATACAATTGTTTTTCAAGAAAAGATAAACCTTTCTTGCTTTGACCATATGGCAAAAAAAATGATATCAATATGCATGCTTGAAAAAACCTTAAACTAATGTGTTCAGAAAAAACTAACCTTGTTGTGATCACCATGCCATAAACACATAAGGTATAAGACAATGCTGCAAGAGTTGCTCTTTCTGAGAGTGAATGTGTAAAAGGTAAAGAAAGAGAAAATGCACAGAAATAGAATTTGATCTAACATGCAGTTGTAAACATCATTAAGCATGCCTGTAAATTTCTCATGGCAGGATCTCTGCCCAAGTAGCCTTCATTAAAAAACAGTCAACTGCGTATTCCAACTGTTGGAGGACAATCTGAGATGGGAAAGATGCCAGAAAATAAATTTGATCCAAGAAAGGATGAAATAATCAATGCCATTTATGCCATCAAGCTCTTAATTTCCATAAAGCAATTTAAATGTAGAACATAAACTCCTAGCTTCTCTGTTCTAACCAACCTGATATTAAACGAGGTTCATCTGGATCCAAGTAAGCACATTGATTAAATTCTAATTAAGCTGCATAAATTTCATGAAATGGCCCTCACAATGGTATAGCTCATCCATGAGCGTGACTGTGGAAGGCCTTTGTTTCCATCATGAGGCAAAGGTTCAAATCCGGAGGGGGAATGGTATGTACTCCATCATCTAAGTACAATCAAATGAGCAGCAGGTCATGTGTGCACAATATACTGCAATCTAAACACAGTTTGGTGTGTTGTGCACAAGGCATCATTGACCTTAAAAGGACCTTTCCTTTCCTTTTGATGAGTGCTAACTTTGTAGACAGAAAAGGGAATGCAGATGTATACCATACGTCTGACATTAGCAACACTAGAGCATTGATCAAGATTGATCTGACCAAGATTAACCTTTGACCAATTTGTCGTTGCATTGACCAAAAAGACTACTGTGTGACTGGTTTCTGCTGCCTTGATCAAGAACTTCTACTGTGTTGAAAATATTGACTGTGATGCCTGCTACTTCAACTAAGAAATGATATGGCAATGGTTTGACCAGCTATTCAATTGCAATCACTGTTGAGTATCACAAATATGATATTCTGACATTTATGTGGTTGTGCTGGCCAATGCATGAATTAATACGATTCCTTTTCCACAGATGGACCTAGACCTAATATTATTCTTTGTGCCAAGATTAGGCCTGGTTCTATTACTGTCCCTTTTTACAAGATAGGGTCCACTTCATGTATTGTTCCGTGTCCCAAGATGGAGCTCAGGCCTAATTATGGACTTCCTTGCCTCAAACCGTACAAGCTCTGTATTGAATATTATTCAATTGGTGAACTGAATTAATTATTAGTTTTCTATATTTGTTTCCAACAAGACAAAAATTTGCTTGGAGTCTCAAATTAGTGACACCTTACAATGATGAAAATCAAGCATTCTCTCTTTGGATGCAGATGGGTAATGTTCTTTCTCTGCCCCAAATGTATTGGGCTTGGGTGTTGACTTAGGTAATTTATATGCAAGAGCCATTACTGACAAATATTAGTTGTCATTATATTTCACCATTGTCTGTGACTCTGTGTTATCAGAATTTTACTAAAGGATTAAGACAGCCCTTACCTGAACAACTATGCCTGCTATTGCCCTCTGGATACAATCAAAATTATCCATAGAGCCTATGAGTATTCAGCTAACAAATTACTGTGTTCCAGTTCAACACACTACACAAAAATGAATAAAATAGTACTAAAAAAAGCAGGGTGTTCTTAATATGTTCAATATAAATCATGCTTGTATATAAATAACCCCGTTAGATACATGACTCCTTTTCACTCTCTAGGACTGCCAAGACTGATGCAGAGCAGGGGTGGTTAGTCCCAAAATGATCTAAATCAATCAATTCTTCAAGGTTTCAATCACTTATTGGTGGGTTTCTCTCCTCTAGGTTGCCAACTTCTAGTAGCACTCCATAACTGGTTTCTCTAACACAATCTTCTTGAAAGACCTCATACCCAAAATCTAATTGCAGATTTAGATACCCATTAAGCTATTTAACAACATATCTCAATTGCAGGTGGGGGTGTTTGGGAACATAGAGGTCAAATTTCTGCTGCTACACTTTGAATTAGGCCTAATTAGGCTTTTCCTACTAGGTCTCAACAAGGTTTTCACACTTTGGGCTTCAAGTCTTCATGCCAATGGCTCAGACATATTTTATGACACCTACCAACACCATTCCAAGCAATTCCATACACCCAAGAACCAACAATGAGCAATTTTTGCCAAACTCTCAACCCACAAGGGTTTCTAGGACTGTCACCCAGCAACATAGAACAAACTGTCATGCATATCTTTTGGTGGCCAAGAGATAACAAGCCAAAAGTTTGGAATCCACTAGAACATGGTAAAACAGAATTATTTTGAGAATTTCAGCATTTTTCACCATACAAAAGTCAAGAAATGAATTTTTTTCTCCAACTGGAAACCCTAGGCAGGGTTTCGAACTGTTTTCACCAAAAATGCTCTAACTCTTGCAAAACTTAATGAAATGACTCCAAACCAAAACCAAAAGTTCTGTATTTCATATCTCTACCATCCACATGCCTGCCCTTGACCTTACAAGTTCATAACAATCCATACCAAACAGTTTTCTTGCTGTGATACAGTAAAAATCTGTAAGTGACAATCACTAATTTGATCATAACTTTCACAAAACATGATGAAAATCAACCAAACAACAAGCATTAGAAAGCTGACAACATTCTACCACTTTTCCAACAACTTGCAGGTCCATACAAGCAATTATAAATCAGTGCAATACAAAGGAAAAGGCCTGCAATGTTAGAAATGCACAGAAAATGATTGCTTACATCCATCCAAACTCCAAAATCAATGCCTCCAACTCCCCATTCGAGTTTGGAGGGTGTTCTTATACATTCCCAACCAAAACCAACTACCTTCAACCAATTTTGAATTAGTTTACTAACAAAACACAAAATTGACACTTTTTGCAAAAGTTGTTTGACAACTTTTTGAGCAACATTGACAACTTTTACAATTTTTAACCCATGACTCTATAACTTTCCAAAATGATCCCAAATGGTCATAAATAATCTTATTAGACCAAACACATCAAAACAAAACATAGAACCAAAATTTGACTGAATTTGACCATATGGCCTGAAGGTGCCCCTACACCAAAGACACATACTGAAATTTGTCTAAGTTACCGGGTTCTTCCCATTTCCCTGCCATTTTTGGACCAAACATGTTCTAGTGCTAGAGTGGGTTCCTGTTCATGGACAAGACGCACACTAATGGCAAGGAGCTTGTGCATACAGAAGTAACACCATTTGCCAGTAATTTACTCACCCTGCAAATTATAGCAACTATATTGCCCAACCTTAAGCGCATGTATGTGAGCGAAGGTTGGTTAGAGAGTCCTTAGTGTTAAATTTTAATGATCAGATTGTATGCACAGAAATTAATTAAAAATCAGACACAATAACACAGCAGATACCCTGGGAAAACCCTCCACTTGAGGGAGAAAAACCCAGCAACAAAGATCTCTCTTATCTATATAAATAATGGCAACAATTCGCTTTACAATGAGGCCAATCACAAGGCCAATATTCAGCACCTACACTAGATGCAATGACAGATAATGATCTGCACTTCCTTGATATCCAAATCTGTCCTTGAAGAAATTCGCAATCTGCTCTTGATGAAATTCGCACTTGAATGAAGGAATGAATCAAACTTGCTTGATGATTAAAGGAGTGAAATGATCTTCTATATATACATATTGATAGAGAGGTCGCACCTCTTCAAGTGATAGGTCGGCCATTATACAAAATATAATTACAAAGATAGGAGGTCGGCCTCCAATAAGAAATGCCTTTTCTATTTATGACGCAACCAATAGAGAGAAAGTCGGCACACATAGAAACTAGTGCCAATCAAATTAAATCGCACCTCTTTATGGATAGAGGACTCTATAAATTAAATAGCTCTCTAGCTATTATTTAATTTATTTAATCAACAATAAATAATAGGCTGGAAGAATGCGACTGAAGCTGAATGTTATCATCAACACTTAGCATGGGAAGACTAAAGCAGAGAGGGTCATGAAGACTATTTTTTATGATACAATTTTTAAGACCGTGGAAATCATCAAGGTAAGTTTTTTATCAAAATTTCCTCTTGTTTTAAGTAAATAAAATTACAATGTTAAAGTTATTTTTGTAATATTTTGATATTTTAATTTGTTGATTTTATTTATTTTTTTATTTTTTATTTTATTTAATTTTCTAATTTTCTTTTCATTCACACCCTTGTTTCAGGTGTTAAAACCATTGATTAGGGTTATATAATTGGTGGACGAGGATAAAATCCCATGGAGTATATGTACAAGGCCATGTATAAGGCCAAGAAAGCAATTCAACACTTGTAAGGATCAAATAGAATCAAATATAAAACTTTATGGTGCATTATTGATCGAATGTGGAACCGACAACTCCATCAACATATTCATGCTGCTGCCTACTATTTTAACTCCAACTTTTTCTTCTCCCCTTCATTTAGAGCAAATGTAGAGGTTATGCTTGGTCTCAACATGTGTATTGAGAGGTTGAGCCAAAATTACAACCTTTGAGACCTCATACACAATGAGATACAAAGTTATAAGCAAGTAGAGAGACCATTATTTTTTCAATTTTATACATTCGTAGAGAGCCACTCTATATGTCTAATTTTAGCTTGCTTTTTAGTTTAAATTTTAAGTTTATTAAAGTTCTTACAAAGTTAGAATGTTGTCCTTGCAGATTTGTGGTGGGAAGGTTTTGATGCCATAATGCCTAACCTTCAAAAACTTGCAATCCACATTTTATCCCAACCCTATAGCACTTCTAATTGTGAGCACAACTAGAGTATTTTTTAGGCCATTCACACAAAAAAAGAGCAACAGGTTGACTCAAAAAGACTTGAATAGCCCTGTCTTTATGCATTACAACCTTTAGTTGCATGAAATGAAGGTACAGGGGCAGGGTACACATCACGCACTTGACTTCAATGACATTGAACTGTATTCAAATTGGGTTGCTAAGGATGCAAGTCCCTTATTTACTATTGTGAGATCATTGATTTGAGGAGGAAAACAACCGAATGGCAAGCAAATGTGACAGCATAAGAGGCAGCAGAAAGCAAGTTTGGCCAGCCTTCAGAGGCAAGTTCACAACATACACAGCTTGCAACTGTACCATCCACTTCCACAACACCCACACAACAGCAGCAAACTTTTTTGGGCTTTGGTCCTAGAAGAAATTTATGATTTGTAGTTTTTGTTGATATTGAAATTTGAAGTTCACATGTATTAAAACTTTGAACTCGTTTTTTGGTAGATGAAGTGTATTGAACTCATTTTTTTATCTATATATGAAGGGAATCAGTAATATAGTCCATAAATTCAGTAGTATGCATGTTTTGAGATAATGATTTTTAAAAATGAATGCGTTTTTTATGTTCAATAAATTCGTCAAGTTATTTGCTGAGTTTTTCCCTAGGTTTTTGCCAAGTCACGAGTTTTTAAAACTGTTGGATCAGCCAAGTAATTGCCAAGTCCAAATGTTTAAACTTTAAACTATGGTAAAAAGAATAACATAATTTTTCAATTCTGTATAGTGTGTAATTTTTTTTTTTCATATTTATATATGTATATATACATGCATGCCCATACCCAGGAGGGGAAATTGCCATACTAGCATACCCATTCCCATACGAGAACTAGCAACTTCAGTTTATACACAAGATGGGAAGAAAATGGCAAATTTTGTCATCTTTCTCAAGTTTGGGTCAGATGTGAAGAAAACATCAAAATATCTTATTATAAGAGGGATCTACCCCTCTCAAACATGGAGCGAAACCCTGTCCTGATTTCCTATCACTATTGTTCCAGGCATTTGTTGCCTTCCATTGGGAAGACTCAAATCATTGAGGAAACCTGGAAAAACTAGGATAACACTCCTGGTCCTGCAGGGCACAACATGTCAGAGTGACTAGATAATTAAAAATGCTATGTTAAAAATGAAAACACAAAATTTGCAAGTTTCTATTGGTCCCAACAAACTGATTGCAAAAAATCAAAAGTCCATGAGTACTCCATTCTATGTCAAATTTGGCAAACTCGATTTTTTGCCAAGTTACTACCAATTTTCAGGCTATTTGGCATATTGAAATCAGAAATAATCCTAATATTTCATAATTGGTCAGAGTTAGGTGGTTTTGAGTTTTTTTCTGAGTTCCAAGTCAACTCTTACTATTTGGCTTCCAAAGTATGATTCATGCAACTAATTGACTATATTATTGATTTACTATTTGGCTTCCAAAGTCTGATTCATGCGACTAATTGACTATATTATCGATTTAAATTATTGTCTAAGAAGGGCCCCTAATATATGCAGGTCCATATTTGCTAACTCATTCATGTTAAAATCTCAAAGCATGCAGCCATACCCCTCTTATTTTTGACCCGTGTGTACTCCTTAGCTTTTTCAACCTCTGTGGAGATTTTTTTCTGCAAAACTTTCTCTTTCTTCTCCAACATTTCCAAAGTCTGAAACAAGAACACAAATAAATCATATCAATAGATGTCATGAAACACATAAGACGTATCACTCACATATGACAAATTTAGAAATTTCATCTGCTGTCAAAGAACTTCTGAAAGTAATGTCACAACATCTTGTGTTCTACTCTAATTGGCTTGACATTATTGACAGCACTCAAAACGTCAAAAGTTTGTACTGAAAATGGACAAACAATACAAATGAAGATAATCCATTTGCTACTAGAAAGAAATATAAATAATGCCCTCCCATGATTAATTTTATCCTTACAAAATGCGAGACCAAGTGACAGTAACTTTGGATATCAGGAACAGTTAAAGTAGCTTAAGAACCAAGCATAAATGATTTTGGAATACAAGAATCAGTTTCCTTGCTAACATAAATATTGAAAAACAATAAGATTAGATTTCTATGAGCATCTGAGGAGAACCAAACAGTCGTGCAATCATAAAAATGATGAAAACAAAACTTGTTGTCCCATGCTGTTAACTGGTAAGAACAAAAAGAAACAAACACATTGATATAAATTTATATACAAACAGATATGCAACTCGCATGTCAACAAGCCATATGTCTTATTTTATTGCACCTTACTTCACTCATCAATATGCTAGAGAACGAGAATTTCTCAATGATTTCCTCCATAATTGATATTGTTCCCTTTCATTAACTATCACGCATGCCTGTGAATTTGTACAAAGATAGTCACACTGAAGTTCTATTAACAGCTTTTCTTCTGGTTCTATTATCACCAAGCAAAAGTTGTATGTGCTGCTTTCAAGGGGCATTTCTGAATTGGCCACAATCTGGCAGCCTGCATAGATTCTGATAGTAATCAGAATGGAGTTTTATGCAAACAAATTGATAATTTAAATGCAGCCTTGCATCTTATTTTTTCTTAGAACATGGTTGTTTTATGCAAACAAATGATAATTTAAATGTAGCCTTGCATCTTGTTTTATCTTAGACTCTGGTCATTTTATACAAACAAATGACAATTTAAATGCAGCCTTGCATCTTATTTGATTGTCATGTCCCCGAAATCGTAACAGTAAAATAACAAAATATATATTTAAAATATTAAACATTTGATATCATTATAGTTATGATTGTCAAAGACAATATCCTAATTATAATTATTATTATATTACCAAAATTAAATATAATTATATAATTCCCAAAATATAAATACTAGCTATTATAATCATTGTAATAATGTGAGATGGATAATATATATTGACAATTTACAGATAACTCAACATCCAAGATTAAATAATAAAATAAAAGCCTAAAATATCATTAAATGATAATATAAATAGGATTAATTATAAATGATAATTAAATAACAGAATAAAAGCCTAAAATAGGATAAATTATAAATGATAATCAAATATAAATATTAAACGATTTATGTATAATATTACACGAAGACATTTCACCTCCTTGGTTGTCTGCTTTCCCTGATGACCACCACACTATAGAAGAGGAATGATGGAATTATCTACAAGAGTAGCCGTGATTCCTTGAGAAAGAAATAATTATGATATGCAATAAAAATATTGAAGTGATTGAATCCTTTGTCTATAGCGTATCTAACATTCAACGCTGACTTGAAATATTATACATACGTGAGCAAGAATATGGTGAAGTTTCGATCGCTTACTATAAATAGGTAGATGGCCATTACAAAGATCAAATATTAATCATGCCTACTGCTGAATTACGCCGGGTAAGTCAGGAGTCTTCAGGATGGTCTTATCAAGCTATCCCATGTCACCGTTAATATGGACATTGAAGGGAGACCGATGTAATTGACATCTGTGCCATTATTTGTGTCTAAACATTGTTCCTTTGGGTGTCATGGTTAGAGAGGTCACATATTCAGGATATATACGCATTTGTACTAGCATAAGCCGATATTGTCTTTCCCATCAAACCAACTTGGGAGATATGGCTGAAGTCAAAGAGGAATCGGGCTTATGAGTTATCACATTATTAGGATTTGAAGTATGAACAAAAAGACCAGCAATGCATCGGAGTCTTAGTAAAGCGAATGATATAGTTAGCAAACAATAATTATGTCAATTTAGTGCTTGGTAAATCAAAGTAAGTTATTATACAAAGTAACGATTCATTATGAAAAGACAAGATTAACAGAAGGCATGTCTTTTGAAGGGGGGTCACTCTTCCAAGGGGTGCCTCATTTCAATTGATATAGAGATATAAAAGGCCCTGACGTGTGAGTCCTAGGCTTCAGACTTTGGAAAGGCCTCTCTACGTCCCATATCCTCAGATCGATTAGTATCTCAACTAGTAATAATTAATATGAACCGCCTAACTAAGAGACATGCTCATTTAAAAGACATTTCTATTCAAAAGGGGCACATCCTTTCCGTTGAGACATAAGATATAAAAGGAAACAAGACAGAAAATAAATGGAATCAAGAAAAACAAGCAGATCATAGGAACAAGAAGCAAGGATTGGAAACAGAAGCATATGGGGGACTCTAAACAATAGAGCAACTAGTCATCAATTTGGGTTTCCCATTCATTAGAAGATATCAAACATGCTTAAGGAACAACTATTGCAGACACAGCGAAACAAGGTGAAGTAATTCACTTAGCCATTAATATTTAGCAATCCCAAGTTTCAGAATTCGAACAGCAGCTCCTTGGATCAGTCATAGGGGAAGCTCTGTGATATTTCGTTTCCTTAATCACTTAGGAAAGATAAGTAAAGGTTAACAGATTGGATTGGGTCTCATTGCATCACTACTATGAGAATAGAACCTGATTGTTTTTTAAGTATTAACTATGACTGCATTAGATTTGATTAGTGCTGGATCTTCCATGTAATAGAATGCATTTAGATTTGACTAATGCTGGATCTTTTATAGAATACATTAGCATTGACCTCATACATCATGGATAGCATAGAATGTGATAAAGATTGACATGGATATATTAATATTGCAACATTTACTTATGCATTTTGATACATTCCCATGGTATAGCTCATTTGGTTATATTCTCATGTCAAAAGCATAAAGGATGAATATAGATGAATCAATAATGAATGCATATATATATGACTGTGTAAAGATTGTCTTCTATGTGCTTGTGAACCTATCAGGAAGGGCGAATCATGAGGAAGTTGGTTTGCCTAAAAACCCCACCTAGGATTCCACCCCACAGGCCCGAAACAAGGGTTGGGCCATGAAGAGGTGGGGGTCCCACCTAAGATTCTGCCCCACAGGCCCAAAGCAAGGGTTGGGCAATAGGAGGTGGTAGGCCTTAGGCCACTTGGACTCTATGGTTCCTCTCCCCTAATAGGATGAGTGTCTTTCGAGGTGTTGCCATGAGTGGAGTATGCAGGTACTAAGCCACTAGGCAAGAATGATTGTGATGGACAACCTCTTGAGCTTTATTTGAAGGCTTCAGGGCAGATCCACCCATGGCACTCCTCTTCTGTTTGCCTAACTGCATTTATGATTGTGTCTAATTGGGATATCTAGATATTAATGCTAACAGATGTGTTGTTAATATGGTGAATACAGGATTCAAATCTAGGGTTATTGAATTAGGAGAACGTTCATTTGGAAAGAAGAAACCCTAAAACTAATAAACAAGTACATTCTAGGGAAAGACAGGTAAGGGACATTACATTGATACATATTTATATTCCATGTTGTTCTAGAGTAGAACATTGGAAATTTTCCATAGAATTTCATAGACTAGAATCTAACAATTTGTGAAATAGGGAGATTTTCAGTATTTACATGAAAATAATAACAATATACAATCCAAATATTATTCAAAGAGATGAAGCCGTTTCCGCATGCAGGTGTTAGGGCTGCAACGACTCTTTTTTCACAGAGTCACAAGGGTGAGGGCCAGAGTGCTGGGCAGAAGTCATCAAGGCGCCAAGCAGGGGAAAACATAGTGCAAGGTGGACGCTGTGACGAGACAGGCTCCAAAAGGAATACTAGGGGAAGTCGGTCAGGGGGTGAGAATGCCCGTTTGGAGCCTCACCACTAGGCAACGGGGAAGGCAGCTGAAGCTGTTAAGGCCAACAAAGCGTCGATTCTCTTGCAGGAGGAGCTTGAGGATGAGGTAATGCACAGTGTTAAAGTGTTCTCAAAATTAGGACTGATTGGACGCTTTAGGGGTTTTTGGCCTCGTCTGTGTGATCTACATAAATGGATTTCTAAGCACTGGGAACCCATTGTGGATGGCTGTGTTCAAATCTACCCAGCTGCCAGAGGATATTTTATTGTTGTTTTTGAAAATGTGGCTGATAGAAATAAAGTTTTGTGTGATTACTTTTGGAGTTGGGAGGAGAAATTTGCTTTGTCCTTGAAACCATGGCATCCGGCTTTCAACCCTACAACAGAGACTTTTGATAAAGTACCTCTATGGGTAAGACTCCCAAACTTTCCTCTCCATTTTTGGTTTGAGTCTTGTTTAGAGGCTATAGGAAATTCTTTAGGGGATTTTTTGAAGATTGATGAGGGTTCTTCAAATCTTTTGCACTCCACCTATGCCCGGATTTTGGTGGAGATGAAAGTATCAAAGACACTTCCAAAAGAAGTCTCAATTAAAACCTCCAAAGGATGTTGGGTACAGCCCTTGGATTATGAAGGGGTACCATTTCGATGTAGGAGATGCTTCCAAACTGGACATATTGTTGCATAATGTGCAAAGCCTAGATGGTCCAAACCAGCTACTTGGTGGCAAGATGTCTCACACAGACATTATGCGGTGGAGAAACAGAGTGGGAGTAAGGAAGAGCAGGGCAAGAACAGCTCTCAGGCGGTAGGAAACTCTGAACCGCCTCAGTCAATTAGGGATTCAAATCAGCTGGGGGAATCAGGTCATGCTGACGTGCCCATTTCGAACTGTGCTAATGTAGGGAGAGCTAATGAAGAAGAGGAAGAGCAAAACCATCATGGTGCTAAAACTCCGGAGTGTAGGGAGAAATCAAGCCTGGCAAAGGCGCAGGAAAAAAGGGAGAGTAATGGAGAGGTAGAAGGTTAGAATGGGCAAGCAATGGTTGAAGAACAAGAAGAAACATGGACGCAACTTGCTACATTTGAGGTATGGCAGAAGGAGGAGGCAAAGATGGAGGAAGGTGGACTTGCAGTGAAAGGAAAATCTTTGGATTGGCAGAAGGAGGCTGCAAAAGTGGATGACGGCTGGCAAGTCATCAAGGGGAGGAAAGACAAGAAGTTCAAAAAGGAAACTTTTGCTATGGTCCTCCAATCTCAGACCAAGGGAAGACCAAGTTGTGCTTCAAATATGTAGACTTGTTAATAGGTCTTTTTTCAGGGTCTTGTTAATCTAAGTGCATCTTTGGGGTGTCTATAGTGCTTCTTTACTTGAGTGGGAATCCACCATTTGTAACCTTTTCTGGCTAGAGCCGGGAAAATCCTGATGTAATTTTATTTTAAATTTTAATAATAAAATAAACCTCTATTACCGACCAAAAAAAGAAATAACAATATACAATCCAAACAAACAGCAATGCAACATTATTGGGCATTGAACTAATGAGATCTACAAAGTTGAAAACATGGATAATTTCATATGTCAAAATCCTTGCTGACTTTCTCAACACCACTTCATGGTATAATATGTGCATTTGGCCAATAAACTTAGTTACAGCATGTCCAAATCGCAAACCATTCAGGCATACTGAAGCTAAACAAAAACTATTGAACTCCCCAACTAACAGATATACAACTCAAAACATTAACAAAATTGTTTTTTAATTAGAGCTATAATATTTGTGGAATTTTAACCAACATTTCTCTATGTAATCTCTGCATGACAAATTTCCATGAGTAGTCATTAATTTGATGACCTTTCTGTCATGTATTTTGGTAATAACCACAAAGTAAGGGTACTCATAAATCACGCAAAATCAATAAGAATTCATTAAGATGAAGGAAGAAAAGAAGCTTAAAAGACATTGCACACACTAGAAGCTTTGTCAACTGGGAAACAGTCTAGAGGATGAAAATAAAAAATAGTAAATTTTCTATAATTCAAGTTCCTCTCTAATAATCCTAGTCCCTGCCCCATACCAATAAGGTGCTTGTGTGCATTGTGGGCACATTTGTCTTGTGGTCATTACAAAAATACATCAGAGAAAGGCCATTAAAGTAATGACCACTAAAGGAAATTGATCATTGTAGAGATGACTTAAATATACACAGAAAAATATAATTGAAATTGATCATGGGAGCTCCAATTACTTAACAAAATAAGAAGTAATGGATTGTGAATATCCCACATTGATAACGAATTGTGTAAGACAAGGGAGGATTAAAAGGCATTGCATGTACTAATTAGGAAAAAAGCTAGAGGGTGACAAGTCCAAAGTGGTGAATTTTCTAACACACCCTGTTCCTCTGCCATTTTTACAAAGAGGTAGAGATGCGAGTGTGCTCTGTGAGTCCCCTTTGCTTGTGCTTATTCCCAAAACACATGAGTGAAAGGTCATTAATGTTGTCTACTCATGGAAATCAGTCATTTTAAAGATGACATCAATAAACATTGAAGAATATATCTTTTCAATATTTTTAAGTTTGCCTTTCACACACACTTTGTTTTTCTGATTATGTGCAATTATATTTTATGTTACAGCACAGTGATAGTGAAAAGTTATATGTTCCATTGTTACTCCAAAATCTTTCTGATTAAGTAATTTCCTTTGAGTTGTCACACACAATTTGTTTTTCTGATCACATGCAATTATATTTTATGTTGCAGCACAGTGATATTGAAAAGTTATATATTCCATTATTTTTGAAATCAGAGACTTTGGGCCCTTTCTTAACTACTAAATTTCTGAAACATGCATAAGTTTGCATCCACTCTTGTAAACAACTGCATCAGACCAAGCTGGAGCATTTATATAATATTATAAAGGTCTATGTTTGAATCAATTGTGTGATTTTAAAATTCCATTGACTTGCCAACTTCTCCAGTTGATATTTTATCAACTTTTCACAAGTTTCTTGGCTCCTACACTAAATTTACTTGGCAGCACCAAAGCAATGTTCAGATGCACTGATGCACAGAAGAAAGCTTTCAACCAGCTCAAACAAATGGCTATCTTGTGCCAAGACTGACATCTTGAATTTGCACTTGGAGCAATCTTGACTCAACTGTTTAACACCGTAAGGCATCATGTTGCTTATCATTATTAGAGGTTTATTGAAAAAATAAATTCACCAATATAAGGTATATGACTGGGAATTGTATGCAACCATTCAAGTGTATGCCAAGGAAAACACTACATCCTTGGTAAGGAAAAAAGTAAAAACCATTCATCTGGATCATAAATCTTTGCAATTTGCTCATACAAAGAGCAGGATGCAAATTGTGCCCTGTCTGAACTGGATTGTCTATTTGTTTCCACCTGGTGATCGAACACAAGTAAAGTAGTGGCAATCATGAGACAGATTGTCTCAACCATCTTGCAGCTACCTTCCTGCTAACCATTTTATAAACTTGTGGTCATAACACTTCATGATTGCAAATGTTCAAGCCTAATCCATAATTTGCACCAATCTATGTTGCTCTCCATATAGGTGAATTCATCACTAACCAATCTCGTATGCCACATTTGATGTCATTAACTCCAAGATGACCTGTTCTTGGAACCACACTTCAGAAAAGTTGCTAATCACTGTGGCATCAACAAACCTCTCTAAAGCATTGCATAACTACTGGCAGCCTGATCTCCTTGTCAAGGTCATCCAATCTCTTCATGCCTGCTACAATGTGCTATATCAAAATGACTAAAGGGAAGCAAGGTATAAACATGTCTTTGCCTAGTCACTAACAGCCACGGGAATTTGTTTTCATGAAATTTTTTTCAATCCATCTATTATCAAGCACAGTCATGATTGTGTCTTTGTGGTGGTTACCACATTTCTAAAATGGATATCTTAATGTTGTGCTAGAAGACCATTTGAATGTAGAATACTGCCTAGCTTTCTTTGCACATGTTTAGATTCACCCTTGCCCTCCTACAACAATTGTTCAAATAGGAACTTTAGTTCTTGAGCGCTTTGGTATCTCACGATTACAAAGCTCAGAACGTCTACAATTTACCATCTAGTGTCCACAAACAAATGGTTAGACCAAAGTCATAAACAAGCATGTGTAAACCTGGAATGAAGACTTGCTATTTATTCAACAAAACTAAAACAAGACTACGTCCAACTCCAGTGTGCATAATCTAATTGAGGCTTGTCTTGGTTTCCAAACCCTTGCTAATCAACATAGCTTTCCCAATTATTGATCAAATATTTTGACATGTCAACATGTGGAATGGTTCAATTCCTTGAAAAAGAATTCCTCCAAGGCTCGGTATACACTGTGAGGGTGTTTGTGGTTTCAGCTCAACATTTGTTGTAAACCTATTTCCTTGCATGGGGATGTTAGCATTGGAACAATGCTGGTGGTAAACTTATAAAGCCACGTCTCAATGTTGTGAAGTTCAACTAATAAACTACAAAAAAGATTTACAATTTGTTCAAAGTGACATTGAAAAGAGAACACTAAATCTAATCCTAAATTATCCAACATCAAAGAAAAAGAAAAAGATAAGATCAAGGAGTGAGAGAGGGGAAGAAAAATATTTTTGTTACTGGTTTTTTCTGTAACTTATCCCCAAACTTCTCAAGCATTCAAACCAACTATACAGTGATCAAACATTACAAAATATAACAGTCCGCCCAAAAAAAACATTCATGTTCATTATTTTTCACATCGTTTCTTTCCAAGATACTTGACATATTGAAGTATTGCACATTTGTTTCCAAGCGTTTGGGAGTGAAGATTGATCAAGATTAGCAAACTTATCAACTGCATTTGATAGGTACGTAAAGACTCTTCCTTTCTTTGTCTTGTAACTTCAGTCTAAATTTCTAGTGCTAGGTTTGAGTGATTTAATATTTTATTTCTGATTTTGAGTTAGTTTGTAGTAGCTGCTAAGTTGTTTTTTCTTCAATTTTTTCTTTTTTTTCATTTTGCTAGGGTTTCATTAACTTGAAAGTTAATCTGCAACTTACTCAGTTACTCATTTTGGAAAAAACACTAATGAGTACTCGACAAGTTTGCCAACAATGGATCAGACAATTGACAGCAAGTTGAAGCACACTCGCAACAAGATATACAAACTTGAACTTCTTACCTTCAATGTCAAGCTACTTTGATTCCTCATTTCCACCTCTTCTTGATCAGTCTACTCCTCGAGTTGAGGATCTGATAGATCTCGATTCAAGTAGTATGGTCCCTATGGAGTAAGATCAAATTGTAGACAAAGCAACAAGACCTTCACTTTGCACCACATTGCTAAAACAGGCCAAGTGCCTACATTAGTAATCCATATTGTGTCATTTTCATGTTAAGGGCTGTGCTCTTATGGTTTGCATCAAAAGCAACAACACACTCACACAATACTAAGGTTTACCCTACATCAGTGCCTTTAGCTTCAACCTTTAAGCATTTAACATCCACACCAGAATCAGTCTTGTCAGTACCATCTCGCACCAATCCTCTGACACCTGACTATCACCAATTTTTACATCTTATGTTGGCCAATTGACATAAAATATGTCAATACTTCTTAGCTCTGAACTTGTGCTAGTCTTTCAAAGTGCGCATAATTTTCCCAACAGCCCATGACATTGTGTTTGCAAGAGCAATGCTAAGGTTCACCCTACAACAATGAAACAATACCAACCTTCAACCATTGGCATTCAACACCATAGCCCACATCCATATTATGGTAACAATCACATCATCGGTCACCCAATTATTGTCTATTCTGATATTTTACTTTGGCTTATTGTTGTAATAATGCCATCACTAATTGTTGTAATAATGCCATCATTCTGAAGCATCAATTCTGTGACGGAGTTCAACTAATGCAGAACTATGACATAGTGCCCCTTTCCAAGTGGCACAGAAGGTCTTACAGTTTCCTTTAGTGGCTGTTAGTTGAACTGTTTTGACTTCATAGTGGAGCCAGAAGTCAAAATGTACAAATCACTGCAAAAAGAAAAGAAAAGATTATCGAATAGAGCAGCCTATTAATGTTGATGATTTTTTAAAAAAGTACTAAAGAAAAGTTGATACAACTGCTTCATCCTCAGTTACAATTTCTTTTGGATAACTTGACAGGGTAATCCTGCTATTGCTTTTGTTGCAATCTCCCAGAACAGTGTTGTGAGGGCAACAAAATTGCAGAAGCAATTGAATTATAAGCATGAGAAATTAGAAGATTGTTTCAGAGTTCACAAAACAAAGCTACATATTGCTATGTTATCAGATTTGATACCATCTAACAAAATGGATAAGATTGAGAGAGCTTGATAATTTGATTGATAAGGAGGACATTACTCTAGAATAGGATAAGGCAATGCAAGCATTAATAAGATATTTAAAATATACTGACAATATTACAGAAGGAATTAAAGTCATGTAACAGTACTTGTGAGAGGTTATTATTATGAACAGGATGACTGAAAGCTCAGATGTGGTGACTTGGGAATCTAATTGAACAGATATGGTGCTACCTCTCAACACCTACAGCTGTAGATTTCACAACCACTTATATGATGAAAATGTGTATAGCATAAAACATGTTAACTAAGTGCACTAAGGCACACAACAATTTTGGGGAATGAATTACTGACAAAAATACCAGAGGATATTCCCTGCATTTTGAAGTTTTATTTGTCTCAAAGACCAGACAATGGTGGGTGTGCAACAAAGGCTTTGATTTTTCGTCGAGGATAATGTATGCCATTAAAATCTTATAGGGCTATGGTATAACCAACAGCAAGGTGCAATGGGCCCATCAATATATGTCATTTACCAGTTATGGTTGGATAGTTCAAACAGTTGTGCAAGTGTTCCAACATCAGATTCTGAATTGGAGAGTATTGTAATAATGTGTGAAGATTACTTCTGAGTCCCTTTGTTTCTTTAGTTAGGGATGGATGAATTTCTTGACCAGTGAAAATCAAACGCTGGATAAGGTTAATGTGAGAAGACTTTGCTGATCAACTAAGAGAAACTCAGTAGGTAATCGTAACAAAATTTACAATAAAATAAAGCGGACATAATTGTCGAATGAATAAATGTTATCCCTCATTTAGCCTGTCATTATTCTATTCTGCTTTCATCGGCTGTGGTTGCCTTAGGTAAGAAGCTATAGGATTTCAAATTGTGATATGGCAGTGCCATAAATTGCAAATCTAACTACAAAGCCCATTTGACTGCTTGTTGATGATTTCCCTGGGGACTGCATCTAGGCCATAACATTAAAACCCAACCCATCACTGAGCCTATTAGCTCTTCCCTACCACCAAGTTTCGAACATAGTAACTTTGTGAATTGAATCAAAGAGAAACAATGCCATACACACGGATTTCAAAGACTTATTCAATTGCCTCCCCGTGAATATTTTTTATCTACATCCAAGTACCAAAATATATCAGTGCCCTTGCCTACCCTTCACTCTAAAGGCATCTAAAGGCAAAGATAAGACCTTTGTCCTAAAACAATTAAGCATTTATCTGTAACAAGCCCATTCCCTTTGCCAACCACCTATCCTCCTACGTTCCATTCCTCTTGCACAGGATCCCTGTAATTCCCCTTGCATACCTCATTGTCAAAATACAAGCATGCCTTCTATATTAAACATTTGCAAAGCTGAACGTAAATTAGAAAAGGTGTAGAAGATTGAAACTGGGAGTATAAGAATGAAAATCTTCAGAAGCCTTCAAAAATTTCAGTGGCAGTGCATAATTTTTTCATATGAGAGTACCATCCAGTGCAATTTCCAGTCAAGTCACCAAATGACCCTACCTATAAATCTACACGTGTGTAAAGGCTTACAAATACCTTCCTTTAATTTTTGACCAGCATAGTGTGACATTTAAAACACAACTTCAAAATTCACATTGAGAAAAATAATGGATCTGGAGCTAATTAACTTTGGACTTCTGAAGAATGCGAACTACCGCCCTACATAGTAAAGGTACAGATCCAAAAATGCCAAAATCTGAACCAAACCCATCTGAACTTCTTCCATATTATAAGGGAGGTGCACTTCTCCCATCTGAGCTCCTTTACAACACATTGGACCAGAAATTTAGTCCCCGTCCCCACACAAACCAAAAGAAAAGAAAAGAAAAATATATTTTTGCCTATTCTTTAAACCTTGGAAATCAAAACTCTAGATGGTAAACGTACAATCGAAATTTCCCAAAACCCATAAGAACACCATCTGAAATGTGCACTTTTGCCATCTTATTTTCTGTCTTGTGACGCACTTGAACTGAAATTTACTCTCCTCCTGACACACTTTAAACTAAAATAAATTAAAAATTAAAAGAAGAAAAAAAAGAAGAGTGAAAGAGTTTAAAAAAATAGATTTTTTCCCTCTACCTGAACCCAAAAACGAAACTGTCTGAAATATTTATTTCTGCCAACTTATAAAACATAAAAAGATGCCCGTAACCGCCCAAAAGAGGGGCCTTTCACTCAATAAAACTCCACAGTAACCTCCAGGCAAATCTCCATTGACCAGATTTTCGTAAACATAAAATAAAATTTAACAAATGTACGTAAAGTGATTTTAAGAAATGGGAAAAACCTCGTTAAGTTTGTCTATGGAGGAGAGGGCCGAGGGCTCCTCCCTCTGCTTCTTAAACACCTTGAACATCTTCAACCACTGCAATTCTCCACTCAATCAAAACTAATTATTCTCTCGATCACTCTAGTGCAATTCAGGCCAACATACGCTATAATCCTTCGTATAATTCCTTAGAATGGTTGAATTTTGACAAATGAAACAGACATGAGTTTCAGATGAAAAAGTGCAATTCTACCGTCAGTCCTTTCGCCATTTGCCGTCATTGACGACCAACAAATTGTGGAGGGGAAACTTCGGGGTTCCTTCGAGCTGTACGTATCTGATGAGATTCACTTTTGCCGTCTCAACCCATGGTTTAGCTTCACGTGACGGCAACAGGTGTATGTCTAAAGTCAGTAAACAGAAAAACTTGGAGACGGAATAGCAGTTGAGTTGAACTATCATAAAACAACTAATATTTTACCTCGAAAGTCGAAGTCAATTGTTTGGGTATAATATAAAAAGCTTAACTGACTCTTCGACGGCAAAACGAGGAACAGAGACAGTCGGACAGAAAAAAATTTCCTTGTCTTTATAGTTTAATTAAATTTATAAATTGTTGGATTTTTTTAATGTTTTAGGTGATTATAATCTCGGTCCAAGATAACCAACTCTAAAGTTAGATTAAATACTTTATAAATGTCTCAAAAGTTTTTATAAGAATATATTCGTGATCACTAAATCCTTAGGAACTTTATTAAATAAAGTAACCTCCCATATGTGGGTGGTGTATTATTGTCTACTTTTGTACCTCTTGGCAACCACTTTTATGAGTGTGTGACATCAAATATATCAAATATTATATTTATGTTTAGAAAAAATTTGTAAAGTTTAATTGTCATTGAGAAAATTTTGTTATTTAATTATTTTAAGACAAGTTTTCAAAGGTGTTTAAAGCACCACCATTTCTTAAATATCATAGGTTGAAGATAAGTTATAAAAGATGAAATTGCAACAATACACGACACCACCACAACCAAAGGGTACTACTATGGTCATATGAACACTATTGCACCAAAAGAGACACAACAATAGACTATCCACATCTTGAGGATATAGAGGTAGTGATCAAAGGAAACAAAGAAGAGATGTACGTTCTTAATACTAGCCTTTGATCCAATGCAAGCAAAATAATAACGAGGCAACAACAACTACTGAAAATGACAGCTTCTCTAAATTTGTTCTCTTATTTCTTCTTTTCTATAAGAAACCTCTTCTCCCTCTTTCGTTTAAAATTTAAAGCGTATTTTATTGTCTATGCTTTACATTTGTATTAGATTCTAAATTCAAGAACACAAAAGAAATATTAAAAGGCATTATTTTCATCTATATGCTTTGGTGAACCTAACATATCTTGTGCTTAACTACCCCTTTGCTTTCATTTTAGTGAACTTGACTATCTAACACATAATACTTTTATGCTCTTTATCTTCAATCTACATGTATATTCATTTGGCTTATATGCCTAAACATCTATTGTGGCCTACTTTCACTCTTAGGCGCAATCGTCATCTCAATCCTTCTCTAATTGTGGAAAATAACAACACATTGATCATTAAAAACATATAAATCAATTACCATTTCTCAATGGTGAGGAATTTTTTTCCATGAGGCATATGACAAGTACATTGAACAACAACAATAAAAGTCAATATCACTAACAAACTTCAACTACTAATTTAAATATTTTTTCCTGCTCTTTGGCCGCCCTCTAGCCGCGTTTGAACTTCCTACGCGCATGGTGGATTCTGGCCTAGGGGTACCTCACAAGCCCCCTCTGCCCACCCCTGACCCAAACCTTGCCTTGTCTCATGCGGACTCGTGTCCCTCAAGAGAAACTCCTGGCAGGACAGGCCCTTTGTCTGCGGATCTTTCGATGCCACTTGTGCCTTCGGTTATAGTGTCGGCGATTGAGATTCCTTCTGAATCCCTCAGGTGGAAAGATGTTCTAACCAATAGTAATTTGGGCCCTCTCCCTCCTCCTTCTCATGAGGATGAGGTTATTGTGTCTGGAATGGACTTTGCTATCTCTGATTCGGTCAGCGATAAGATCCTCTCTTCAGTGGAGAATGCAGTGGTGGGTAGGTTTCTCTCTTTCCGCCCTACTGTGGATATGGTCAGAAAGTGGGCTGCTATTAAGTGGTGACTCGAAGGAAGTGTGGAAATTTGTGCTATGTCTAGTGGGCTTTTCCTTTTTAAGTTCACAACACCTGAAGATTTGTTATTGGTTTTGTCCTCAAGACCTTGGGTGTATGGTAAGCATAGTTTGGCTTTATGCCATTGGAAACCAGGGTTTAACCCTGAGGTGGATCTCAATAAGTCGACTCTGGTATGGATTCGCCTTCCTGGGCTACCGTTGGAGGATTGGGATGAATCAATTTCTAAGAGCATCGGTGATTCCTTGGGGAACTTCATTACTTCTGATTCCATCACCAAATTGAAGTCCGGGTTAGTGTTTGCTCGCTTCTGTGTGAACATTTGTGTGAACAAATCTTTGCCTAACTCTATTAAGCTCTGCTCTAAATTCGGGTCATGGGTGCAACCGGTGTGCTATGAAAATGTTGTGGTGTTCTGTCAAAAGTGTGCCAAACCAGGGCACCTTATTTCAGACTGCAAGTCTACCTTTAATAAGGATCCTATTAAGAGAGATTGTGTTGCTCCCTCTAGTTCTCCTCCTGGTTTTGTAGACCAGTCCAAAGAGGGCTCTGCTTCCTTGACGGCTTCTCCTGACTCTAACTCTAAGAATCCTTCGCTGGAGTTAGTGGCTATTGTAGAATCTCCCAATTCCAATGTTCCTATTCCTAATTCGATGATTGTCCCGACTGAGGGCCTTGCTAATCTATCTGTAGTTGAGTTTATGGATAATGTTAATATCCAAGAAGTTGGGTTTCCTGAGTCCAGCATTGTTGTGGGGGGAGAAGCCTATACTGGTGGAGTGTTGTCAGAGGTGGCATCTGTTGGTACTTGTGAGACTGTTGGAGAAGAGGGCGAAATATGGGAGGATCTGGGTTTGGGGGAGGCATCTGCTTTCATCTTAGAAGATATGAAACAAGAATCTGTTGTTGATGAGGAGAATTGGATTACTCCCAAAAAAAGGGAGGAAGAAAAAGGCGGATGTGGGAGGTGATTCCAAGCCTGGTAGTCCTTCCCAAAGATCCACGTGATTAAGGGAAACCACAAATGAGATTTCCTTGGGAAAATAGAGGACATTGGAAGTGTCCTCAAAGAAAGGTCAAAAATGAAGGTCATGTCTTGGAATATGCATGGGATGAATAGCTCCCATAAGCAACTTGCCTTAAAGAATTATATTTTGGAACATAAGATAGATGTTTTACTCCTACAAGAAACCAAAATGAAGAAAGCTAATTTTGATAATATTGCTAAGTTCCTTTGGCCTCGGGCTTCTTTCTCTTACAGTGATGCTGAAGGGGCCTCTGGAGGTCTTGCGGTGCTCTGGAACCCTTCTAGGTTTTCTGGCACTGAGTTGTTCTGTTGTCGAAATAGTGTGGGTGTCTCCTTTACTTTCCTTGGCGGCTCTTGGTCACTTATCAATGTGTATGCGCCCAACCAAAGGAATACTAGGCTGGATCTCTAGATGTCTTTGGCTGATTGGATAAAAAACAACAGTGGGTCTCGCTAGCTGGTGGCTAGGGATTTCAACACCCCCCTTTTTCCTTCGGAGAAAAGTGGTGACCTGATTGACTACTCTGACAACATGGCTGATCTGGTACACTTTTTGAGTTCTATGGGTCTAATTGATATGATTTTTTTGGGCAAGCTTTTACCTAGTCCAACAGATGTTTGGGTGAAGACTTGATTCAAGTTAGGCTAAATCACTTCTTATGTTCTTGTAACTGGTCTGGCTTGCTTAGTGATTCTTTGCAGGCTTTACCTAGGATTGTCTCCGATCACAATCCCTTGTTACTTACTTCTTGTGACCAGTCTGATGTCGGACCTTATCCCTTCCGTTTTGAAATTATGTGGAATTCCCACCCAAATTTTAAAATGAAAATTGTTGAATGGTGGAATATCCCTGTGCGTGGTTCCCCCATGTTCAGATTGTTCTTTAAGCTAAAACACATTAAAGGTATGGTGAAAGGCTAGAATAAAAGGGTTTTTGGGGATGTTTTCCAGAAGAAAAAAATCGTTGGGGAAAAATTGAAAAATGGTTCAAAAGAGAATAGAGGAGGGTGACATCAGTCTTTCCACTTGCACCCAAGAGAAGGAGTTATGGTGGGAGTGGGAGCAAATTTTAAAGAAAGAGATCTTTTGGAAACAGAAATCCAAGGTGCAATGGTTAAAAGAAGGAGATAGGAACACTACCTTCTTTCACATTTATGTTGTCAAACATAAGAGAGGAACCAGATAAACAAGTTACACAATGCTCAGGGTGAGGTCGTTAGCTCTCCATCCCTCCTTGGGTTAGTGGTTGCAGATTATTTTCAAAAATCTTATGCGGCTCCCCTTGATGACCCTAATCCAGATCTTGATAGTCTGTTGGTTGACTCGCTCCCGAACTTAATTTCCCAAAATGACAATATGGGGATTCTCAGTGCTGTTACACCTGAGGAGGTTAAGTTGGCCACTTTTAGCATGGGGGCTTTCAAAGCCCCGTTTCCTGATGGTTTCCCTCCAACTTTCTTTCAATCCTTCTAGGAGATCATCTGTGAGGATCTCATTTTGGCGGCTCATGATTTCTTCAAATCTGGCAAGATTCTTAAGAAACTAAATCACACCTTCATTGCTCTTATTCCCAAGGTGGCAGATCCTCAACATATGACTGATTTTCGCCCTATCAGCCTTTGTAATACTGTTTATAAAATCCTCTCTAAAATTTTGGTTAATCGTATCAAACCTCTTCTTGATAAAATCATCAGCCCTACTCAAAAAGGTTTTGTGCTTGGTAGACATATCCTTGATGCTACCATCACTACTCATGAGCTAATTCATTCTATGGATAGATGCAACTATGCTAGTATGGCCCTTAAACTGGATATTTCCAAGGCCTATGATAAGGTGATTTGGAATTTTGTTCCTAAAGTGTTGGCTAAGTTCGGATTCAATCAATTAGTGGTCAATCTTATAATGGAATGCATTACTACTGTTAAGTACTCTGTTTTGGTGAATATCTCCCCCTTTGGATTCTTTCATGCTGGGAGAGGAATCAGACAGGGAGATCCCTTATCTCCCTATTTGTTCATAATGGTGGCAAATGTTCTAAGCAGGAACTTCTCTAGTATGTTGTCAGAGGGAACAATAAAAGGAACTAAGGTTTCTACCACCCTTGAGCCAACTATGATCCAAAAATTTGTGGATGATATTTTTCTATTTGGGAAAGCCTCAGTTTTGGAAGCTAGGAAATGGGAAAATTTCCTCAACAATTATGCCGCTTTCTCTGGACAATGCATTAACTACAATAAAAGCATGATTTCTTTCTTCAACAACACTCCTAACCTGCAAAATCGGGTGACTGTTGTTTTGGGCTGTCAGAGTGGTTCTCTCCGCTCGGTTTATCTTGGGCTTCCCCTAACTATCAAAGAAGTCACTCCTAAGTTTTGGAATTCTATTCTTGAAAGGATTCAAAGGAAACTTACTGGGTGGAAAGTTCTTTACTCAGCCATGCTGGTAAGCTTCAACTTATTTCTGTTGTTCTTCAAGGTATCCCTATCTATTTCCTATCCATATTTAAGATACCCAAATATATTGCTGATAAGTTGGAGAAAATCCAAAGATCTTTTCTCTCGTCTGGCACTAAGGAGAAAAAGAAACTCGCTCTGGTTAAATGGGATAAGGTCTGCCAACCGAAGTGGTATGGTGGTCTTGGGATAAGAATCATTTCTAATTCTAACAAAGCTCTTATGGCCAAAGTGGGTTGGGATCATCTGAGGGATAGGAAGGACTGGTGTGAAATAATGAATGCCAAATACCTTTTGAACCGGCCATTAATTGATTGCCTTTTGGAGGCTCACCCTACAGGTTCCTTGGTTTGGAAGGGAATCTATAGTCTTCAGGACCTTTTGAGGAATGGGATTAAATGGAAGATTGGTAATGGTAACAAAATCAGATTCTAGGAAGATGCTTGGTTGCTTGACTCTCCCCTGGATTCTTCAGAGTTCAGGCTTCTCAAGGATCGGGCTCAACATGTGTTTGGTATATATATTAGTGATTATCTTCTTAGACCCGTAAGGGCTAGGAAATGGAATGACATTATTCTTTGATGTCTTGTTTCTCCTAATCTGTATCTCCTAGCCAGAAAGTTGCAGGAGTTACTCTCTCTCACCAGGATACCCCCTACTATCCGTGAGGATGAGTTCTTCTGGACTCATGATATTCAGGGTGATCTTACTGTAAAAACTGCTTACAGATAGTTGACTGTTCAGGGGGTGACCAATAATCTATGGAAAAAGGTGTGGAATAGATACATGATACCGAAAGTGAACTTTTTTTGGTGGACTTTTTTTTATAACATAATTCTTACTCAGGATAATCTAAGGAAAAGGGGATTCCAAATCCCCAATAGATGCTTTTTGTGTAAATGCAACGAAGAATCTGTTGATCATCTACTGTTACACTGCCCCTTTACTGTTGAGGTGTGGGAGCTGGCTTTTGGAAGATTAGGGATACAGTGGATTATGTGCAAGGACATCACATCCTTTATTTTGAGTTGGTCTAGACCCTTTTCCCATCCGCTAACTAGGGAATTATGGAATCAAGTTCCTCCCTTTATTTGTTGGTGCTTATGGAAAGAAAGGAATAATAGGATATTCAGAAACACTAAGATGAATCTGAAAGAGGTGTTTGGGATTGGAGCTCGGCTCATTGGGGAAAATATTGCTCTTTTCAAAGGAAAAACCTCAGATAAAGGGCCCATTGAGTTGGAAATAAGCATAGCTAAATCTTGGCATCAGAACCTGGATGCCAACTCGTATGACAATTACAATTTTCTGGCTAGGAGAGCCACTATTTGGAAACCCCCTGACAGAGACTAGTTTAAATTAAACTTTGATGGGGCTGCTAAGGGAAACCTGGGCAGAGCAAGCATAGGAGGTGCTATCAGAGATCACAGAGGTAAGTGGGTGGCCGGTTATGCTAGGGGGATTAATCAACATTCGTCAATGATAGCGGAAGCTAGAGCATTGTTAAAGGGCTTACATATTATGGTTTCCCTGGGGATAGAGAACCTGCATATAGAAGGTGACTCTAAGTCCATAATTGATGCTATAAATCTTGATAGACTCCTGGGGTGGAACACTAAGGATATTCTTCTTGACATCATATTGCTTGTGGCTAGAATAAAATTAAAGGTGGCCAGTCATATCTACAGAGAGGGGAACCAAGTGGTTGACGCCTTAGCCAATTTTGGTTCTCACTGGAATTTATCCAAATGTTGGTGTGATTTAAGTCTTCTCTCGCCAAATATTCAGAGTATGATAGTTAAGGAACAAAGCCCTTTCACGACTCATGATGGAAACACAACTTGTGCTTAACTGGATTATTGGGGGGCCCACTAGCTTCCTCGTCGAGCTTTGTGGTCTTATTGGTTTGATGAGATGGATGATTAGTTGTATCAATGGGATGGATACCAAGTGGATTATTTCAAATTACAGACTAAAGCACGTTTGTAATAAGGAAATCATTTTTTATTGCGGCAAGTACCGGTTGATTAGCTCTAAGCTAGACCGTACTTATCGTAATCTCCTTATGAGGATTCTTTTGAGATCGCAGATTTACAATTTATGTGTTTTTGAATTTGATGTGACTTGTAATTATGAAACTAAACTCCTCTTTGGATTTTCCTTACTCACTATTTTAATTTGGCGTCTTATAGCCTCTATCTGGGGTATATCTAAATTTGACCATCCTCTAATTGTTATCCTTTTAGAGATTTCTAATTTTGTCCCCGTGACTATCTTGCATAGGTTTCAAAATTTTTGCTACGTGGAAGGAAATCCTTCCATGTTGATCATGTACTTGGTGCTAAACCACTTATGCGAGAATTTACTCATGAAATCCTATGCTAAGATTGTTACTGGGAAATTATTAGCTCATGCGTGTGATCTATCCTTAGGCTTGATTCCCAAAAATTATTGTTTGTGGCTTAAATGCCTTAATGCGGGGGTGATTTTCCACCTTGCTATTTTCTCTAACTTTCCTTTTTTTCAGGGTTCTTGGTTTTACTGTGAGCGGTGTAGAGTCATGGGGGGGATCGTGTGCGAACGGAGCCAGATAATTGCAATGATTTTCGCAAGGTTCCGCTTGTCTGGCATATTTGCGTTGAAGGTGGCATTGCTCCTCTGATGGAGAGACTTGTGGGCCATGACCCTAATATGTTGACCCAATTCATCAACTCTTGGAAGAATCAACATGTGACTGTGGGAGGCATCTCCTTTATGGTTGATGAGGAAGTGATTGCGCAAGCGACGGGCCTCCAAAGTTCTGGCATGAAGCATCCTAAACATTCGAAGACCCAGGACAATGCTAGTATGGACAAATTCTTTGTGGGTGATGAGAAACCTGTGAGCAACCAGTATGGGTTCGAACGGGAGGCTCTTCCTCAACTGTGGAACCAGGTGTGTCTTGCATTGATGAAATATGTCATGTTGGAAGGAAGGTACAAGACTTATTACTATTACCATTTTCCCTTGTTAAATCACCTTAGGCATAAAGTTTTAATGAGCTTTCCCTTTTATCTGCTCTTGGACCTTGAAAGTTCTATTGAGAAATGTGTGGAGTCTGCTGCTTTAAATCCCAATGAAACCACTCCTCTGTTGCTTCACCAAGGTCTTATCCTAAGACTCTACCACTTTCATCTAGCTTTATGCCCTCTGAAACCCATTTCGGCCATCCACATTGAAGAAATTGAGCCACCCAACGAGATGAACTTATCTCCGACTGAATCCAAAGGCCCTACTAAGAAAAGCCACCCTATCCCTGAGGATGCTCAAAACCCAAAACTACTACCAAAAAACCAAAGGGTGTTGAGGGAGTTGCCCAAACTTGTGTGGCAGTGAGCCTATGTGATCTCAAGTCTACCTTTGCAAAGACTCCCAGCAAGGTTGGACCGAAAAAGAAAAGTAAGGAGGAGAAGGTGCCTCCGAATAAAGGGAAAAATGTCATGAGCAAGGATTCCTTATGTGACACGGTGGTGGCGGAGACTGTGATTGTGGGTTGTGATACCATCATTGGGCATTCAGGTAGATTGGAAAACAACAAAAAGAAAATGTTGGTTAGAGATTTGGACATTGAAGAGGAATTGTCGGATAGCAGAGATAACAAAGTAGAAGAGGTGTCGAAAGGTGATGAAGAGGTAAAAAATAGTGGTCCTCCTTCCATTCCTGACAAGGGTAAATATTAGGAGGTGCATGCCTCTCACTCTTCAGAACCATTGGGGTTTGAGAAAAATGATCCTAACTATACTATGGGTAGAGGTGAGGAGCTCGAAGTGCTAAAAGAAAGAATGGAAAAAATGGACAGAAAATTCAATGGTTTGACCCGATTCACGGTCAAATTAGTTCACTGTGTTACTAGTACCCTGTCTACCGTCATGAAAGAAGAGATGGAGATAAAGAAGGCTGAAGACCACCAAGAGTGGATTGGCTATGATTTGGTTCAACTTCTGTCGAAGAATTGGGAGAACACCAGCTAGTCTGTTGATGGTCTGTTGTTGGACTGTGTGTTGTTTATCTATGTTTGTTTTTGGTTTAGTGTTTTGGTTTGTTACTTTTTGATTTGGACTCTATTGGCCCTTGTGGCTCCTTGTGAAGGGTACAACACCCTATAAATGTTGCTTACTTTACCAAAAACAAACTTCAACTACTTAGAGATAATATCAATAAATTAAATGATGGATCTAACCCCTCCTACCTTTTGAATTCCCTCTATTGGGACCCCATAAAAAAGATAAAAATTAAACTAAGTCCTTGTCAATTTTTCCCAATTGTACCACCCATGTATTTAGGAAGTCAAGTGCTCAATGATAAATCTCAAGTTTTTGTGTTTATCCATGTCTTTGTGTTTTCCTAGGTTGTGAGCTTTTCAAGTGGAATTGGGACCTAGGGACCAAGTCCCATGGTTTCATATTTCCTTGAAACCTTAACTCCCGCTCATTCTTTATTCTTCTCTTTCCTCTAGTAATCATACACCTTCAAGTGAATCAAGGACTAGGAACTGAGTCTAAAAGTTTATAGTCCCTGTGAGGTCCTAGTCCCCACAACTTCCCTATCCCCATTCCTAGTGCTCCTTAATTTTCCCTCCCTCATCTTGCATCTATTCCAAGTGTTTTTTCCCAGTTCCTCTTCATGTTCATTTCCTCTATGGGCCCAAAAAGACTAGTATCAAAATCTCTAATAATGAAAATTGTGATGAAGTGTGTTGTCAAGGAGTTCATAAGTTTATGAACTCCCCAAAGCTCTAACACCCCATCACATTCTACATTTTCCCTAGACCCCCAACTCTTAAGGGAGTCAAAAACCTTTACATTAACCTAGTTCTAGTTCCTTCTCCACTCCTAATCCCCAATCCCATTTTACTTCTTCTCCTCATCACTCCATTCCTCCCACCTATTGCACCTCCCTATTATAGGTCCTCAATCTTCTTTATTACCCAATCCTTGAGTGTAATTCTCTCCTGCTTCCTCAAGTCCTATATCCCCACCCCATCTTAGTTCCTAGTCCCCAATCCCTCTTCACCCTCAACCCTCTTTATTTATAATGCTTTGGTCCCTTCCAAACACAAACTCCCACTAAGCACCAAACATTTAAAATTTCACATCAAGGCTTAGTGTGTTCATCCAACTACCCCAATAACTTCTAGAATACCATTAAAGCCTCAAATCAACTTTTACAATGTTCCAAATGTATGTTTCCCACCCAAGAAATATATAATCTCATGGGCATGCTTTCAAATGGATTTTTTAATAATGGGTGACAAACACTCATGTAGATCACCATTAATGTGATAGGTTATTTTGAAATGCCTAATTTGAAGTTAGTTCATGTGGGAATAAAATCCATGAATTAATTATGTGTTATAAATGAAATTTCCTTCTTCATCACACGAATGGATCACTATTGTTTCCAATAGATTTTGTAAGCATTAGGGTTTCAATCATTAAATATCTAGTTTCATGGGGTCAATGATTTTTTGAAGAATCTTCTTGTTAAAAGATTATAATGGGTTTCAAATATTAACTCTCTTCAAGATTATGTGGGTAATTTTAGGAGAATTTACAACATTTTATTAAGGTTTCCTCTTATCACACTTGTTGATATAAATGTAATATAGATTTGATAAACATAACATTTTTAAAATATTACAATCTTTGCAATGATCATTTATTCCTTACATATGGATCTATGTTGTATAATGTTGAAAAATTAAGTATGTTTTGTATTTGATATATATTCATGATGCATTTTATGTTTAGATCAACTCATCTTTGCTTTGATTCATTATTTTCTCCCTTTTGTGAATTATGGCTTTGTAACTCTTGGATAGGCACTAGTCTAAGATATAGGTGATTCAATCACGGTATTTTAAATGAACAAATCCTTCACCATTAGTTAGAACTACTTTTAATATATTTATAATTAATTTTCTAACAATTTAAATAGGGGAGATTTTATTTGTGATCCTTACCATTTAATCATTTTTTGAATCATGTATACTTGCCTTTATCTTGCATTTATTGTAGTGATGTCATTACCAACTATGTAAAGGGGTCATATGTGCAGTTAGTTATCCTTTAACTTGGTGACAATATTTGGGATTAAACTCGAATTGAATATAATTGGTAAATTATCATATTATCTTATCTTTCAATATATTTAATCCTCTTGGAACACCCTCCTGGGTTTAAGCTAAGCCCAAAGTGTAGGAAATCTTATTAACTCTCATTCATTAGCCTTTAACCCTCCACAATCTATTGATGAACCTCAGTTTTACCTTCTTGAAGACACCCCCAGTCTTGAAGGTAAAATTACATTTAGGATTTTGGAGTAGTGGTATCAAGACCCAATATCCTTTGAGCCTTCTCTTGAAAACATCATATAGTATGGATATCCTTGAAGGGATTAGCCAAGTCATGAATAAGATTCTTCTTAAACCATTTTCTCACACACCTATTCCTCCATCATCCCTCTCCCTCTTTCTACTAGCTCACACATTCTACATCCTCCCTTTGTCCCCTCACAACCACTTACTCTTCATGTATATGGTTCTCCTTTTATCATCCCTAACCCTCTCCATCCACTTTTTATTGAATGTATCCTAATCAACTCCTAATCCACATGTTAGTGCTAACCCCATCCATGTCATTATTATTCAAACTCTTCCCCCAACCTTTCTTCATCTCATAATATCACCACCAACCATTCAACACACCCTTTCTAGCCTTAACTCATCCTTATTCACCTCACCCATTATTTCTAGACCTATTCCTCCAACTTTCTCTCCTATTACCCATTATTTTCTCTCTCAATTCATGCTCCCTCTTCAATGTATTTTTTATTTTTAAAATTATAGATTCTCACAAGTGATGCTAAGTAGTTATTAGTTCGAGAACTTCTTGGGTTCCATTTTGTATCATAGAAAAAGGGGAACCCAAAATGTTTAGGGGTGTAAACACGGGGTTGCTTAATGGACCTTTTCCACATTAAATTAGATGGTGGATCAACAAGGTTATTAGATTAACTATCAACCAAAAAAGGTGAGCCAATCAGACCCATATCCACTTTATTAGGGCCTTGAAGCTGAATTGGAAATGATTTAGAATGATTAACCTAATTGAACTATATGATCTAATGTGATAAATACAATATTATGAAAATATATAGACTAAAACTATAAATTGCATGTGGATATGGGGAATGCAGACTGATGTGCACCTGTCACCAAAAGTCAAATTTGGCATGTGTAGAGGGACTTAGTCACTCAGGGGCGTATGGGTCCTTGATAGGGGGTCCTAAAACTAATTTTCCAATCCTTTGATGTTGGATCTGACCTTTTGTTTCCTAGTTGCAAACTTGTCAGAATGTCATCAATAAATTTTATAGGTGATTTTTTGTGGCCTAACAAGATATATGACAACAAATGCAACAATGGAGAATTTTCGTTCAAGATTCCCTCAATCATCTTCAACCTGTAACCTACACATTCACAAAGAGGAGAAATTTTGGGCCATTTTAGGGGATTGCCTCAGTCAAACTCCGTCCAAGTGTTTCCACTTCCACAATGCCAATGCCAATGATAGAAATGTTAATTGAAAGGAAGGAATGATGAATGAACAAATGCTATAACTCACCACCCTTCAATGGCTTTCTTGAAGGATTGGAGTCATACACATCACCTCAAGGGTCTTAGATCTTACTTGATAGATTTACTTGAACGCTTGAGTGTTAGGATGCTTGGAGACCTACAACAATGTTAGCCTTCACAAAACAACATGAACACACATAGAATTTTACATGATGTTTGATCTTGAATTGTTGCAATAAACTTTGATAATGTTTCTCTTGAAAATAGTATTTTCTTAATTGTGTGTCTTATTGCTAGATAGTGTGCGTTAGATTTCAAATGATAAAATAATTAGGTATTTATATGCAATTGTTCTAATTTCTCAAAAATCAAATTCCAAGAGGCGATAATTGAAATTTGAATTCTAAATGTTAAAATTTCACCAATTGTTGCACAAATGGTTGTCATTGCACTAAAAGGTCGACTTGTTAATGCCTAATATAACCGCTAGAGAAAATGAATCCACAAGAGGTGGTTAAGCCATGTCGTGAATCCCGAGCACCACGCTACACAACATAAGGAGACCAAGGGTGCACACCTTGCAACAATCCCCCCCCAACGCAAGTGAGGGATTCAAACTTGTGACCCAAGCTCTGATACTAATTTTTTGAACACCCAGAATACTGAGAAGGGGGTGAATCATTATTCTCTGAAACCACTTAACCATTTAAACTTTCATTCCATACATCATATTCAAATTGCAGTAAGGAAAGAAGCCATGAAAGCAACCATCAAAGCACATAACACATGAACACCATATTTTTTACTTGGAAAACCGAAAAAGGGAAAACTAGGGTGAGGATTAGCTCACAATATATTATAACTGGTTATAAGATATTACATAAAGGCTCACTGCGAGGTGGACTCACTATTCAGAGAATAAGAGAAATAGAAGAGAGGGTTGGCTCACTGCCAAGATTTGAACTACTACAAATGCGTAGGAAATGCAATTCAACTAAAGCTCAAAACATTGAATCAACACACTTCATATTACTCTGCTTTGCTTTGAACTTGCATCACATTCACATTCCTCTACTTAGAAATTTGCACTCTCAACTTAATCATCACTCTTCAACGCCAAAAAATGATCTTATACTTATACTCATTACCTTCACAATAACCTACAACATCAATTAGGTCGGCCTAGTTAGATGTACCTTTCAAAACAATAACTTGTCAGTCAAAGATTAAACATACACACTTCACACCTTTATTCAAAACTTGTAACACATTAGATAGGTCGACATGGACCTATAATAGCTCCCACATAACAGATCAATACTTATTTAAACTTTGCACAACCTCAAACAAGTTAGGTCGGTACCACTGGTGACCTAACACCAAAATACACCAATTGAACATCCTCAAACTGACATGCAAACCTCCAAACATCATGCCACTTTTAATACACACCCTTTTGACACCTGCAAAAACTTCTACAAATCCACAAGGTCAAATATTCTTCTGCGGTGAGATGCAGACTAAGCAAAATAGATGCTCTTATATAGAAAACACTGTCACTAGCAAACCTAATATACTGTCATTTATAACTTTTGCATTGGAGGTAGAAACAACATGAAACTTTGGATTTAGACTCTCATAACATCCAACAAAATTATCTTAGAATTGCAGAGCAAGATACTTTAGGACGAATCAATGCAGACCAAAAAATCGATGCTCTGTACACTAAAAATTGTGTTCTAACACTTAGCCAAATAACTAACTCATTTGTTCACATCGAATCAAAACCTCTTGCATCTATGCACTAGATTATCATCTTCATGCACACTCATGCTTCACTAATCGGTCTGCACTTCAATCTTCATACCAAGCCACAATGTTGACATAAATGACAACACTGTATTTGCACACTGTGTTTCTCATGCTCATGTTTCCAATAATCAAATCAATGAAAAACTCTTTAAACTTCCAACAATCTCCCCCTTTGTGCATTTGGTTGTCTAATTGCTGGTCTTTTAAATTCTTTCCTCTGATTCTGGACCTGCTTACCATTGCTCTTCTTGTCCTCGATCTTATTTTGTTCATTGTTCTTCTTATCAACACTTGGTGTTTGATTTGCCTTTGAACTTTCTCTTTTTTCAAACCCTAATCCACCTTTGTCTTTAGAATTCTTCTAATTTTTAATTATTTCATCAAGCATTGTAGATCTCATCTTGAATTTATCTTCTTGATTATTTTCTCTCTTCGGATCTAATTTCAAGGTTACAGTTTCTTCTTCAAGCATTGAGCATTCTTTAGATTTGTCTTTCAGCTTAGCATTTAGGAAATCTTCAACTCTTTTACTTTCTTCAATCTGTAATTTCAAGTTGGGAATGATCTCATTTGATTTCTTGAACTCTTTAATCCTATTTGTAGCTTTCTTGAGTTTCTCTCTCAATATCTTAATGCATTTGTTTGCATCACTAAGATCCTTTTTCAGACCTCTATTCTTAGATTTTGCTTTATCAAAGTCATCCAAATTAAATTTGAGTTCTCCTCCCATATCAACACTACAATCTTCTTCAGTACATCCTAACATAGGAATCTCTTCCAGAGGAGTAGGATACTTCCTATTATCCATGTGTTCAACTCCAAGGTCTACCTCAGCTATCAAGCCAATTGAAGGAACCTTTATTTGAGACCAATTGTTGCACTAACGGTTTCCATTGCATCAAAAGGTTGAACTATTAATATCAGATACAACCCCTAGAGACAATGAATCTATAGGAGGTGGTTAAGCCATGTTGTGAATCCCGAGTGCCATGTTGCATAGCACAAGGAGACCAAGGGCACACACCTTGCAACACCAACAACATATTAAAAATTGGTCCCTGGTAAGATAGGGGGACCCATATGCCCCTGGGTGTATGGTTATTAGCCCTATCTACTAGGACATTAAGTGTTGAGATCATAACATTAATTATAATTTGCATTTATTCAATGCTTGCAATCTTTCAAAGATGGTAAAAATAGGCATTGGAATGCATAATTTAGGAAATTAGGGACTTAATTAGGTCCAATAATTTAGGGGGGCCAAAACACAGTGTGAAATTCTTAAGAGTGACATTTTTTTATGCTACATTTAGCCCCCACTTTAGTCAGAGTATGAGCTTACACTCAAATTCATATTAACATAGAAAAATATGCATCAAGAGGGGTTTGATTGTACAAATGTTGAAGAAATAGGATGACTAAGGATCAAGAGGTTGTGCAAGCCCCCAAGATTTGAGATTCCATGGTAAACCAACATAGGCACAAAGGAACACACATGCACATGTATGATATGCAACAAGACAACATACATAAACATACATGTTGGAAGACATGAAGCATACCCAATGAAAGCACACAACACGATGGAACATAAAGATGATAACAAAATGAACACAAACACAATGTAAACACAAAGAATACACATGAAACACAGAAAAAAAACACAAGGTTAGTACTAAAAAGGATGTGTCAAGTCGGTAAGGTAAAGAAACCTATGTCTTAAATTTGTCTCAAATACCAAATGTCATCCATCTAATGTGCTATCAAAATAAAATTATGCTCTCACAAGGATTTAAAATCACTTAAGAACACATGGATCCACTAGAAATCAAGTTGTGTTATGCTAGGTGGCCATGTTAAAAAGGCGTTCACGACTCACACCATAGAAAAGTCTACTATTTGCTAGGTGAATCAGAAACTAGGAGACACACGGGCTAGTGAAGTTCGATATTCACTAGGTGAGCCCCCAAGACAAGGTAGAATGTGAGACATAGAGTAGGTCTATAAGGTGTGTCTGTAACAAGGTGGAAAAGTGGAAAACACACATTATGTCTACAAGGTGTGCCCACAACAACCATACCAAGAATTATACTCCTTGATAACCTTGATAAGGTGCCACAAAATGTTATGTCAATGCTACACTGATTTCAACTCTCATGAACAAAGTGGAGCAAAAATGCCAAGGTTTAACATCATGAGGGATGAACATTCTAAAGTTTAATATCACGAGGGATGAATATGCCAAATTTTAACGTCACGGGGGACAAATATGATAAGGTTTAAAGATTTAAGGGATGTCATAATAACATCACCACAAAAGGTAACAATCAAAGGGGTTTTTTTTAATACATGAAGGTCACACCTTAGGGAAAATCATACACGATATCACCACCAAGAGAGAACTAATCAAGGAATAAATGATCACACCTTAGGGCATACCAACCATAGCATCACCACTAAAGGTAACATCATATGCCAAGAAAGGTCACACTCTTATAAGACATCCATTCCAATATCGCCACAAAGGAGACACATCCCATGGATTAAGAAGGTTGTACCACACTTTGGTTGAGAAGGTCATGCTTCCTAGGAGATATATGCTATCACCACTAAGAAGGGACCATTTCCTATGTAAACATTGAATTGGGGACCATATTCCCCCTTAAAATGTTAGTATACTTGGTATACTAACATTTTAAGGAGATACGAAAGGGATCCCTTACTAGAAGGAATACTCCTAAGAGATGGATAACTAACCCCTTGCCCCCAAGCATAGGGACAAGGGTGAGCTTGATATGTTTCTCCTTGCAAAGTAAAAGATGATTGCCTAAAGCTATGTTTATAGCTTCATCAATGGTAGTGAATATGATGATACTACAACTACCACATGACAAGGATAACAACAAATGAATGCTAATCTACGACACATTTGAATTGATCCCCATAGGGATTAAGTTCTTTCAATATCTTCTTCAAAGCATGACATTCATCAGTAAGATGTCCAAGTGTTTGATGATATGCATAATTAGACATGTTTGTACTCTTTCCTTTTTTATCTTCTCATTCACATATAGGTGGTAATGTGATAATTCCTAGGTTGAGAAGTGTTTGTAAGGCCTATTCAGTCTTGGTGATAGTATGTAGAAATGGTAGTTTCTTAAGTTTACAAGGTTTGTGTTTCTTACTTGGTTGACTAACTATTTGATGTGAAGGTGGAGGATCTTGATAACCTAATCCCTTAGTATCTTCTGATGGTGTTTTCTCCAACAGGGAATGGACTTCATGCTCATTATTAATTTCACATCTATTCGAGATCCTAAAGCCTTGTCCATAAGTTTGTTCCAAGTCAATGGGTTTATTTGTAACATTATGCTCGTATGATGAAGGGTTGGTTGATGTACTTTCCTTGCGATTGTTACAGATAGGTTTCTCCATGCATGTTGTTTGAGGTATGCCTTGTGGTTCAGTTTCAGGATGTAACAAAGTGAATGCTTCAAGTGGTGGTATGGTAGGATGTTGTTTGTATGGGGTAGTAGGCCTTTGCATTAAGGGATAAAAGACTGCATTGTTTTCAAGGTTATGCAAAGACTTGTGTATAAATTCATGCATGCTCTCTTTTTATTGACCTATGACATCAAGAAGACTTGTAATAGGAGAAGGTGTATCATGGATGTCATTATCAGAAGTATTAGCCTCACCAAACACACATCTTGAAACATCAACCAAAGATTTCAAAGACATCCAAATTTTACCAAAACACATCCATGATTAAATTTTGTAATAAGGTTCAGACTGTTAAATAACAAATGAAGAGAACTTAGATAGCAACCCCAGACAAATTTTCTTGAGTATTTTGTCACACAAGGCTGACCGATGCTCAGATAACAAGACAAAGTTGCCCAAGGGCATCTGGGTCTTGGTTAGGGATTCTGAAAGTTCAAAGTTTGACTGTAGGCTATATTGCTTAAGGATTATGAGTCCACTTGAAAACAATTGTAATAGTAAAAAAAAATCCAAAATTTTCTTACTGTATCCCAATTTGATGCAGAATGCAAGTATGCAATGATGTTGGAAGATTTTTGAACAAATTTGAATACAATTTTTAGATCTAAAATGTAATAATTGGCTAATTGCAAGATGCAAAGACTTGGAAATGTTGATTTTTGAATGTCAATTTTAACTCTAACAATGCACTTTCTTTCACCAAATGAACTAAATGCACAATGCTTTAGAATATGCAATTATGAATTTCAAACTGATATTTGCAAGCAGAGACAAAGACAAACAAGTATGAAAAAGACTGCTAATGCACCTACTCAAGGATAGGGTCACCCAAGGGCATCTAGGTTCTTGTTTAGGGTTTTGAAAATTGAAAAATTGATTGTCTAAGTTATTGTTTAAGGTTGTTGTTCCTGTCTACAAATAGGTTTGACAATGATTGCTTTTCTAGAATTTTCCAATGTAAAGAAAATGCAAATGTATGACAAAATGACACTTTTGTAAATGCAAATTTGAAATGAAAATTTGATCTAAATGACCGAAACATGCCCTAATACAAGCTATGATGCAATATGGATGCAATTTTTTTGGATTTTTTTGGGTTTTTATGATGCAAATATGAAACCCTAAATGAGAAATGTAAGACAAAATGACATAAAACCTAGATCTAGGGTTTGAAAGACTACCAAATCAGAAAGCCATGATGCAAATGTCAGGTTCACCAAAATGTATCATAGAAAAAGGGGAACCCAAAATGTTTAGGGGTGTAAACATAGGGTTTCTTAATGGGCCTTTTTCCACATTACATTAGAAGTTGGATCAACAAGGTGAGTAGATTGACTCTCAACCAAAAAAGGTGAACCAATCAAATCTGGATCCACTCTCTTAAGGCCCTGAAGTTGAATTGGAAATGATTTAGAATGATTAACCTAATTGAACTATATGACCTAATGTGATAAATGCTTGATATTCTAAAAATATACATACTGAAACTTTAAATTGCAAGTGGATCTGGGGAATGCAAATTGATGTGCACCTTTCACCAAAAGCTGAATCTAGCATGTGCAGAGGGACTCAGTCACCCAGGGGCGTATGGGTCCCTAATAGGGGATCTTGAAATTGATTATGCAATCCTCTAATGTTGGATATGACCTATTTCCCAGTTGCAAACTTGTTGGAATATCGTCAATAAATTATGTAGGTGAGTTTTCATGGCTTGACAAGATATATGATAACAAATGCAACAACAGGAAATTTTTCTTCAAGATTCCCTCAATCCTCTTCAACTTGTAACCTACACATTCACAAAGAGGAGAAATGTTGGGCCATTTTAGGGGCTTTCCTCAGTCAAACCTCGTGTAAGTGTTTCTACTTCCACAATGCCAATGTCAATGATAGAATGATAATTGAAAGGAAGGAATGATGAATGAACAAATACTGCAATGGTTTCCTTGAAGGATTGAAGTCATATACATCACCTCAAGGGTCTTGGATCTTTCTTGATATATTTTCTTGAACGCTTGAGTGCTTGGATGCTTGGAGACCTACAACAATGTTAGCCTTCACAAAACAACATGAACACACATAAAATTTGACATGATGTTGGATCTTGAATTTCTACAATAAACTTTGATAATGTTGCTCTTGACAATATTATTTGCTCAATTGTGTGTCTTATTGGTAGATAATGTGTGTTAGATTTCAAATGATAAAATAACTAGGTATTTATATGCAATTGTTCTAATTTCCTAAAAATCAAATTCTAAAAGCCAACAATTGAAATTTGAATTCTAAATGTTAAAAATGTTGCCAACAACATATTCAAAATTAGTCTTTGACAAGATAGGGGCACCTATAGACCCATGGGTGTATGGGTCCTAGCCTTATCTGCTAGGACATTAAGTGTCGAGATTATAACATTAATTATTTGCATTTATTCAATGCTTGCAATCCTTTGAAAAACGGTAAAAATAAGCTTTGGAATGCATAATTTAGGAAATTAGGGACTTAATTAAGTCCAATAATTTAGGGGGGGCAAAATATAGTGTGAAATTGTTAAGGGTGACAATTTTCTACGCTACATATTCAAGCTCATATGGTAACATTTTTCATGCATTTTTTTGTGAAAGTGCATGTTTTTTTTATACTTCTCATTGGTGTAGTATGATTTATCCCATTTTATATCAAAATTTATAGTTTTATCTATTGGTGTAGTATGCTTTATTTTTTGTATTTATAATACACTAAGATCGAGACCACTTCATTGATTTAATAAGTGGAAAATATAATCATACTATATAAAGTGTCATCATCATATTTTACTAGGGGGATCACACATTGAATGAATTTAGGGGTAATCTTGTGGTGGTTGTTTTCTTTTAGTTATCATTGTGTGTTCTTGCAATGAGAAAAATTGAAGTTGAATTCCTAACTATATATAACTATTTCTCATGAAAATAATTAGTATGGAATTATCTAAGGGGGAAAGGTTACACTAGATATTTTATAAACTATTGTTGAACCTTTAAGTGCTAGTGCAAAGATAGTTTGAGAGATAAATTGTGAGAAGTTATTGGTCACATTTTATCTTTAGTATCTTTTGATTTATAATTTCATCTTGAGACATGTAAAATACCTAAATAGGCTTAAGATGTTATTGAAAAAGTGTACATGGTAAAACTGACAAGATTAGGAGATATCAATTGACAACGATTTATTGAATCTTGATCCTAATAATTTTAACCACATATCAAATATAAAAAAACTAATGAACTACAAAATAATGAAAAATATCTACAAATAGTTTGGAATGTGTTATCTAAGCTTGGCATTGAGTATTCAATATTTATTTCTAGATTTTTATACCCATCGAATTTCCATGGGAACTACATATGTTGAGCCCATCTTTGATTCATTTTCTAATATTCTAGTCCAAGAGGAAGTAAAATTAATATAAACGAGTCTCATCAAGTCTTCTAAGCCACGAGCATTAGTGGCTAGTGAGCCTAAATTTAAAAAAAAAGGAATCCCTAAAAGAAACAAAATAGAAAAATGAAACGAATTTAGATAATGCACAATCAAATCCTAAATCATCTCCCTCAAAATTGGAATCATATAAAAGGAAAATCCTAATTATGTATATTACAAGAAACTAGGGCATGATGAACATCTATGTTATTTAAAACAAATCAATGAATTAAAATCATCTTCTAAAGAAGAAAACTGTACCTTTAGTGGGTTCATAATAATCATCTTCTTCTTCAAAGTTAGAGGAACAAAAATGGGCAATAACTTATTTATTTTATAGATTCTAGGCCAAGGAAATGACTCCTTGATTTTGGAGCTTTACATCATATGGCTTCATTACAAAGTATGTTTTCTTCATTTAGGACTTGTTCATCACCACACATCCTATTGGCTAGTAACACATAAATGTGTATTTGTGGGAAAGGGTTTGTTGACATGGATGAAGGGTCATTCAATGACATCCTTCTGTACGCCTTTGTTGTCAACTGTCATATCACACATGGCATGGTAGGGAAGAGTGTTGATTTTGAATATGAGATTCTATGATTATTTAGGATTTGTATAGTATAATGCTAGATTATCAATCTTATGTGTACACCTCAATTTTTTTCTCCTATTATTCATTTGATTGATGTTCACACTTAAGCATATAGTATAGACACCTTGAGGATATATAGTATAGTCATTTGAAACTTAGTGTTCTTTCATTGACTAAGGTTCTACAGACATGTGTTGACATTCTATCTTCACCTACTACTTCTTTTGAGTCCAATTTTGCTTCAAATGGGGCCTCTAATGATATAGTGTAGCACAATATTTTGTTATCATCTTCCAAATACAAAGTACTTCATATGAGTACCTGATAGATATTGCAAGTTTGTTTTGTGAGTCCTATCTTATGGACTTGGAGAATATTATTGAGAAAAATTAATTTCCCTTTGATGTTAGCTCCTACGGAGTTGCATCTTTTTCTTCAGATGTCATTAGGGAACCTTCAAACCCTCTTATTATTTCTCCAAATGATCATTTTTTTTATAGTTTGGCACTAGCTTGGAGATCCTTGAGCAACATAAAAGGATGAATCTTTGTCTTTATACCATGATCTACACAGGTTTCCTCAAAGTTTTGGATTGTCACCTTCACTAGTTAAGCCTAAAACTCTTGATTTGATTGTGGTAAATTTTAACACCAACATGAAAACAATTGAGAAAAGCTTAAAGACATCATACATATTGATCTTTCTTCCCTCATACTCCTTTCAAGAATGGAAATATATCTTACCTACTTCTTTAGCCCTGTTTCTTCCTAAGGAGAGGAATGTTATTTGAAGATCATAGACCATATTCAACATTCTATATTGAGCATCAACCATTGGCATAAGAAACAACTTAAAGGGGGATACATAGTCTTTCTTCTTCTTATTTTATCTACATCCTATCTTTGGGGGTTTTGTCCTACAAGTTTATCTCATTCTCATCATTTAAGGGGCATCATCATTGTACATAAGTACCTGATTAGGCCTAGTTGCCAAGACCCATTTCATATTTCACATTTCTTCTAAGTTGTATTTGGGGGTATTGGTATAATTATTAAATTTCACCTTATTTTATTGAGCTTATTTAGGTATTTTATTTTATTACTTAGGTAGGATACAATAATTAAGTACATGTCACACTTTATTCTATTAAGTTTACTTAGGTAATTTATTTTTATTACTTAGGTATGATAGGACAATTAAGTACATGTCATATTCTTCTTTCATGGAATTTTACTTTTTCCTTATCCCCTCTAATTTGGAAAGTTAGTTAAAGTAATCCCTTAATTTAATTTTTCTACCTCTTCCTCATCCTCATTGGATTTAAAATCTTGAGGCTATAAATTGCATCTCTTTCCTTCCATTGAGTAAGCAATTTTGATATTAGTCTCATATGTTGAATATTTAATTAAAATTGTTTTGTAATTAGCTATTAGACATTTGGTCTTGGGTAGAATTCTTGTTTATGTAAAATTCTAACAAAATCCTACAATATATATTTTTTAAATATTTTGCCACATCACTTATTGAAGGACCAAAATTTGATTGGTGGAAAATAGTTGAATACAAAGTAAATGCATATAATATTGAAAGTGCTTTCCAAGAGATAAATACTTTGGAGTATTTTATATTCCTTCTAATTGTATTCTTTCATAATTTTCAAGAACACGCCCATGAATATTGTTTCTTATCTCTACAAAAAATGAAACAAAAATATAATGGCCTATAACTCCAAATAATTCCATCAAACATGTTTACTAGTTGAAAGAATCCACCTTAAGTAGCTATTTTTCATGTGTAAAGATGGATTGAAGGAGTCCATTAGAGAGTATTTCAAGGCTTTGAATCCAAATCAATTTGATATAAGAGAATTATTTTCTTTGAGAGTTTCTATGGTAGAAAATATGTATATAGCAAGCTTTTAGCTAAGATATTAGCATTTCTTGGAAAAAAATTTGTGTTTCTTACTTCTATCAATCTCACTTTCACATGGTAGATACATTTCATGGTATCAATGGTTTTGAAATGGTGTTTATTACATGGTTCATCATGTCTTGAAGTTGTGGTTGGGGTTGATCAATATCAAATATAGCCTCCAAACATCCCATGATAGCAAAGGATGACCTTAAGGATAATCAAAACCCTAAACCTTCTTTATTTTTAATCACTGACCATCAAAAACTAGAGTCCTAGATTCTACTATCCTTGTCAAATTGTGTTCAAAGGAACCTTACTAGTTAAAAAACTTGGTGCAAAGACCGCAAGTTCAAGAGATCTAGAATTATTTACATGATTGAGATGTAGATGTGGAACCTAAAGTAGTTGGAAATGTTCAAGAATATTTCAAACTAATGGGGGATCACCATGAAGATTAAAATATACATACCACATTAATGAGGATGAAAGAAGTTATATTCAAACTAGTAGAAGAATCCAATATACAAATCCACACACAAACTCCACCACCAACTTGTAACAAGGGGTATGGAAACTAATAGAATGGATGGACAAAAAAGCTTAGTTTTTGGATAAAAGGTGTTATGTCATCACACATCAAGAAGGAGACCAAGATCCTAAACTAGAAATATAGGTAGTGGAAGACAAAAGGGAATTATAATTATGTAATGAATCTAAAGATCAATATTATAATCAATTCCTCAAGATAAGGGAAGAAAATAACATCTATTAAAAACACTAAACTAAATAAGATTGGTGATTACCAGGATGACTAAGTAGTTGTAAGTGTAATTGAGATTTTTTCGAGTATGATGACCTATTTCCTTGGACATTTACAGATCTAAAAGGTATTAAAGTAGGAGTTATGAAAATAAAAATGAAAGAAGGATCCAAACCATAAAATAAAAGACCCTATAGGCTCAATCCTAATATGAAAAAGAAGGTAAAAATAGAGTTAAACAAAATTTTGACAGTTGAGATCATAAAACTAGTTGATGATGTAGAGTGGATTAGTCCCATGGTGGTATAAACGAGAAAACCGGCAAACTAAGGATCAATGTTGATTTTGGGAACTAATAAAGTTTGTATTCACGATCCGTTTCCAAATCCATTTATACAAGAGATACTAGAATCTGTTGTAGGAAGGGAAATATACTTGTTCATTGATGGATTCTTTAGATACCATCAAGTCAAAGTTAGAGAAGAAGATGAACTAAAAATCACTTTTGTGATAACATTGGGGTAATTTATGTACATAGTCATGTCATTTGGTCTAAAAATGCTCTGATAGTATTCAACTAGATAATGGTTGACACATTTAAATACTTCATTCATGACTTTTTGGAAGTCTATTTAGATGATTGGATGATATATAGGTTATTCAAAAACCATATTCAAACACTTCACACAATGTTGGAGCGATGTAGGAGCCTACAAATATCTCTAAAAATCAATGTACATATTTGTGGTACCTTTTGGTACATTACTGGTGCATATCATTTGCAAGGAAGGCTTAATGGTAGATCTTAAAAAGGTGGCCCTTATCATGACCTTACTACCACCCAAGATAGCACCAGAGGTAAAACCTTTTTGACCATTGGAAATTCATTAGAGGGTATGCAAGGCTTGTGGCACCACTAGAAGAATTATTGAAGAAAAAGACTAACAAGTCTATAAACTAGATGAAATAATACCAACAATTTTTTGATATGCTTAAATAAAATATTGTAGAAGCATCCATACTAATATTTCTAAACTGGAAAAATCCTTTCCACATACATGTGGATGCCTCTAAAATATTTATAGGAGTAGTGCTAGCACAACCCCAAAATAGTAAAGACCACCCAATTGATTTTTCAAGCTAAGAAATTTCTCAAGTTGAGAAGAACTACACCACTATAGAAAGAGAAGCCTTAGCGATGGTGTATTACCTACAAAAATTTTGCCACTACTTTTTATCTACACCATTCAATTTTTACACTAGCCATGAGACCCTAAAATATCTATTGAATAAACCTGTAATCCAGGGGATAATATGTAAATGGATGTTGTTGTTTCAAGAGTTTAACTTTAATATCATGGTCAAGCCGGAAGGAATAATCAAGGTCCAGACTACATATCAATAATTGACACAGGTGAAGAACTAAATGAGAAAGAAGAGGATTTACTTGGCGCAAGCCTTTTTAGAATAATGATGGTACCTCAAGAACTACATGATGTAGTTGCATTACTATCTACTAGACAATATACACCTAATATGACACCGTAAGACAAACAATTGTTGTTATGGAAGTTCCTTCCCTTTACAGTGATAGAAGGAGAACTATATAAAATAGGAAGGAATGATATCATTCAACAAGAAGTATATGAACATGAGAGAAATGATAGCTTGAGGGAAGCACATGAAGGCATCTATGGTAGACAAAACTTTGGAGATGCTACCACCAATAAAGTAAAGATAGCAAGACTATGGTGGCCTACCCTAAATAAAAGATTAAAAATAATATGTTAAAATTTGTAATATTTGTCAAAGATTTGGAAGACCTATGGAAAGATATTAAATTCCCTTACAACCATTATTAGCCTAGGTACTATTTGAAAAATGGGCTCTTGATTTTATTAGACCCATTGCTCCACCAACTAAACTATCTAAGGCTAGATTCATCATCATTGGTGTAGAATACTTGAAAAAATGGGTAGAGGTAGAATTGACCAAATATTGTATCGCAAAGACTTTCATAAAATTCATATATCAAAATATCATCACTAGAATTGGATGCCCACTCAATATAACTAGTGATCAATAGAAACACTTTGTAAACAAAGTTATTATATAATTACTAAAAAGTTTTATGATAACCCATAACAGTAGTACCCCTTATCACTTGCAAGCTAATGGAGCAAGTGAGGCTTTGAACAATATTATAGACACCACCTTGAATAAAATGTGCAATGCAAATAGGACATATTGGGCTATCAAAATACATATGTTACTAAATTTACCCCTTTTGAATTGGTCTATGGGATGGATGCACACTTACCCATAAATTTCATTATTCCCAACCTCCACACCACACATACTCTGAGATTAACTGATGATGAATCATTAAAGCAAAGAATTAAGGACCTAAAAAAATTGGATGAAACTAGAAAACTTGTTGTACACCACCAACTATGGAAAGAAAAAGATGAAAAGCATGACATGACAAGAATATCAACATACGACATTTAAGAAAGAAGGAATGGTTGAACTATACAACATCAAATTTAAGAACCACAAAGTCATAAGTTAGATGGTTAGGTCCTTACTACATTGATGACATACTACAATCTGAACAATCAAATTAAGGGCATTAGATTGCATGAAACTATAATGATATGTCAATGGGGCTAGACTGAAACATTATCATCAAAATATAAAATAATCACAAAGATACTTGTCTATTGTATCATATTTGTAACAATAGTTTACTATAGTAGATACTAACCCTCAATTGCAAAATAGAGTTGTAGACAACTAATTGTCACAATTTAGCATGGGAAGAATGACTCCAACTACCACCATAAATACCTTTCTCACCATTACCACCATAAAACCCCATCACTACACTCACTAATCTCCACTTGCACATTCATTCATTCGCGACCTATCACTTAATGACCCTATCTTACATAAATGAAACCCTAGCTCACTATTTTATTTCTTCTACATTGTAACTAACAATGGCCACTCCTACACTTGTGGACATCTTTGAAAATTTGCGATCGAAGTATAAACGATTCCCTTATAAAGCTACAAAGGTTGATCTTGATGAGGCCTCTTCTAAAGTACTTGTATATTTTATTTACATGAAGGAAGTTCAATGTTACATTCATGCACCACTAATAGGGATTGGTCATACAAAGTTCAAAGAGCTGAGAAAGAGACTCCTACAACTAGGAAAAAAATCATAACTTTCACAATACTAGTTCAAATTCAAGCACATAATTTGGATGTTTGGAAGGAATTTTTGGACTTCTACCACAAGGAAGGATGGGTAAGAATTATATTAAGCATAATTTATGATGAGTACATCTATTTACATAAACCTTACCACATAACAAAGGAAGCATTACAAGTGGTAATCGGGCTAAGCATAACAAGATAGATACCACCAAAGAAGGCCATAAAGAATAGTGAAGTCACCAAGTTGACCAGAGCATTATTTGATGGGCAGAGCCTAGATGTGACCATGATCACTAACCCATTCATGCGGTACACAACAATGGGGATTTTGTATAAAATATAATATGAAAATTGTGAGGATTCAACTACATCAACCTCCATACATACAACATACCCAATGGTGATGGAACCAAACAGATTGACCTCTATGAAATTCTCTAAGAACAACTTTTAGAAAACATCTAGAGGATGAAGAATAAACATTATCAATTCAAGCATGACACACTCATCATATGTCTCACATTCTATATTATGAATGGTTTACTTGTATTTGGAGGGAAGATATGGGAAAAAAACAAATTGGTAGCAACTTAAATAAATGAACATGTCAAACATTTCAAAGATGCTTCATCATACACAACTATATATTAGGTGTTATTTAAAAACATTAAAAAGAGATGTAGGAGAGGGAAAGGATTTTAGATGATATGGTTTGTAAATATATGAACAATATAATAGTTCTAGTATATAAATATTTTACATTGATGAAACCTATTGAGTTGAGAATTTTTTTGGATACCAAAAATTCCCTACAAATTTAGTAATGATCAAATCAATGCATATGCAGAGACATTGCTAAAAACCCTAAAGATCCCAACGTAGAAAGATCCCCCACATACTGGGAGTTCATGGACAACTTGGAAGTAGATATCCAAGGAGCACATGGAGAAGAAAAATGAAAAACTACCCAAGAAATGGGGAATTCCAAAACAAGAAACTACAACACCAAAGACTTCTACAACAAGGAGATTTAGAAGACTAAAGTTGGGATGACAAGCAAATGAAATAGAAGAGGAAGCTAGCTCACCATCTGCAAGTACCTTTCCTATTCCACAACATGACCCATCCTTGTAAGAAGCCTCAAAAACATTATTACAGATGAGCTCTGAAAGGAAATGAGCAAGGAAAAATCAAGGAGTGAAAAGGAGAATTATAGAAGAATCAAAGCAAGAGGAGTTTGGATAGGAATTCAAAAATATAAGGACAAGAACCACCTGAAGAAATGCACAAAGCACAATCCAAATAGAATCCTTATGTAATACCCAAAAGTAAACAACAAGAAAACCTTTCCACTTTTTTTCTTAAGGAACTAACTAGATTTATCTCACACAATGCAAACCCTTGGCTCATTGAACACTCCAATATCATTAACAACAACTTTCCAAGAGGGCTCACACACTCAAGATTTATATTGATCTTAAGGCCTAATGCAATGACCATGCTCAAGGAAGGTAGACCGTATTTTACAAAGGCCAAAGTGGAGAGAGTCATTTCAAGGTCTCCCAAATTTCTATTTTAACTTATATTATTCTTCAAGTATAAGGCTCGTGGTTAGGGTTTGTTTGATCTCAAGTAATGCATAGGTTAAGATAGATCTTTTTTTTTGAATAAAGGTGTTGTGTAACAACAATAAATTCCATACAAGAATTTAGGATCATCCTTGTTCTAAGGACTCTTATTTTGCTTTAGCTTTTTTACAAAATGAGATGAGTTACTTACATTATGTGACATGCCCAAGTAACATAATGAGAGAGAACCTTATTGACCATCTATCCCTCCATTTTGTTTTCTTTATTTACTAGATTAACAAATCATACAAAGACACTTCAAATTTTTGCTCAACATAATAAAATCCCCATTTACTATTAAGAGGATGGTTCTCCACTTAGACGCAAGATTGTTCTCAACCCCAAGTGAGTATCAGTTAAGATAATTTCTCATGGTGCATGGTGATGGTTAACATAAGCATTCAAGAAATAAAATGTCCCAGTCTTTATAAGAAAAGAGATTTTAATTAAAGGAGGCATTTCCTCGAAGACCTCTCATTAAAACAAGACTATATTAAAATATTTTCTCTATTGAGATACAATAATGGTAAGGTTACTAGTTTACATGGATCTCATGTTCTGATTGAATAATAATTAATTATGATTTAGAAATATATTAAGTAATAAAACAAAATAAAATAATAATATAAATTAAAAAATTCCTTTTAATATTAAGAGCCCCCTTCCTAGATTATATACTTATAATTATTTTTATTTACATCCTTGGATAATTACAACACCTACAATTCAATTTGAAATAATAATTGTTAGATTTTAATATTTTTAATTCACTTCCTTTCTTTTCTTTCATTTTTAGTATCAATTATCATTAATTAACTAAGACAATAATATTGAATTCCCATTTACTTGTTTATTTTAAGTAACACCAATTATCAAGTAAATAATTATCTTAGACATATCATTGTTTTAATGTATACAATTAAATTCGTTCAATCATTAATTAGGTATTCTAATAAATTAATTATTTGGTAAAGTGTATATCAAATCCTTCCTACTAGCGAGCATACTGTGAGTTTAACCACGATGCACCATTTGAATACCATGATGAAATTCCCCATTTTATAGTGTTTTTAGACCGAGACTAGAGCTATAGTTTAGGGAGATTTCTTAGGATATTAATCTTCCTTTGGTGGTCATATGCCCCACTACCTATATTCTCCCCTAATTGAATTTGAACTATTAACCGTTAACTAGTAAACATTCAATGGTTACTGATCAATCTACTTCCACGTTGAATGGTTGACCTTTAAGTTAAGATAATTAACACATTAATGAAGAAATATAGTAGAACTTTTGAAAAATAGACACCATTTAACCCTTCATCTATGATGTGGAAGAACACGCCTAAACATAAGCACTAAAACTATAGTAGAAAACAACCCATTTAATGAAGGTATCGACCATTGAGCGTGCAATTATTATTCTTACAATTCATTAAAATGAAAGTGCAAGCCTAATGGTCATCTTACTTGATTCCTATGCCTACCAAACTATCTCCCTAATTAAATAATTTATGGTAATTAAAAAGCCTTTCAACCACCTATTTACACCAACATTCTCAAGCTCTATGTGGCACCTATAGATTTATTTTGGGCCTGCCCTAAATTATACGCGCTAGATCTTCAAACCGCAACCCTAATCTCTCTTATGTATTTCAATTCTCTCACCTATGTAGGAAGGAAGAAGAGGCGACGGTAATCCTCAATGGGAGTGGCGTGAGGAAGTATTCAAGAATCGACTGAACATGAGTACGGGGTGCCTCAATATTTTATGGAGGAGATGAATTAGATTTGGTTTTAAATTTACAAGTTTAGTAGTCTATGCACTTAACCCCACACTGCCATATGTTGGCTCTGCAAGGAGGGAAGAATTTGGGGTCATCCACTCAAAGGCTTTTGGCCTATTGAGGAGTCACAACTCCCTATTGAGGCTTCTTGCCCAACAAGTTCCAGACCTTTGGGTAAAGCCCCATAGTTAAGCCTTCATTTGCAAGTCTAGGTTTTTAAAAATTTATATATAGTTTTCTTTATTTATTTGTTTATTTTTATTTGCTTGTTTATTTTTTATTTTATTTTATCTTCTAGTTTCTTGAACGTGGGTTTCTCCCCTAAGGCATAACCTACAGAGGACTAAACCTACCATGGGCCGAGCCCCGTGTAGGGAGGACCATGACCTTCCTCAGACCCTTTATGGGTTTTTTTTCCTTCCCCTTTTTCCAAACATATTTTCCTCATAAAAGAATCATATTTAACTATGTTTTAGTTCAAATCATTCTAATTAGATGGGTGTTTATGTAGGAACAAAAGAAAATAAAGCAGAGCAATTGTGTAGAACAAATTTCAGAGAGTGGGAGAAGTTGTTACAACCATTGTTACAATCCATCCCTAAGTTGATACTAGTAGTAGATCTATTAGACTAAATTCATTTGCAAACCTTAAATTTGTGGAAGATTCACCGAGGTACCATTCTCAATACATGCTTATCATTTTACATCTAATTTATCAGTGCTTTCACACACAAAAAAAACAATTATTTTGAATTTGCATAATAAAATTTAGATTCTCTGTTATTTTAAACACCCCAAAATGTTGACAATTAAACATAGCCTTTACAGTTATGCAGGTAAATAGGGACATATAGGGGAATGAATTTTCCTTTATTTCCCTAAAAATGAACATAAAGAGTGGCATCTAAATCTTTTCAAAATATGAGACTAATTTACACTCTTACTACAATTAACTTTGATTTACAGATTTCAATTGAATACATACACTGCACCATGCTTGTATTTATATGTACATTAAAGTTTTCCTCCAATAAGATGTAATAGAAATTTACTTGTCTAACACATAGCCTTGTCCATATAAAATTAAGGAGTTGAGCAAATGGTGAGAAATATTTTGCCACTGTTAACATACCTGGAACCCAAACCAACCAATAGGAAGGAAAAATCTCTCCACCCTTCCATATTGGCATCATCAAGCCGCAAAGGCTCTAGGCAACCCTCGAGCCAAGAGCAATCACTAACAACCCTCATATCAGGTTTATGTAACTAGGGATTACAAAATATAAAAAAATAATCATATAGGTATCTCACACAACATCAAGGATTCATTATTGGGTCTCCTCACTAGGAGGATCAACCAACACATAGGAAATAAAATACTAACATCACCAAGAATCCCTATATTCCTACCAAGCTACTGCTCTAAATTTGTTACACTTTCACATGGGTTTTTTTTAACCTAAATTTATAACAACATGGACTTGCAACAACTACAATAGGAACTTGCACAATAACAACAACAACAATTTTAAGACAACTAATTCCTACCTCTTACCTGCATCATATCAATCTCTCCTCCTTCTCCTAGAAAGCAACTAGCTAGCAGTCTTCCCCCAAAATAAAACCTAATTCACCTTTTTATCTCCTCCCCTAATTCCCTAACTCTAGACTCTTGGGTAGGGGTCTTAGAATTGACCTAATTCCTCTTTTTTCTCCACTTCACACCTCTTAAACAAGGCTTACAAATTTATTTATAGGCTACACTTTTTGCACCCTCTTCAAGACACTAAGAACACTTGAACCCTCTTTCTTTTCTTATAAATTTTAAAACAATTAATGGTCCACACAAGATAACAATACATAACTCAACACTTACACAATTAACACATAACTTTAGACAATGAAGTGGGGATAATTAAGGTCCTAGTGACCCTCTCACCTTCCATTAACCATTTATAATCCTACACACTTTCACGATTGTTAATAATCCATAATAAAAAATAATTTAAATGAGATATTTTAAATCAAATTATCAGTTGCATAATAATTAAATTTTCTTACCTTGATCATGCTTATTGTGCATTGCTAGGATGATTCTAGCCCAATCTCAAATGTTTGAACACAAAATTCTTTTCACCTAACATTAGTAATTTATAACTGTAATTCATAAAATTTGTACACATAATAGTTTAAATTCAATGTGTCTAAGAAAAGTCAATTGAATGTCCCAAAATAACATTCTCCCTATAATGTTGGACTTTCTTCGGCTCTGCTCTGCTATGACGTTTCCCGCTCTAGCTATTTTTTTGAATTTCCAGCCACTATTGTGATTTGACTGCTTCATGGGTCGATCAGGCGGGGGGCCTGTGAAGGCTCCCCATTCCAAGGATGTTGTCCTATTTTCTGGCGTTGTGCCTATGGTGGCAGCGACCAATCTGGCTATTCCCAATATGACATCCCCTCCTCGTACTTCAATCCTTTCCCTTGGGGAAAAGACAAAGGGAATCTCTGAGAAGTCGCCCATTTCACGGTCTTTTGGGCTAAACTCATTCTTTTCAAAGGAAGCTCCAGCTTTCTACGTGGAAAAACTGGTGGGGTCTAACTCGCCAACTTCAAGTAAAAGGCTTTTGGAATCTGCTTCCTGCTCGGTGACTGGCTGAGAAGTAGATGTCCCTAAGGTTTTGATGCTGAAGGCAATGGATAACCTCAAAATGGCTCTTGTTGGAAAGTTCTTGGCATATAGGCCAAATATTGAACTCGTTCGTCAATGGGCTGCTTCCACTTGGAATCTAAAAGGCAGCGTCACTATAAATGCTATGCCCAGAGGTATTTTTCTTTTTTCATTTGTTGTTTACGAAGACATACTGAAGGTTTTAATTGGGGGTCCCTGGGCTTTTGACTCGTGTTTTAAAACTTTATCTCCCTCTGCAAATGGAAATTGGGTTTTGACCCATCGGCAGACTTGGGGGCCTCGACTCCAACCTGGGTTCTCCTTCTGGGCCTCCCACTAGAATTTTGGGAGAAGGGAATCTCAAAGGGTATTGCCAACTCCTTTGGGAGTCTGTTGGCTATAGATAAGATAACTCAGGAGAGATTGAGACTGGTGTATGCCCAAATTTGTGTAAATGTGGCAATGAATATGGTCCTCCCTTCCTCAATCCTGCTTAAGTCTAAGTTTGGGAACTAGACTCAACCCATTGAGTACAAAAATGTCCACCTCTTTTGTCAACAGTGTAAGAAGTTTGGCCATCTGATAGATTCTTGTGGGATTAAATCTAGTGAGGGCTCAAAGGCTAAATATAAAATTTTAGAAGAGGGCCACTCAGCCAATGAAATGGCTTCTGATGTGCAGGCTACTCCTACTTTAGCTCAGGAGGTGTTTGTTCCCCTCTTGAAGGATAATATGGATCTGGATATGAAGTTTATTTCTGTAGACATGTAAATTATACTGATTGATCTCGTGCACTTGATTCTGGTTTACTAACATCAGTTCTACCTAAATCACTCCTTTGCTAACCATTTAATCGAATAATCTTTATTTGATTAAATTCATCATATTTCATCTTTTAATTAAATAAATCAATTTTATCTAATTAAATCATTATCGTCTATTAATTAAATAAATCATTTTGTTTAATTAATCCTAATGTTCCTCTTTTGATTAAATAAATCACTTTATTTGATTAAATCATATTTCATATCCTTTAAATTAAATAAACTAACCTTTATTTGATTTAAGTCTAACATCATCCCCTTTAATTAAATAAATCAAACTTTATTTAATTAAGTATCGTATTCATTTTCCTCTCATTTTGATTTAAATAAATCTAAAAATCTAAGTCAAAATGTCAAATCAGCTAAATCTTCATCTAAGTTAATCTAATGATGACTAATCCTAAAACTAATCCATCAAATCCTCTAGATTTTGCAACTTGTGCAAGTAAATCAATTTAATTGATTTATAAATTCCTCTATTTCATTCAAAAAAGGCATCAAGTTGGAATATTCCTCCAATTTGAAAATTCCCTCCCAAAAGGACTTGTCCATCCAACAAGGCATTAAAGGCCTCTTACATGTCCTTTTTCTTGACCCAAGTGGCATTAACTCTCCTTTTATCTCCCTCCACAAGCCATCTTTTGAATTTCAAATCTCCACCTAATGGCATTTATGTGCACATTCACCAAAATGTGCTCCACCTCTCTTCAATAGCATGTTGACAAGTTGCACAATGCCATTGGGTCAAGTTTAGTCCCACATTCATCCCATTTTGCATTCCTCCATCCTTCTCCATTATAAATAGAGGCCTTCTCTATTTGTTTGATCATCCACAATCCATGTAAAATCACTATGCTCATTTGAATCCACCATTATCATCAATATCATTCATATTGCATCAATTTTTTCATAGAGTTTCATCAAACATAGCAAGGTTATCAACATTTTGAATCAAGGAGCACACAATCATCATCATCATCATGAAAGCTTTGCAAGGAATTGGGAAAGGGATTCTTTCCACATCAAAGAAGCACCAATTCCCCCATGGGATGCTGGTTTGAATGTTTTGAATAAGTTTTCTTAGCTTTCAATAGATTTCTTTTGATATTCTATCTTGTTTTCTTGTTCATTGCATTTAAATGAATTGCATGGAGAATGATTGTTTTAGACTTGTTTATTAACTAACATTGGATTGTTTGATCATGTTTGAGCATGTCTAGATCCACCATTCACAGTTTCTGATCCTCTTGTTGAAGTAAACGACTTGGTTTTCCTGAACCTAGATGTGGCTGCCCCTGCTTCTTCCCTTCCAACTCCAGGCTTTCCTACATTGGAGGATACAGGAAGGGAAAATGTAATTATGGAGAAGGTTCAAGTCAGGGATCCCTGACGGAGAAAAATGTTTTGGCTCTGAGGGTGAAGGAGTAGACTTCTGGTGTTGGTGAAGACCTTAAAGAAGGTGAGTATGTTCTACCTGATACAGTCCTGTCTTTAGAGGATATGAACTCCTTATCTCAAATTAGAGCAAAAAACTTGAGTGACTCATTGGCTCTCCTCGGCTTCCCTCAAGGGTCTAGTGATAAGGAGGAGGAAGAGGGATGGTCCCAAGCTTCTACAAAATCCAAAAAGAAAAAGAAGCCAGATGTAGGAGGAGGTAATAAGGTGGGAAGACCCTCCTAAAAGGACTCTAGAACTAAAGATATTGTGAGGGATGTGGTAGCTGGAAAACATAGAACCTTGGACTCAATTGCAGGATCGAAGCCCAAGAAGAAGTAGTTGATATGCTGCCTTGGGGTGGAGGTGGGGTTGATTTTGATTTTATCAATGAAGTACCTCTCCTGGAACATAAGGGGCCTCAATAGCCCGTATAAACAGTTTTTAGTGAAATCCTGCATTCTTGACAATAAAGTGGATGTTCTCCTTTTACAGGAAACAAAGATGAAGAAAGAGACTTTTGATAAAGCTATTTTGAGTATCTAGCCAGGAGCTAATTACTTTGTTAGTGAGGCGAATGGAGCTTCAAGTGGTATTGCTACCCTTTGGAATCCTTCTAAACTAAAAGGCACTTTGTGTTCAACTTGTAAGAACAACCTTTCGATTACCCTTGAAGACATTGCTTCTCAGGAGAAATGGAATCTTATAAACATTTATTTTTTGAATTTGAGCAGGGACAGAGTTTAGCTTTGGGAACAGTTAAGTGATGCTATTTCTATTTAGGAAGATGACCACTGGTTGCTTGGAGGGGACTTCAATTCTCCTCTCCTTCCTTCAGAAAAGTCAAGAGGGTTGGTTGATTATTCTGACAGTATGATGGACCTGGCTAAGTTCTTCAATTCGCCAGGTCTTATTGATATCCCCTTCCAAGGAACTAAGTATACTTGGTATAATAGAAGGAATGGAAACCATTTAATCTAAGTCAAACTGGATCAGTTTTTGATCTTTGCTAACTGGAATATTTCTCAATTCCTTTCTCTTTCAACTCTCCCTAGGTTCGGTTCTGATCATAATGCCTTGGTGCTTAAAAGAAATGGGGATCATAATAGGGGACCTTTCCCTTTCAAATTTAAAGTTATGTGGAGTCTCCACCTGGATTTTTCTACTCTGGTTAAAACTTGGTGGGAGGAACCTATAATAGGCACTCCTATGTATTGCTTGGTCGAAAAGTTAAGCAGAATAAAGCAAAACGTGAAAGGGTGGAATAAGGTGACTTTTGGCAACATCTTTGAAATAAAGAACAACCTGGGGAAAATTATAAAAGAAGTTTAGGATCTCATGGAGGCTGGCCAAGTGGATGAAGAGATATGTGCTAAGGAAAGAGACCTCAGATCCCAATGGTATAAGTTAAACAAAAAGGAGGAAATCTACTAAAACAAAAGTCAAGGGTCCAATGGCTAACGAAAGGGGATAGGAACACTAAATTATTTCACCAATCCACTCTAAAACACATAAGCAAAAACAAAATCAAATTTCTTGTGAAAGAGGATGGCTCTATTGTGACCAATGAAAAATATATTGCTTGGGAAGCAATTAACTTCTTCTCTGCATATCACATAGCTCATGGTAATGCTCTTCAGGTAAATGTTGACTTCCTTGAAGTGATCCCTAATGTAATTTCTGATATAGACTTAAAGATGATGAATAATGTTGTATCTATGGAAGAAGTAAAAAAGGCTATCTTTTCATTTGGAGCTTGTAAAGCTCCTGGCCCTGATGGGTTCCCTCTTGCCTTTTTCCAAACCTACTGGGACATTGTTAAAACTAATCTTTTTAATGCTGCTAGGGATTTATTTAGGTCGGACAGACTGTTGAATCAAATGAATGCTACCTTCATAGCTCTTATCCCCAAATCTGTTGATGCCTTAGCAATGAAAGATTATAGACCTATCAGTCTTTGCAACACAGTCTATAAATTTTTCTCAAAAATTTTGGTGTTTAGACTCAAACCGGTGCTTGGTAAAATGATAGCCTCAAACCAAAAAGGTTTTGTGCAAGGTAGAAACATTCTTGATGCTGTTATTTCTACCCATGAAATTATCCATTCAATGGATCAATCTAAAAATCCTGGGATGGCCTTCAAAATTGACATTTCTAAGGCCTATGATAGGGTTTCTTGACCTTTCCTTTTCGCTATCCTTGGGAAGTTTGGGATAAATGGTAGATTCCTAGAGACGATATTTGCTTGTGTTACTTCCCCTATGTGTTCTGTTCTGGTCAATGGTGTCCCTCAAGGTTTTTTCTCCTGTGGTCATGGGCTTAGGCAAGGTGAACCCCTTTCTCCCTACCTCTTTATTATTATTGTTGAAGTTCTTGGCAGGAACATTCAACAATTTTTGGACTCAAAAGCTCTCAAAGGTGTTATGTTGCTTCATCACTCATGCCTGATTCCCATCAATAGTTTTTTGATGATACTATAATGTTTGGGGAAGCCTTGGTGGGGGGAGCATGCCTCTAGAAATAGGTTCTCAACAACTATGCTGTTGTTTCTGGCCAATGCATAAACTATGATAAAAGCAAAATTAACTTCTTTAATATTGAGAAGCAAATTAAGGATAGAGTGATAAAAATCTTGGGATGCCAGGAAGCTGAATTACCTAATTCCTATCTAGGCCTTCCTTTGATCTCTAAGAAGCTGGAAAATAATTATTGGAATCAACCGATAGAAAGGATCCAAAACAAAAATTTTGGTTGGAAGGGGAAGCTTCTTAGCTTGACGAGAAAAATTCAACTCCTTAAAGCCTCCCTTTAGAATATCCCTGTTTACTACCTTTCTCTTTTCAAAATCCATGTCTCTATTGGGGAAAAGATTGAACAAATTCAGATAAAAATTTTATGGTCAGGAACCAAAGAAAGAAATAGACCATCCCTAGTCACCTGGGAAAAAGTGTGTATGCCTAAAAGAAGAGGAGGTTTGGGATTAAGAATATTTCTATGTTAAACAAATCCTTAACGACTAAAATTGGCCGGAATCTTCTGGAAGGCTCTAAAGACTGGGTAACAATTTTCCAAGCTAAATACTTGAGGAACAGGAATTCTGGTTGTTTTCTCTCACAATCTGATCTGCCTATTGGTTCAAATTTATGGAACCATCTAGTGAGACTAAGGAATGTGTTGAAGATGGGGGTAAGAAAGAGAATTGGGAATGGAAATAATAGTGATTTTTGGAAGGACCCTTGGATAGAGAATTCAACTCTATCCTCCTTAGAAGAACTTAATCCTCTTAAGCTTAGCCTAAACTAGATATGTGGTAAGAAAGTATCTGATTATATTAACTGGGATATAGAGGAACCTAAATGGAAGGAGTTCAATTTGCTTCTAAGGAGGAACAATCTAAGAGGCCAAAGATAGGTGAATTGGGACCCAATCACCACTAGACTGCAAAATTTGATTAGGGAGGCTAAGTGGTTTGATAGAGAAAGGGAAGATGAGTGGATTTGGAAAGGCAACTTTTCTGGCTGTTTCTCGGTCAAAAAGACCTATGAAGAACTGGTGAAGCCTCAGGTTAATGTCCCAGACCATTTTTGGGAAAGGGTGTGGACAAAGAACCTAGTTCCCAAAATTAACTGTTTCTGGTGGACTGCGGCTCATGGAAAAATTCTCACTATAACAATCTGGTTAGGAGGGGTTTCCAATTAATTAATAGGTTTTCGCTCTGTAAATAGGAAGAGGAGTCAATAATTCATATTTTCTTTCACTGCCAATTTGCGAGGGAAGTGTGGTCCTACTTCTTCTTGTTGTTGTCCTCAGATTGGGTGTTTCCCAACTCAATGAAGCTTTTTATTGAAAGTTGTTCAAATTGCCCCTTCTCACATAATTTAATTGTTGACCTCTGGAATCAAGTTCCCCCATTTTTCACCTAGGGTTTATGGAAGGAAAGGAACAATAGAATATTTAGAGAAGTGGAGAGAAGTAGCTGGGAGGCTAGTTTGATTATAAAAACCCAAATTATGGAAAACATTGAGGCTGGAAGATACAACTTCTCAAAAACTTGGCCTAACTACAAATAAATGAGGATTAAATAGAATTGGGGATTAAGGAAGGAGCTAACCAAACTCAATTGGTCAAAGATTCTTAACAGAATGGCTTCTGTTTGGAGCCCTCCGCAAGAAAATTGGATAAAGTGTAACTTTGATGGGTGCTCAAAAGGCAACTCGAGATAAGTTGGAGCAGGGGGTTTGGTAAGAAACCATAAAGGTGACTATATTATGGGATTTGGAGTGAGTATGGGTGTCTTCTCTAACAATAAAGTCAAAGCTATGGCCGCTCTAGGGGGTTTTAGTACTCTAAAGGAGCTAGGTTACAAAAATGTCATAATAGAAGGGGACTCTAAGCTAATTGTGGACATTATAAATGAAGAAGTTGCACCTCCATGGGAATTAAAAAATTTAATAGAAAAATGCAAAGTCATTAAGAAGTTTTTTAATAATTGTAGGGTGCAACATGTGTATAGAGAAGGAAATAAAGTTGCCGACTGTGTCGCCAATGTGGCGTTGAGTTGTAGGGGATGGACACGATGGACTAATGGCAACATGTTGAAGTCTTTAAGAGACATAATCCTAAGTGAAAAAATTGAAAATGAATATTATAGGAAAAAATGAAAGGTTGGTTTTATGCGGAAATAATAAGTACCAAGTGGTGCCTTTTGGCTTTTTGTGTAATGATGACAGTTGGAGTACGGGTTTGTATTGGCTGATCTTGGTTGGAGGTAATCTTAATAATTTTCTTTTGATGAAGGTGACTAAAAATCACATGCAGTTAATGAATTTTCTAAGGGATGTCATTTTTATTTGTGCTGAAATGCCTTGTGTTAGCAATCCCCGTATCTCTAAAGTGGGGAAAGGTATGAAATTTAATAAGGATTTAAATTCTTGTAAGAAAAATGATGAGACTTATGTATCGAGAAATGTGCACTTAGCTTTCTCAATAAGAAACTTCTTGAATTACCACTCTATATTGTCTCTGTGTGTTATTTGGTGTAAGAGTGTTTGTTGTATTACCAGAAAGAAGCAAACGGTGTGGGTGATCATGAAGAAAAGCCTGTCATAGCAAAAGAATTTGCAAAGGAGAAAAATGGGAGGACCTAGGAAGAGAAAAAAGCCTCCAAATTGTCAAGCCCTAAAATAAAATGTGGATTTATGGAGAATGTTTGAGAATTTTGGTATGGTATCATTCTTCCAATCCCCGAAAGGATACAATGAGAACCTAATGGCTAAGTTTACAAACTCTTGGAGGAAGGGTTGTGTCACCATTGGTGCGGTGAAGTTTAAGGTTACCAGTAGATTCATTGCCAAAGCTACGGGTCTGCAGAATAATGTGCTTAAAGTTGCAAAGAAAAGTGGGGTGGACTATCAGAGGTTTGTCGACAATTTCCTGCATGAAGGGGAGAATCTCAAGAGATTTCATAACAAGTATGCAAGATTGGAACTCCCTCCTCCCTTTGCTTTAGTTAGCTTGTTTGTAATGAGATACTTTACTCTTGAGGGTAGGTATATGTTGGTACATGCGTACCATTTCCCTCTGCTAAACCACATTCGACATGGTGAGAGAATCAATTTGCCTTTCTATTTGTTGTCCTCCCTGCAGCTTAATATTGAGAAAGGAGCTAGTCCTCCCCTCCACCAAGGTCTAATACTTACCCTGTATAAGTATGCCCTGGCTTTGAATCCTCATGGAAACCCCTTAGCTGGTAGAGATGAGAACCCTGATCGTTTTGAAGAAGATAATGAGGAACAACCCAATGAGGAAAACCCTGCTGCTGTTGAAATCCCGGCTGAGGAACCTATCCCTCACCAGCCTCCTACAATTGCTGCTAGACTAGTGCTTATCCCTGCTAAAAGTAATTCTCCTATGGCCAATGTTTCAAACCCCTCAACTCCATTGTCATAGAAGAGTGAGGAAAAAATAATTTTTGAGATAGAGCTCCTTAGAGCCACGCTTGAGAAAAGGAAACATTCACCTTTGCTACTGGAACTCCCAAAGGCTAAGAAACCTAGAAGAGATATAAATCCTAGGGATGTAATTAATATCACAGAGGAAGGGAATCAAAATGAGGGGGTAAAGGAAACTTTACAAGGGCAAGGGAGTGGTGGCAGTGGGTGGAGAAGGTCGACACACTTGGCTAAAGCAGCTTCGAAGGATAAAAAAGAAAAATAGAAAATGACTATGAGTGAGGAGGAGGACCTAGGGTGTGAAGAGTTTGAAGCCCAGGAGGAAGAAGAATATGAGGACATGGACTTTGAGGACATTTTTTATGAGATGGAGGAAGATGGTTCAGAGGAGGATAAATATGAGGAAGAGGATGAGCAAATTGAGCCTTTTGAGGATAAAAATGAGGTTGAAAATGTTCAGGAGGATGGGGATTTGGGCTAGGATGTTGGGGATTTGGGTATGGAGAAAAAAACTGAGGAATTAAGCAATGAATTTTTAAAGAGTAGACTAACATTTTTGAAGGTACAATTCGAAGATATGGAGAAGGCGTTAGTTACTCTCATGAAAGTAACTAATAGATTGATGAGGAGGACAATGTTGGGAGCTGCTTTTGGGGAAACAAAAATTACTAGGAAACTAAAGAAACAGGGGAAACCTGATACCCTGAACATGCTAGATGAAATAGAGGGACCTGATTGGAGAGAATACGTCGCTCTCATGGGCAAGTATGGGGACCTATTGAAGAAATCCAGTTAATGGCTTGTTGTTGCTACTCTGCTGTTGATGATGGGTTTTTTTTCTTTTTGTTTTAACATCTTAGACTGTTGTTTTATTATCTCTATGTTATGGTCAAACACCACCTGGGACACTGTCGATTTAATTAATGGTTTACATAGAACTAAGTATGCTGGTAAAAACTTATTGTTTTTTATTAGTACTAGTTAGACTATGGTTACTACTTTAAATGTGGGCATGCGTGCTATTACTGCTGCTATTTTTTGGTTTGATGGTGGTGCTATTTCCCATCTCTCTTTGTTTCCTTTTTGTCTATTGTTGTAACCATGGGATCAGGGCCCTTGCTTGCTTATCTAATAAAAAACATTCTCCCTATGCAATTACACTTTTAATTCTAAAAAAATAGGCCACTTAATATCAGTCTTGGATGAAATTAAATTTATTAAAAAATTAAATGATAATTCACCTTATCATTCCTTGGTCAATCATAACATAACTATATACATTTATCTCAAATTAAATATCTCCTCCATACTATTTAAATTACAATAACTAGTTAGTCAACTATGCAAAACATTCTAGCTCTAGAGAGAACAACAATACAAAAGAAGTGACATTTAAAATAACTACTTTAATAAGTTCAAATATTTTTCACCACAATAGCATGACAAATGTCATGACGAGGTTGACTTTTCCTCATCAATATAAAAAGAATAAAAATATTACTAATTCAAAAATAATAATAATCTATAAACTACCTTTCTTTCGTACATAATTACAAGGTAAACAATCATATAGCAGGTTAATAATCATCTTAGGTTACTATTTATCCATGACACATTCCACCCTTGTTAATGAAACTATCTTATATATTATAATTATGTGATGTACAACCAATTTCATTAAATGAGGGTACAAGATACGTTGATAAGACTCATAAATTTGACAATCGCTTTACATGATGAAGTCTCAAGAGATAAGTGTATAGTACAAAAAACAATCATGGAAACATCCTATGATATTAACCACATGCTAACACCTTAATGAGGTATAAAATTTATGTACATTGCATGTTCCTCATTAGATGTAGGTTGTATAGTCCATCAATTTAACTCAACTAATTATCTCTAAAATGAAAATGTACTCGTGATACAAATAAAGTACTTGTAACTATTTTACAAAAGGAGGGGCCTTACATTCCCCTCCCCTTACAACAAACTTCCTCTTGAAAGTTACTAAGGTTTGGGTGGTATAAACCCCTACCACATACAAATGCACCTCAATTATGATGAAATGATAATTGTTGTTCATTATGTTTACAAGAAATCAGTCATTGAACAATAAGTATAAGATAAGGAACCCTATACACCATAGTAGTTACTATGCATTTAAAACAAGGGTCATACAAAAAAATGGTTCATCACATTTCACTACAAGAGGGGTAACACCAATTTATATAGTTCTTATATTAATAATCATGTTTGTTCAAAATAAATTCACACAAATATAAACAAAATTACATCAATGTCTTTATCATTCAATGCAACTTCTTTAACAACCATGACTCATAATGTTCAAATTCTATCTAAATGAACCTTTAAGGAGACCTTTAAATTTTCAACCATCACACTCATATCATGTCACATTCCAACAATTATGTAATTTTCTTTCCTCTAGTTTATATCTTGCTAGCATTTAGTTCATAATTTATTCCCATCACTTTCACTTGAAATCAGCACATACACTACAATTATCTTCACATGGTTTACATCACAAGTCTCACACAACGGGGTTTACAAGGATGAGCATGCATAGATACCATAGCAATTATGAAAGATGGTCTTGAGGCCCTTCTCTAAGGACCCCTTTGTACCTTTCCTTGTACCTACCTTTCGTTTGTGTAAGAGGGTTAGCCTCTGAAAGCTACTCAAAAAATAACTCACAAAAAAATTAGGGGGGAATGGATTAAGACTGTCCCATATGTTGCAAGTATGAAGGTGTTGTCATTGATGTCAAATATGTGTTGAGGAAGATTATTACATGATGAAGGTGTCAAGGATATTGAGAAAATTGTGAAAAAGAAGGAAACAGTTTGTTGCAAGTTGTGTGCATGTATAGTGGAGATATTGAGGAAGTGTTGTGAGTACATGTAGCTATCTTTGTGTTGCAATGTCTGGATATGTGTTGGAATGAAGTAATGTGCTAAGATGGTGTCTCTGGTACTTGGTTTCCAAGTGATTGTGAGAAAAAAAAATGATAAATAGAGAAAACAATGCTGTGCAAGTGTTCAAAATGTGCTTTGGGATGTGCTTCATGTTTCTTCTATGTTGATGTTATGCCTGTGTAGATCTGATATGTTGTTTAAGGTTTTTAGTAGTTGCTATATGTAGAGTTTGGGTTTTTGGATCGATGTGTAGAGTGAGATGTGTTCACTAGTGTGTGAACTAGGTTTTCAGTGGTATTTTATGTGGTCTGGGAGAAATGTATTTGCTCCGTAGTTTGGATTCAAGTTATGTAGATCTGGGAAGTTGTTCATGTTGATTGTATCTTTCAGTATTCAAGGTTTCTCTTGATTTAGTATAGTATAGTGTGTGTTTCATGCGTTAGTGTGCATATAAGGTTGACTGGATAATCTAGTTTGAAGTATTTCTATGATGTGAGTTTGTATGAATTCTTTGTTGTATCTCAGGTGGTTTGTGGATTATTCTAGATCATGTAAAAGATATTTTTTTGGTATGTGTGTCATCTTGATCAAATGGGAAGCGTTTACTTAATAATTTTATGGTGTTTAGCACGGGTAACAGTCGACCTGGTGTTTAACACTACATGTGAAGCTTGTGGAAGTGTGTTGAGGTGTGTTAGGACATATTTGGGTCCTAATTAAGGATTTATATGGGTTGCCTTCATTTCTATCCACTGCGAGAATGTTTGGGTGCCGACCTAATTTGAAATTGTAAATGTAAAGGATGTGTTTCCAACCTTGAAAAAAAAATTCAAGGTTGAGGATGATATAAATAAGAGTAATGTTGTTGGAAGATATTAAGATAGATGCGAGTGATGAATGTGATGCGAATTACAAAAGTATAGATGTGAATTTGAGCAGAGTAGTGCGAACTTCAAAGTGTTGGATTCCTCAATGCAATGAGCTGAAGGTGTTTGCAATCTTTCATACAAGGTTGCAAAGTGTTGGAGCAATTGTGGTGTATTCCATGTTGCATTGAGAAGTTGTTCTTTATGTAACATTTCTCTTCTATCTTCTTTTTCTTTTTATGGTAGTGACCCCTACTTGTGAGCCCTATTGGACAGTGTGTCCTATTTTGGCAATGAGCCCTTGTACCGGTTTTGCAATTACTTATATTGTGAGCTAATCCTCACCATGGTTTTTCCCTAATTGAGTTTTTCACATAAATCTAGTGTTCTCTTGTGTATGGTGTTGTTATTTTCATTTCATGATTAATCACTTTGATATAATAAGGGTTTAATGAATGCTTGTGGATCTGATTACTGTTGAGGGTTTTGATGTTTTAATTTGATACAACTTATTCACCCCCCTCTTAGTTTTCTTGTTCATTCAACCCCATACCGGTCCCTTTTGCAACCCCCATCCTCGTAATAAAATTCCCTAGTGCATCTACTCCCCTCTACATCCTACCAAGGATGCCTCCTAGATGTGGCAGTTTACAGATGCCACATTACAACACTTATGCCAAAAATTGCAAGCATACAAAATTCCTCAAATAAAATTAATCAATACATGATTTTAACCCCAAAAATAAAATAAAATGTCTCATAAAAAAAGGAACTGTAAAATAAAACTAGAATCAAAAGGAGCATCAATGAAATAATTCAATTGAACCCAAAACTAAATAAGTCTTTGGGGCGAAAGAAGCCATTACAATTTTTAAAAGGCTAACTAGCCCAAGAAATGTAAAGAAAAGTTTAATAGTGTTGGTGCAAAATATAAATAGAAATAAATTACACATTACATCCACTATGTGGCTTATTTAAGCCACCTAAGGGGAGGAGGGGAATGGTGGGCTAAAATTACAAAATATAATAGCATGTTGTATCCTGGAGGTCTCTAACCACATGTATGTATGCATGAAATATCATGGTGCTCATTAATCCATATCACTGAAGTATCCAATATCTGTATTCACAAGTGGGATTGGGATCCCCGTCGCTATGGTCTGTAGAATTCCATCCTCTATCCATGGGTTATAAATATCAAGGTATAGGTTTGCACTACGAATCAACAAGTGTGGCTCTAATGTGTGGGGGATTAGGTTAGGGGCAACATCCAAGGTAACCCATATAGCCCCATTAGAGGTCCTCTTCTCTCTCAACCCCTAATTACACTAGCAGGCTCTCAATCCCATAGGGGAGCCATACACTAGGGGTAAATTTTTAATATAAGAATAAAAATTACACAGAGGAAGACATCACATTTCATTTAGTAGGCACACATTCACACATAACATGTTCACATCATTTCACAATTAATTAGCTTACACAAAAGATCATTACAAAGTGTACACATATGCGAGTCGTGTATGACGTCCACCCCACTTGTATCCCAAGTCGGATACTCTGTATTTCATATTCGAGGATCCACACATTTATTAGTTTCTTTTTCACATTTCACAACATAATAACACTTTATGAAGCTCACCACAATGAAGCACAAAAGTAGGGCACTTACACACTCTTTACATGTTCAAACAAGGTTTTCGTTGCCTTTCAATATTTTTATTGTTAATATCTACTCTTTTTAATTTTGTAAGAGAAAATTTTCTATAATACACAACTGTAGTTTAGTTATCACTCCACTTTCCTAAATATAACATACATGGTGTATGTCACACCTCCTATCTCATTTTTTGTGTTTTCTAAGTTAGTGGTCAACCTTACATATATTGTCAAAATTGGGTTTCCATGTTTAGCCATGCTTTTTTTGCTTCTCTTCAAACCATTAAGTTTGTTATGTTTAGTAATTAGTTTAGATATACGGAAATTTCGTTCTATTTCACCCAACATGTTGCAAGGAGGTTCCCACTTTTAAGGTAAATTTTCAACCATTTTCTTTTGAAACATTGCAATAGAAGGAAATATTGCCATTAATGTATACAACACATGATAAATTATTAAATAGTATCTTATTATAACTCATTATCCTTTATATATATTTACAATTCTTGTATTTTATATCCTAGGGATGAGTCGTCTAACACTTGTTATATTCTTCATTTTCAGGATCACAATTCCTTCTAAAATTTATAAGACACGGGGGTAAACCAAGAAGTAAAAAGTACCAGGTATTTAACTAATTTTCAGTTTTCCCCTACTCTACTCATGTGTATATGTTCTTCTAAGGGAATATTAGCCAATGATATAGTAACACACAACATGAATATACATTTTACTTCCCTATTTTAATGTCTCCTATCTATATACTTTAATTCTCCATTCACTTAATTCACTATAAATCACACATAATTTATTACTTGATTTAAAAATGAAATAATTGATTAATCAACACTAGAGACTTCTACAACTTTAAGGACAACACCTACTTACATAAATTATTAATCCCTAGCTAACATCTGTCATTTCTTATTTTATTTATTTATTCTTTTTCACTATCAAGTCTTTAATCCTTAGCAATATACCAAAAAAGTAAAAATAACACGCCATAGATTTATTTTAACTACCAATCCACATTTAACAAGGTCTTTTCAAAAAGGTCTTACATTTTACTTACTAGAAAAGGAATCATTTAAACACCACATTAGCTAAATTTCAACAATCATACCTTAGTTATGTCCTTTTATGCAATTTTACCTTTGATTTGAATCTTAGCAATAATGTTCTTTTGCTTGTTACTTTAGTCTTTAAAGAATAGAGTACAAGGGTTGGGTAGTCGCTATAGTCCCCTTAAATTTTCTAGATAATCATTTACTTGCAAAAGTGTTTAAGAAAATTTATAGTTTCACTATTTACTTCAAGGTAAAATCTAACTTTGTCCACTTATTTAAATCATATTTTCTACACAAGGGAAAGGTCTTGAGTAATAGTGGATTTCATTGGTCATTCAATCATACCTATCTACCATAAGAGGATTCTCTTGGGATTTCAAGCACTTAATAGAAGGACTATTTCATATGCTAAATCATGATCTTAAGTTTAAGGAATGCATAGAGATCATCTGCAACAAATGATCCATGGTATAGGTTCAAGATTGGCTTCCAACCCACTCTTAAGTTGCATGTAATTATATTTAAATAGGGCGAGGATTAAATACTGCACATCCTCAATTTTATTTTTTATCATATCTCCACTTAAGACTAGGGTTGTTAAAATTGCACATGAAATGGGAGTTAAAAGGTTTCTTAGGGTGGTACACTTGTCGATCATATAGATTATTCATAAGTGAAATTTAGGAGTGTCCTACCCTAATCAATCGTGGTTTAAAACATGATAGACACAATTATAGGTCAAATAATCATGTTTTTCTAAGGTTATCCAAGGGGTTGTGAAATATTCCTATGTACAACATTCATAGTTTGTGCTATTATTGCTTAATTAACTATGTTATTTCTAATCTAATCATTAAACTTATTACTCCTTTCCTAGAGTAAACTTAAACCATTTATTTCAAATTAAACCTTCAATTAATCTAGTACAACAATTCATTATGTCCACTATGATTAAAGGAAATGATTAAATCTTCCCAAGGTTCAACTATATAATCAACCATAATTTTATTTGATTTACCAAGGTTATATACTATACCATCCATAATAATCGAATAAATCAAATTCTATAATTGTTATTAATGTCCTTCCAAGACTATGGGTGTGCAAGGTGACAAAATTTAGGATTTCATAATCATGAATATTAAGATGCTTTGCATTTGTCCACTAGCTTATTAGGCCCTAATAGCCATGTTTAACAACACCACCTTCCTTAAAGTTCGAGAGAAAGAGTGTTAGACGGTTACAATTTTGACTCGATAACTCTTATTAATTGAACTATCATCTTTTTCCAACATTCACATCATCTTCATAAATATGGTGCTCTTGTTGGTTTGGTCTCTGCAAGATGGTGTCTCTTCTAGCTAATTATCATTAGCTAAATATATCATATTGCAAATTCTGATTATCAAATATTTTTACAAATCCTATACAATATGGTTTATTCAAATTATATTTCAATGTTTCAATATAAGGAAACCAACAAATTTATTAATTTGAATTCAATTTAAAAACTAACTGATACAAGTGATTCGCAGTTTGCTAATATATGCAATAAATAAGACCCATATTATTAGTCCCTTCCTTTTAAGGCGAGAGACTAATGTTTTCACCGCGATCATGGGTATTAATGCATTCCTTGGGAATTGTGTGATTATTTTATTAATATGGATTTTTGGGATTTTTTTTGCAATTTTCTCATTGGTTGTTGGTATTTTCCTTAGGTTTTTTTGTATTTATGTAATTATTTTGATATTCTAATTAATTCATTCAATTCCTAATGTTTTGTTGCTATTTGAAATATTTCACGAGTTTGTAATGTTCTTTGATATAGTCGTGTCTTTGTGCCTAGTGTTTCTATCGACATGTGACGTTTTAACGAGGGAATTATGCATTTAATATTTTCTAAGCTTCATTTATTGTGAATAGACTAAAGTGCAAACGCCATTAATGGTTTATTTTTTGAAGTTTTAAGTCTTCATCTTGATGATGGATCACTGAGTGTGATCCGAAATGTTGATGCAAAAAAACTTACACAATCAAAATCCAGAAGCAATTTACAACAGTTTTAAGTCTGTCGAGAAAAGGATTATTTGCGTTGTTTATTGATTTGCTTAGATTGTTTGATGAGGGTAAAATTTGTGTCTGTTGAGAGAGTTTCTATCTATGGCATTAGAAGTGACAAATGAGGTGTTGGTAAGTTCCTATATCTTTTACACTGTCATTTTTGTGTTCTTTATTCATTTGTTGTGATTATTTGATCAAGGTGAAATCGATGCCTGTTGAGAGGGTTTATGTCTCATTTACAGTGTCGTTTTCTAGTTTTTTACATCTTTGCATTTTTTAGGTTAATGTCTATTATTTGTTGTGCTCTACAGTTTATGGGTTAATGTCTACTCTTCCCTATCTTTGAGTGATTTTATGGGTTAGTCTCTATTGTTGAGTTACAGACTTAACACCATAATTCATTAATGTGGACTTCTCTATTGGTCATGATTAAGAATGGATTTAATCTTTTGTTTGCATGCATGCATGCCAACTACACTTCAATCTATTAAATGAAAATGAACATTAGATCTAAATAAGTGCAAAATGTCCTGGTATAAAATCATTTCATCAATTGGTAATGTTTTGTTTCTATTGGAAATATTAGACTGAAGTGCAGGCGTCATTAATGGCTTATGGTGTGAAGTTTTAAGTTTGTCGAGCAAAGGATTATTTGCATTATTTATTCATTTGCTCTATTTGTTTGATGGTGAAATTTGTGTCTATTGAGAGGGTTTATGTCTATCGTATTGTAAGCAAAAAATGAGGCATTTGTAAGTTCCTATATCTTTTACAACATCGTTTTATAGTTTTTTACATCTTTGCATTTTGCGGGTTAATGCCTATTATTTGTTGTTCTCTGCATTTTATGGGTTAATGTCTACTCTTCCCTATATTAAGTGCTTTTATGGGTTAGTTGTTGTTGTCGAGTTAAAGACTTAACACCATAATTCATTAATGTGGACTTCTCTATTGGCCATGATTAAAAATGGAACTAATCTTTTGTCTGCACACATACATGCCAACTGCACTTCAATCTATTAAATGCAAATGAAAATTAGGTCTAAATAAGTGCAAAATGTCTCAGTATAAAATCATTTTATCAATTGGTAATGTTTTGTTCCTATTGGAAATATTAGACTAAAGTGCAGGCGTCATTAATGGCTTATGGTGTGAAGTTTTAAGTCTATCGAGAAAAGGATTATTTGTGTTGTTTATTCATTTGCTCTAATTATTTGATGAGGGTGAAATCCATGTCTATTGAGAGGGTTTATATCTATGGTATTGTAAGCAAAAAATGAGGCGTTTGTAAGTTCCTATATCTTTTATAGTGTCGTTTTATAGTTTTTTACATCTGTGCATTTTGTGGGTTAATGTCTATTGTTTGTTGTTCTCTGCATTATATGGGTTAATGTCTACTCTTCCCTATCTTTGAGTGCTTTTATGGGTTAGTTTATGTTGTTGAGTTAAAGACTTAACACCATAATTCATTAATGTCGACTTCTTTGTTGGCCATGATTAAGAATGGAACTAATCTTTTCTCTGCACACATGCATGCCAACTGCACTTCAATCTATTAAATGAAAATGAAAATTAGGTCTAAATAAGTGAAAAATGTCTTGGTATAAAATCATTTCATCAATTAGTAATGTTTTGTTCCTATTGGAAATATTAGACCGAAGTGCAGGCATCATTTGTAAGTTCCTATATCTTTTGCACTATCATTTTTGTGTTCTTTATTCATTTGTTCAGATTGTTTCATGAGGGTAAAATCTATTTCTGTTGAGAGGGTTTATGTCTATCATATTGGAAGTGAAAAATGAGTCGTTTTTAAGTTCCTATATCTTTTATAGTGTCATTTTATAGCTTTTTACATCTGTGCATTTTATGGGTTAATGTCTATTGTTTGTTGTTCTCTATATTTTATGGGTAGTCTTTGTTGTTGAGTTAAAGACTTAACACCATAATTCATTAATGTCGACTTCTCTCTTGACCAAGATTAAGAATGAAACTAATCTTTTTTCTGCACGCATGCATGCCAATTGCACTTCAATTTATTAAATGAAAATGAAAATTAGGTCTACATAGGTGCAAAATGTCTCAGTATAAAATCATTTCATCAATTGACAATGTTTTGTTGCTATTGGAAATATTTCATGCCTTTGTAATGTTCTTTGATATAGTTGTGTCTTCACATGAATTGTTTAGTTTTCATTTATTGATTCAAGTGCACTCGTCATTAATGGATTGTGGTGTCAAGTTTTAAGACTGTCGACAAACACCAATTTCACCCTCATCTAACAATTTGTCAAAAAGGACGTGTTTGAAAGTTCCTATATCTTTTACATTGTCATGTTTGTTGTTTAGTTAAAGATTAACACTGTAATTCATAAATGTTGAGTTCTCTGTTGGCCATTGTTAACAATGCAACTAATCTTTTTTTTGTCAAGCATGCATGCCAATTGCACTTCAATCTATTAAATGAAAATTAGGTCTAGATAAGTGCAAAATCTGTCAGTGTAAATTTTGTGGTTGTTGGGAGGGTTTATAACTATTATGTTGGTATGCATGTTGTAGCAAATATCTTTGCATTGTTTAAAAGCTCTTGTACAGTTAGTCCCTGCCTTTTAAGGTAGGAGAATAATGTTTTCATAGCGATCATGGGTATTAATGTATTCCTTAAGAGTCGCGCGGGTAATGTAAAAGCTATAGTTTGTGGGATTATTTTATTAATATGGAATTTCAACCTTTTTTTGCAATTTTCTCATTGGTTGTTGGTATTCTCCTCGTGGTTTTGTATTCTTGTAATTAATTTAATTATTCTAATTAATTCAATCAATTCCTAATGTTTTGTTGCTATTAGAAATATTTCATGAGTTTTTAATGTTCTTTGATATAGTCATGTCTTCGCGCCCAGTGCTTCTGTCGACATGTGGTGTTTTAACGAGGACATTGTGCATTTACTATTTGCTAATCGCCATTTATTGTGAATAGACTGAAGTGCCGGCATAATTAATAGCTTATGCTATGAAGTCTTAAGTCTATTGAGAAATTTGTTCATTTGCTCAGATTGTTTGGTGAGGGTGAAATTTGTGTGTTGAAAGGGTTTATATCTATGGTATTGAAAGCGGAAAAGGAAGCGTTTCTAAGTTCCTATAACTTTTACACTATGATTTCATAGTTTTCTACATTTCTACAATGGTTTAATGTTCGTTGTTCCATATTGATGAGTGTTTCTATGGGTTAATCTATGTTTTTTCAATTTCCTTATTGGATTTTGATATTTCGATCATGGTTTTGTATTTTTCAAATCAGACTAATTGTCTGTTCATAAAACAGTGATAGAAATTGAAAGATGTCTATCTGTTCAAGATATGTTTGATGTACCATGGATGTTTTGATGCATGCACAACATGCATATCTTGTACGGATAAGACTTCTGTTGGAGATGTGTATTTTGAGGTGTTATGTTGAAGATGTGTATTTGGAACTGTTAAAATGAAGTTTGTGCTAACTTTTTGTAATTTTCTCATTGGCAATTGATATTTTGTTTTTAGTTTTGAATTTTTCCAATTGAAAATGATATGTTGTTGTAGAATCTTCATTATTGATATGGATTTTGAGCTATATTGTTGCAATTTCCTGATTGGATTTTGATATTTCGGTCGTGGTTTTGTATTTTTTCAATTCTAATTAATTGTGTGTGTATCAAGTAGTGATAGGCATTGAAAGATGTCTATCTATTCAAGACATATTTGATGTATCATGGATGTTTTGATGCATGTACATCATGGATATGTTGAACATATAATGCTTTTGTTAGGGATGTGTATTTGGAATTGTTAAAATGAAGTTTGTGCTATTTTTTTGCAATTTTCCTGTTGACAGTTGATATTTTGTTCCTAGTTTTGTATTTTCCTAATTGCAATTTATTCTTGGGAGTAATCAATGGGAAAAAATTATCAATTCCTAATCATTTGTTGCTATACAAGCATCCTTGTTGCAAGTGTTTATGTTGATGCATGGCATTTTAACAAGGACATTGTGCATTTGCTATTTGCTAAGCTTCATTTATTGTGAATAGACTGAAGTGTAGACGTCATTAATGGATTATGCTGTGAAGTTTTAAGTTTGTCAAGCAAAGGATTATTTGTGTTGTTTATTGATTTTCTTAGATTGTTTGATGAGGGTGAAATTTATGTCTATTGAGAGAGTTTCTATCGTCCACATGCCTTGCATATATGACCGCATTTTTCTTTTATTTGGATCTAATTTTCACTTGTTGTAAATAGATTCAAAGTGCAGTCACCATCAATGGATTATGGTGTTAAGTTTTATGGTTGTCAAGCAAAAGGTTCTTGTGTGTACGACTACATTTTTCATTTACTTAGATCTGATTTTTATTTATTGTGAATAGATTCAAGTGTAGTTGCCATTAATGGATTATGGTGTTCAATTTTGAGTCTGTATATATGTATATATATGTGTATATGTATGTATAACAATTTATATGTATGTGTATAGATTTATATGTATGTATATATATATATGTCTCTCTGTGTGTGTGTGCATATATATATGTATGTAAATATATGTGTATATATCTAATTTTCACTTACTAAAAATAGATTCAAGTGTAGTTGTCATTAATGGATTATGGTGTTAAGTTTTATGGTTGTCAAAAAAAAGGTTCTTGTGTGTACGACCACATTTTGCATTTATTTAGATCTGGTTTTTATTTATTGTGAATAGATTCAAGTGCAATCGTTATTAATGGATTATATGGTGTTCAATTTTGAGCCTGTATATATATATATACATACATATATGTATATATGTGTATATACACGTATGTATGTATGTATATAAATTTATATGTATGTATATATATGTGTGCATGTATATGTGTGTGTGTGTATATATGTATGTATGTATATATGTATTTATGTATATATGTATGTATATATATGTGTATATATATGTGTATATATATGTGTATATATATATATATATATCTAATTTTCACTTACTGAAAATAGATTCAAGTGCAGTTTCCATTAATGGATTATGGTGTTAAGTTTTATGGCTGTCAAGCAAAAGGTTCTCGTGTGTACGACCCCATTTTGCATTTATTTAGATCTGATTTTCATTTATTGTGAATAGAGTCAAGTGCAGTCACCATTAATGGATTGTGGTGTTCAGTTTTGATTTTGTATATATGTATACATATATACATGTATATATATCTGTATATATATGTATGTATACATATATGTATGTATATAAATTTATATATATGTACTTATATATATATGTGTGTGTGTGTATATATATACGTACATATATACATACACACACACACATATGTTTATAGCTATTGTGTTGGAACCAAAAAAGGAGACTTTTGTAAGTTCCTATATCTATTGTTCGCTATCATTGAGTGCTTTTATGGGTTAATCTCTGTTGTTCAGTTAAAGACTTAAGATCATAATTCATTAATGTCGACTTCTATGTTAGCCACCATTAACAATGCAATTAATGTTTTCTCTGCCATGCATGGAGGCCAACTGCACTTCAATATATTAAAACAGAAACACAGGTTCATGTCTACACTGGCTAATTTCCTATCTATATATGTATGTATGTATGTATGTGTTTATGTATACGTATAGGTGTATATATATGTATACATATACATATCTACATAAATACATACACATATATGTATGTATACGTACACATATGTATAAATACATAGATATATGTATATATACATACTTATATATATGTGTATATGTATGTATATAAAATGTATGTATATATATCTATATGTATGTATATATATGTATGTGTTTATATATATGTATTTATGTGTGTATATATATGTATGTATATATATATATATATATATTTGTGTGTATATATATAAGTGTATATATATATATGTTTGTGTATATATATATGTATGTGTGAATATATATATATATATATATATATATATTATTGTGGGGGGTATAATTCGGAGTTCACCGCAAGAGCGGAACGGTTCTCTCCATCTCCAACAACTCCCCACCCCGTTCTCTTAGAGTTATCTCCATCACTCTTCTCGGCCTATACTAGGGCCTATCTGGCATGTATGTATTATTAATGCATACCTGTGATGGGTTTGGTTATTAGTATCTTTTTGTTGCTTTTCATATACTTTTAAGACACTTCACATATGTTTTTAAAGTATCTTTTAGATAATACTTTCATAATATGTTATCCTTTCATGCATAACTTGCAACCTTGAACCCATTTTGTGGAAATGAAATATGGTGAAATATTCGTAGCATTGCATGGTTTGAATAAGAATATATATGTATATGAATGGAATATTGTGATTTAATTATGGTGGTTAATTACATATGCATGATGTATGGATTAATCTCTTTGCAGCTCAACATGTGGTAACAAGAAAGGAGTATTTGTAGCAAGCACCAAGGTAGCAGAATAGGGAATTAATGAAGTTCAAGCCGTTCGAAGTGCAGGAAGCTGTGGAGCTGAGCGTGGTCATTATGGAAGGAATAAATGATTGGAAAGATACTTGTTCTAGAATGTTGGACGTTTTCCTATGTGTTTCACATGCAAGCTGTTCTTATTTGAATAGGTCTCTTTTTCCTTTTCAGTTAGATGAATAAGTCAGTCTTAAATTTACATCCTCGTATCTAGGAGTGAGATTTATGATTGTAGTTAGTTAGTTAGTTAGTGGTTTTAATAAGACTCTCCATGTTTTGTATAAATTCAGGGGATGAGTTCATAGTTTAGTTAGTTGATTGATACAAATTTTTATCAGTTAGTAGATTTTCCAATTTTCCAATTATCCAAAGACATGTTAAAATGATATTATGGACTAAAATATGCAAGAAGGATTTTGTCTGAATATCCAGTGTTATGCAATGAATGGAGTTGTATGATGCATAGATGCATAAGAATCTAAGTTAGATTTGGCTTTAAGTTAAGTGAGACAGTTTTCTGAGCTGGCCACTTAGGTATTGTTCTTCATTTCATCTACCTATTTGTTTATTTATGCATTTCCATTAATTCTATTTTCTTTATCTACATGTGTATTGCAAAGTAAAATAGTTTATGGTTAGTTAAAGTTGTGGTTGTTCATGGACATAGATGTAATTGATAGATCATAGTACTCCGAAGATTAGGATTGGTTATTTTGTTGTTTTAAATAGTTTTAGATTAATTTTGCACTCGTACATCTTTAGCAGTCACTTACAACTTATGTTGTAGGTACCCGTAGCAATTATGTTCTATAACTACTTTCATTGTTTTTACAATTTTGTAAGTTTTCAGCAAAGTAGAATAGTTTGAATAGGTTTGTATAGAATAATTTAGGTGAACACAAGTCTATGAGGGAACAAATAGTGCAGTACCATCATAATTTTATGCACCTTGGTTGATGATTTAATGTAGGCTTGCAATGTCAAGTGGACTGTTCAACTTGGCACACCCCTGAATTGTGTAGAATTTACCAATTCCATAACACATTAGTTTGCCTCTACATTTTTGGTGTCGTTACCGGGGATGGTGCTATCTTAATAGGCCTATTTTTACAAGTTTTTCATAGTTAACTTTTCTTTTCTACATTAGGACAGATAGATTTCATCCTCAAAAACACCTAGAGTTATACTAACATTATGTAGGATTGTTGCCATACAAAGTCAAACCTACTGTATGCAGAGGCAGAGAGATAGCCAAGGAAGATTCCTCCCTTCAAAAACTCAAGACAAAGAAGATACTGGTGGTTTTGCTAAATATACTACAGAGATTGTTGAAAGGATGGACACTGCCTTTCCATCTTCATCATCATCATCATCATCATCATCTTCCAAAACTTCTGAAGGGACCTTCCGAACAATGGTAGATCCTAATCCACTAGAGCATGGTACCTTTGAGTTCCCCATTATTGACCAAGCTAGAGCTACTATGCTAAGAAATATTCCACCATCAACATTACCAGTATTTTATGGCTTGGTAATTGAGGACCTAGATACCTTTCTCTTTGAGTTTGATGTTTTGTGTACAAGTTATGATTATATTACCAATTCTCATCGATTCAAGCTCTTTCTAGCCACTCTTAAGGATGCTACCCTCAGATGGTTTATGGGGCTTGGCAGGGATGTTGTCCCAGATTGAGACACCATGAAGAAAAAGTTCTTGGAAAAGTACAAGGACTATTGCAAAGGATTAGATTGGAGGAGAGATGAAATTTTCTCAATTTCTCAAAAAGATGATGAGCCATTAAAAGATTATGTAGAAAGATTTCAATTTGCTTTGAAGAAAAACCCACAACATAAACTATCAGAGGAATCCCTTAAATTGGTATTTTTAAGGGGGATTAATGAAGAATGTATGGATGCCCTCAACCTTATTGGGGGAGGAGACATTTCTACAGGTCCATTTAAAGACATTTGTAAGGTATGTAGGAATTATTCCAGAACCCTTTCCATAAAGCTGAGAGGGGAGAGGTCACCCATCACAAGTAAGTCCTCTAATGGGGTTTCCAAAGTTAAAATCAATAATTTATTGTCAAACATGAAGGAGGATATAATTAGTCATCTAGCAACACAATTGGCACCATCCACATTAAGAAGAAGTGGGAGGAAGTAGAAGCCATGCTCACTGTGTACTGTCCTAACTGTAGGCAGAGGAAATCCAATTGCAAGTGCAAACAAGTGGCCAGTATCCAACAAGAAAAGATTGAGAAACTAGATTTCTAGTCAATTAAAGGAGATGATGGAAAAATATTCTATATAGCACAAAAGAGGCCATGGCAGTAAAGACAAGGTATGCCACCAGACCCCCTTAGTTTTAATCCATCTTTCCCTTTGAGCAATCAAAAAAATTCTGCTTGGAACACTTAGCCTTGGAAAACAAATCAGAACTAGTGGAAAAGTCCTCAACAATGGCCACAAGCCCAGCCAAATTGGAACCAGTAGCCAAACCCATAGCCACAACAAAACTTTCAGGGTTCTAATTATAATCTGCAATCGCCAACCTAGCAGAATCAATGGCAGTCTCAGTGGTAGAAAGGCCAATAATGGCAGTAGCAAAATATGAATTACCAGCAGCCTATGCTACCTCCTCCTCCACCTCAGCAACAAGCTCTAATGCCTCCATAAAATCCTTAGTCTCAACCACCTAGACCATCACAAATACCTGCTTAACCTACACCTAACCCTAACACTAAGCCTGTTAAACAGGCTTATACTGACGAAGCTGTCCAATACCCCACATATGGGGTAGAGGTGAGTGACCATCTCAGATTAGGGAAGCAACCAATAGGACCTTCATCTCCCAAAATTATAGAATTAAAGGATGAAGATCCCACAAAGGAAGCCTTAGATAACCCACCTTTGAAATATGAGTCCAATCAAGGGCTTTAGACTACATCACATATGAAGCCTCCATTCCTTGAACGTTTGGCTATCCAACAACAATAGACACTGACTAAAACTGACCTTCTAAGCTAGTTAAAGGATGCTAGCATTAAAATCCCCTTAATCCAAGCTATCAAAGATATTCCCATCTATACTAAGATTGTTAGGGATCTCTACCTTAAGAATCTAGGAAGGAAACGAAAGGACCCATAGAAAGTCCATGTCTTGGGTAACCTTGCTGATATAATGTTACGAAATATAACTATTCCCAAATATATAGATCCTGGTAGTCCAATAGTGGACGTTAAAATCAATGGGACTCTTATTAAGAAAAAATTGATAGACCTGGGCACTGCAATTAATGTAATGACCAAGGAGATCATGCAGCTACTATAGTTAGCCAACCTTAGGCCTACTCAAATAGTTTTACAATTAGATGATAGGTCTACAGTCAAGTTTGAAGGAGTTATTGAGGACCTAGTCATTGTATTAGATTCTTGGGATTATCCTATTGATTTTATAGTACTTCAGCCCAAAGTTAATCTTTTTGGTTATCCACTAATCCTAGGTTGACCTTGGTTAGCCACAGTTGATGCATTCATAGGCTGTAGGTCAAGAAAAATGATCATATCCAATGGAACTGTAACCAAGAATCTAGTACTTTATCCACCAGCTCAACCACATCAAGACCTTGAGCAAACCATTTGGCCACACCTAGATGATGAGGACAACTACTCATTGCAGACCTTAATGACCATTGAACATAGCCCCCTACTGGATATTCAAGATGAGGATAAGCTGATAGCTTATATCATACAAAATGACTGTGGAAGACACCCACAATAACATGGTTGTCTATCCTGCTTGCAAGATCCCTTGGAAAGCATAATACCTATCAGTTCCTCACAAGAGGTATCCCAAATAATCCATACCTTGTTACCCCAACAATGCTTGCCAATAATACCTAGCCTTGATCTATCCTCTGTACAAGAAATGTCTATGTAATTAGAGATCAAGCCTAGAAAGATGTTGAATGTTAATAATGCATTGACTAATGAACACCAGAAATCCTTGCATGTTGTGTTGTAGATAGATGTAGCAGCCTTTGCATGGGATTACAACAACATGAAAGGCATTGATCCTACCTTATGCATGCATTAAATCTACATCAATGATGGCTTTAGACTTATAAGGTAGCCAAAGAGACACATGAGTCTGAATCTCAAAGAGATTGTGAAAGTTGAATTGCAAAAGCTTTTGAATGCAGGATTCATATACCCTATATTAGACAGTGAATGGGTTTCACCATTGGTCATAGTTCCCAAGAAGGATGGTAAATGGAGATTTTGTGTTGACTACAGGGAACTAAATACTGCCACAAGAAAGGATTACTTCCCATTGCCATTTGTTGACCAAGTTCTTGATTCTTTGGCAGGGAAGAAATATTTCTCATTTCTTGATGGTTTCAGTGGTTATAACCAAATTAAGATTGCGCTTGAAGGTTAAGATAAAACCACATTTACTTGTCCCTGGGGTACCTATGCATATTCTATTTTACCTTTTGGTTTGTGCAATGCTCCAACCACATTTCAAAGAGCAGTGCTTAGTATATTTTCTGATTTTGCACATGATAAGATGGAGATTTACATGGATGATTTCACCACATATGGTGAAACATTTGATGAGGCTTTCCAAAATTTAGAAACAGTCTTGAAAAAATGCACTGAACACAATTTATCATTGAGCAATGTGAAATGTTTTATGGTGATGACAAAAGGCATTGCCTTGGGACATTTTATTTCCAGTGCAGGGATACAAGTTGACCCTAAGAAGATCAAGATTATATCTACACTACATGTTCCCCAGAAACAAAAGGATGTGAGAAGTTTTCTTGGACATGCAGGTTATTATAAAAGATTCATTCAAGATTACAACAAAATAGTTGCCCCCTTGTTTACTTTGTTGACAAAGGATATTGAATTTGAGTGGACTCTAGGCTGTCAAAAATCCTTTGAGAGATTAAAAGCAACTTTGACTAATGCACCAGTTTTAAGAGGTCCAAATTGGACATTGCCATTTCACATTCACATTGATGCATCAGAATTTGCTATTGGAGCAGTCCTAGGACATAAAGAGGGGAATAAGGAGTATGCCATATACTATATCAACTAAAACCTATAAGGAGCAGAATTAAACTACACTGCGACTGAGAAAGAAATGCTTGTTGTTGTCTATGCCATTAACAAGTTCATACACTACATTACTGGTTATCAAGTGTTCATACATACAAATCATATGGCAATTAGATACTTGATGAATAAGCTAGTAGTAGGTGGAAGACTTGTGAGGTGGTTGCTATTACAACAATAATTTGACATAACCATAGTTGATAACCAAGAAAGGCTAATGTGGTTTTTGACTTTCTATTGAGATTGCCTACAACATTTCAAGGAGTGGTTGATGATTCTTTCCCTGATGAGCATTTATTTGGTCTAAGTATACATAATCCATGGTATGCTAATATAGCTAACTACTTGGTAACAGGGCAGATTCCAACTTACTTCTCTCTTAAGGAGAAAAGACAATTAGTTCACAAATGCTTCCCTTATTCTTGGATTTATGCATTTTTATTTTATACTAGCCCAAATAAGATTATGAGAAGATGTATTAGGGAGGATGAAGTGTTTGATATATTGAAAGCCTGCCATGATGAACCTTGTGGTGGACATTTTGCAGCCAAGAGGACAACTTTTAAAATATTAACAATAGGATATTATTGGCCAACCCTTCACAAGGACTCTATAAGTATACTAAAAGTTGTGATAGATGCCAGAGAATGGGGAAACTTACAAGAAGTGATGAAATGCCTTTGCAACCCCAACTAGCACTAGCTCCTTTTGACAAATGGGGACTATATTTTATTGGCCCTATATCTCCCACTTCAAATAACAAAGAATATATACTGGTATGTACTGACTACTTAACCAAATGGGTAGAAGTGAAAGCATTGCAATTTGCCAGAGATGGCAATGTTGCAAAAATTTTATACGAGGAAATATTCACTAGGTATGGTGTTCCTAGGGAGATTGTGATTGATCAAGGACCCCAATTCACATCAGACCTCATATCCCAGCTGGTGAAGGAGTATTAGATCAGGCACAATGAATCTACTCCATATCATCCTCGAGAAAATGGGCAAGTAGAAGTTACAAATAGGGAGATTGAGAACATATTGACAAAAAATGTGCAACTTCATAGAAGAGATTGGGTATCCAAACTACCAGAAGTTGTTTGGACATACATAACTACATGGAAAACAACTACAGGGTTTACCCCTTATGATTTGGTTTATGCCAAAATGATAGTGTTTCCTATAGAGTTTGAATACAAAACCCTACACACAACAGTTGATTTAGGGATGGACTTAACATAATCTCAGAAAGAAAGGTTGCAACATTTGAATGCTCCTGATGAAATCAAATTGTAGGAATTGCACCACACAAAGGTTGTTAAAAAAAAATGGATTAAATGGCATGATCAGTATATTAAGACTAAAGAATTTACTGTAGGGGATTGGGCACTTTTGTATGATTCCAGATACAAAGATTTTCCAGGAAAATTATAGTCATGTTGGTTGGGACCCTATGAGATACAACAAATATTTCCTAATGGTGTAGTACAACTGTAGACTATTGATGAAGACAAGTTTTCACTCCTAGTTAATGGTCATAGACTCAAGCTATACAAGAAACCACTTGAACACAATGATTTCATCCTATCTCTAATGGATGAGTATGGTGCACATAGTTCTGTTGATTCAGGATCTGGGACACAGGATGATGTTTCAATAGGAAGTGAATTCCCCAACACGTCTGGTAATACAGAGGTTGAGTTACACAACTCCACCTATGAGATTACTCAGACCTAATTTCCCATGCTTTAAATCACATGCACACACAACACAATATCCATAATGAATATTTTTCAAACTCTAGAGGGACCTGCTCTTCCGTTTTCTCAGGACCTATTTCAAATGGGACCTAACAAGAATCTTTTAGTTAGGCCCTGTGCTTGGAGTACTTGTAGCAACACCTGTTGGCTACATTTTACTATCACTTGGTGGATTCAAGTTGGTTTTCTCACATGCATCATTTACTTCCTAAGTAAAGCACACATCTTTAGTACGACTGCCACTTTTCATCAACTCCTATGCAATCAATGCACATCACATCACTTGTAAACTGTGATATGTGCCTTTTTCAATTCATAACTGCGTCGAGCATTACTTTCCATTACGCACGTATGAAAGGTAACTTCATGTAATTAAATCTAGCTTTCTTTTCGTATTCATTATTATTCATTTTTCAATTATGCATATGAAATATATCACCCTTAATTTCCATCATTATCCTAACACCCAAAACCCAGTTACGCATGAAGTGTGGTCACTTCAATTAAAGTTGGGGGGAGGGGTATCATTATCATCAAAAAAAATTATTTTCGCCACCTAAGTTTGTCAAAATGCATTGTATGCTATACTTTTAAAACTAGAAAAACTTCTTTGTGTTCCCGATAAATGTGATTTATTCCCTAATATAAGCTAAGGTATAGAAATTTGGATACTTGATTGAACTAGAAGACGAGAGATTGTGAGTATTGGGTATAGAGAAGGCATTCAGAGAAGCAGCTAAATTTGAGGATTTTTAGGTGGTGAAGTTGAAATTGCAGAATTTAAACTTTTGAGGTTACTGAAGCAACTAAATAATGGGAGGTGATGTAATTTAGAGGGAAATGTCTGCTCATAAAGAGATATTAGAGGATACAATGGTTTTACCTCTATTTACTAGAGTAGGATGGCTGGACTATTTCTTGAAGCTGACAGAGTACGATAATGAGATAGCAAGAGATTTTGCAGCCACGTTGAAGTATGATGAAGCAACAGTAAAGGGATTGGTGGTGGATGGCTCAAAAATGGTGATTGCTCAAGTAACAGGATTACCTCGCACAGGCTCTAAATACCTAGCTTGTGTAGATACAGTAGCGGCGAGGGAAGAATTCTGTGAACAGGGAAAAAATTTGGATTCCTTGTCACAAGGTACTAAAAGGCTTTCCCTTCCATTCTTTTGGGGAAAATGTGCTACTTATATTATCAAATACCTTACTTATGATGGATGCCACAATCTTATATATACTATGCATTTCAAGTTGTTGAATCATTTACGACATGAAAAATTAGTCAATGTACCTAATTTTTTATATAACATGTTGAAAAGAATGGCCTCTAAATATTAGAGGAAATAGACCGACACTACATTGTCTCATCATTGCTTGATAACCTTACTGGTTATTTGAAGTTTGAGAATTCAACATCCCTAGGTTAATTGGGAAGATTTTAAAAATTGTAAAGAAATCACTGAGTTGCGTTACACATGAAGTGTGGTCATTTCAATTAAAGTTGGGGGGAGGGGTATCATTGTCATCAATTTTTTTAATTTTTGCCACCTAAGTTTGTTAGAATTCCTTGTATGCTATACTTTTAAAACTAGAAAGACTTGTTTGTGTTCTTGATAAATGTGATTTCTTCCCTAAGATAAGCTAAGGTATAGAAATTTTGATACTTGATTGAACTAGAAGACAAGGGATTGTGAGTATTGGGTACAAAGAAGGCATTCATAGAAGCAGCTGAATGTGAGGGTTTTTAGGTGAAGTTGAAATTGCAGAATTTAAACTTTTGAGGCTACTGAAGCAACAAAATAATGGGAGGTGATGTAATTCGGAGGGAACCGTCTTCTCATAAAGAGATATTAGAGGATACGAGGGTTTTACCTCTATTTACCAGAGTAGGATGGTTCGACTATTTCTTGAAGATGACAGAGTACGATAATGAGATAACAAGAGATTTTGCAGCCACATTGAAGTATGATGAAGCAACAGTAAAGGGATTGGTGGTGGATGGATCAAAAATGGCGATTGCTCAAGTAATAGGATTACCTCACACAATCTCTGAATACCCAGCTCGTGCAGATGCAGTAGCGGCGAGGGAAGAATTTTGTGAACGGGGCAAAAATTTGGATTCCTTGTCACAAGGTACTAAAAGGCTTTCCCTTCCATTCTTTTGGGGAAAATGTGCTACTTATATTATCAAATACCTTACTTATGATGGTCGTGAAAATCTTATATATACTGTGCATTTCAAGTTGTTGAATCATTTACGACATGACAAATTAGTCAATGTACCCAATTTTCCATATAACATGTTGAAAAGAATGGCCTTTGAATATTAGAGGAAACAAATTGACTCTAAATTGTCTCATCATTGCTTGATAACCTTACTGGTTAAGAGAATTTTGAGAATTCAATATCCCCAGGTTAATTGGGAAGATTTTAAAAATTGCAAAGAAATCACTGAGTTGCTTGAGGCACCTAAAGCAAATGATGACCCTCTACTTGAGCTTGAACCAGAAGTTGATCCCGAGCAAGGTGAACATGAAAGAGAAGATTCCCCTATTACACCATCTACTTCGCCTACCCACAACCAAAGTGGGATTGGGAAACATGATGTATCAACTATGGGAAAAAAAGAACCCTCATCCTCTAAAAACCCTAGAGCTAGGAGAAGTACTGTGTCAACATCCTCAAAAGGGAAAAGAAAGAGAAAAGGAGTTGACAAGTAGGAGAATGTTGTAAAAGAAGAGGATGCAGGAAGCAAAAAGGGGAGTAAAAGAGGAAAGGAGAGTAAAGTCACACAAGAAACCACTATTACCTGATGCTCAAGAAGACTGAAAGGAAATAGAATTAAGAAGAGAGGCATGGAGGAACAATTACAGGAAGAAAAAGTTGAGGAGCAGCAACATCATGATTCGTTAATGATAGACAAAAATAAAAATAGGGAAAGAGCTGACCCTGACAATGCTTATGTTGAAAATATTGGTGTGCCTGCTAGAAAGAGAAGGTATGCGTCTTCCTCCTCTAATTCTGACTCGGAGGATGTTTTTATTGTTAATAAGACCAAGAAGGCAGTACCTAGTGGCTCTCGTAGAGAAGTTTTTGATATCACAAGAAATGGCAATGATGGTTTGAATTTTGAATAAGAAAATGAATTGTTAGAGGATAGAAACATAAGAAATAGAAACATAAGAAAAGAGCTTCAAGAAGCCCTTGAGAGGATAAAGCAATTGGAAGAATAGGTGAAAGGGTACGAACAAAAAGACAAAGAAAAGGAAATGAGAATCAAGGAGCTGGAAGAGAGAATACAAACCTACGACCATGGAAATAAATTGGACCTACTAGCATAGATGGCCGAAGGTAAAATGGGAACTGATTTGAATGTAGCATTAGATCAACAACCCCCTGCTATGAAAACACCAACCTACCATACTACTTTGTCTATAGGCTTTGAATTATTGAAAACTACTACTCAATTCAGGTAGGAAAAGGAAAACTGTGGAAAAGAAAAACAAGTTTTGAATGCATCATTAGAAACTAAGAATTTGGAATTGAAAAGACTGGAGGAGAAATTAACAAAAGTAGTTAATAGAGCTATTTAGATAGTTGAATGTAGACCTTTGTCTAGAGTATATGCATTGTTCTTAAAGGAAAAATTTCTCAGTTTTCAATTCAATAAGTTTATTAATGACCAAGCCTTTGCTTTGAATAAGAGACGTAGTTTTCTCAGTTTCTTCAACAAAGTTAGTTTAGAGGAGCAAGACCAGTTATGTGAATATTATTTGTATAATTATGTGATGGCAGAAGATAGTGAATGGAATCCCTTGATTTATGTTGGGGATTTGCAAGTAAGATCCCTGACATCTTACTTCAGAAATGAATAGCTCCGTGGGGAATTAAAGGAGAAATATGAAGAACAAGAGAAAACAATGGCACTGCAACTTAGAAAAGAAGCAATGGATCCCAATAGATTCATTACTCAATGGCTAAGACTCCTTTCACATAGGGGATCAGGAAATATAATTATAGACTTGAGACTCAGGGATTATAGAAGGATTCAACAATTGGCAGCACAGCCACTCTTCAAAACTACCTGATATATGTGGAAATTAGATGGAACAGTCTGACTCCTAAATTAAAGAGGAAGGAGCCTCACTCCCTCCACAACTTTATGAACATGTTTGAGAGGTTATACAAGTATATTGAGATCTCGAGAATATGGGGAGTGGAGTGGCTTCCACTGACTTACCACCCTCCTATCCTACTTCACCCAATTCCACATTGGACTGGGCAAAGTAATGATCAAGAAAGGAATGTAGAATCATATAAGATGAATAGGTTTGCATGCTATAATGGTTTCTACCTAAAATAGAGACAGGGAGTCAACACAATCATGGATCTCAAGGAGATCACTTTGTTTACAATCTTCTTCCCTAGGTGATTTAGTTTGGTATTTTTGCTTGAGGACAAGCAAAATGACAAGTTGGCGGGAATGATGGGTCTAGTTATTAGTATCTTTTTTTGATTTTCATATAATTTTAAGACACTTCACATATATTTTTAAAGTATCTTTTAGACAATACTTCCATAATATGTTATCCTTTCATGCATACTTTGCAACCTTGAACCCATTTTGTGGAAATGAAATATGGTGAAATATTTGTAGCATTGCATGGTTTGAATACATATATGTGTGTGTGTGTGTATGAATGGAATGTTGTGATTTAATTATGGTGGTTAGTTGCATATGCATGTTGTATGGATTAATATCTTTGCAGCTTAGCATGTGGTAACAAGAAAGGAGTATTTGTAGCAAGCACCAAGGTAGTAGAATAGGGAATTAATGAAGTTCAAGCCGTTCAAAGTGTAGGAAGCTGTGGAGCTGAGTGTGGTCATTATGGAAGGAATAAATGATTGGAAAGATACTTGTTCTAGAATGTTGGATGTTTTCCTATGTGTTTCACATGCAAGCTATTCTTATTTGAATAGGTCTCTTTTTCCTTTTTAGTTAGATGAATAAGTCAATCTTAAATTCACATCGTCGTATCTAGGAGTGAGATTTATGATTGCAATTAGTTAGTTAGCGGTTTGAATAAGACTCTCCCCATTTTGTATAAAGTTAGGGGATGAGTTCATAGTTCAGTTAGTTGATTGATACAAGTTTTTATCAGTTAGTAGATTTTCCAATTTTAGATTTTCCAATTTTCCAGTCATCCAAAGACATGTTAAAATGATATTATGGAATAAAATTTGCAAGAAGAATTTTGTCTGAATATCTAGTGTTATGTAATGAATGGAGTTTAATAATGCATGAATGTGTAAGAATCTAAGTTATATTTGGCTTTAAGTTAATTGAGACAGTTTTCTGAGTTGGCCACTCAGGTATTGTTCTTCACTTCATCTACCTATTTGTTTATTTATGCATTTCCATTAATTTTGTTTTCTTTATATACATGTGTGTTGCAAAGTAAAATAGTTTATGGTTAGTTAAAGTTGTGGTTGTTCATGGAGAAAGACGTAATTGATAGATCATAGTACTCTGAAGATTAGGATCAGTTATTTTGTTGTTTTAAACAATTTTAGATTAATTCTGCACTCGTACATCTTTAGTAGTCACCTATAGCTTATGATGCAGGTACCCATAGCCATTAGGTTCTATAACTGTTTTCATTGTTTTTACAATTCTGTAAGTTTTCAGCAAAGTAGAATGGTTTGAATAGGTTTGTATAGAATAATTTAGTTGAACAAAAGTTTGCGAGGGCACAAATAGTGTAGTACCATCATAAGTTTATGCACCTTGGTTGATGATTTAATGTAGGCTTGCAATGTCCAGTGGACCATTCAGCTTGGCACACCCCTGAATTGTGTAGAATTTACTAAGTCCATAACACATTAGTTTGCCTCTACAACCTGCGTGAACCAAATATCGAATAGTGCCCTTGAAACAAAGAAACTATATAGAAGGCAGTTTCAGACATTGTTAGATAAAATTGGTGCACAATGTATATTGTCTATAACCATATGTCACATACATGTGTGATGTTCAAGACCCATTTATTTAGAAGCATGGCACAGTGTGTTTTGCAGTGGTCCTTGATTTTGTAGGGGTCTATGCGAAATGCTTATTGTTTGGAATCTTACCTCCATTGAAGACATGGACCTGTTGTTACAACAATATGAAAAGGTGTGTTCTCAACCAGTTTATGCATTTTTGGATACTATGGCATGAGATCCAAAAGGAAGAAAACATAATATTTTCTGCACAATGATTGTTCTAGTAGCTTTAACAATTACATCCACATAGAAGTATTTACAATACTTCATTTAGAAACTTTGGAATATATTGTAAGAGCTTGGAGCTTAGCCTTTGCCATGATGTCATTCCCTTCATAGGTTTTTAGAATTCTGCCCCACATTTCTTTTTCTAATATATGATGCATTACCTTTACATATTCTAATTTATTTTATTTTTGGTTTATGTTTTGTTTTGCTTCTACTCTTAGTGCTGCACTGATGATGGGGCATTAACTACATCATGATCGCTAAGCAATTGGTGCACTTTGCCACTTAACCTTCATTTCAGCCCATCCTACTTTTAATTCTTCTTTCACACAACACCACTTAGTTGCATTGTATCAAAAAGGGAGAAAAAATAGAGAGCTAAAATATTGTCTAGGACTATTCATCACTTAATCTGCATTCGATCAACTTCATCATCTATAGCTAGATGTGAATGGTAGCATTGATTTTGATTTTCGTTCAATAATAAATTATAGCTTGATATGGCTTTAAAATTTCTTAATTTTAGGATAAAAAATAAATATTGATAGTCAAATATATTGATAAAAAACCTAACTATTACTTCCTGTGTGGTTGAGTAGCTTGATAAATTGTCCACCAAGTAAATTGCAATGTCATTTCCTTTTCCAGGGTTAAAACTTTTATTTAATGCATTATAGCATATGTTTGCAACCTCATCTTTGAACCAATTTTGTAGTTGATCACAAATAGGGAAAGTGGAATTGCACAAGGATTTGCATCTGTGACAACGTCCACTAATGAGGAAGTAGAGATAAGCATTGAAAATTTCAACTAATATGTGAGTAACATTTTTATTGTTTCGTCTTATATATTAATTTTTAAATGTTTCTTGAATCGTATGGAGTATGTAGATTAAGATTAAAACTAAAATGAACAATGCACTATTTTTTCCCATTTTTGTTTAGTCACTCCTCTCATGCTTTTCAGAAGATTATGGATGTGGTATTACAAACCTATAATCTATCTAATGAATCTTTCTAGGTTTTCCCAATGCATGGATTCGGTATTAGATTACAATTCACATTTATTTGGAATCATAATCTGCAATTAGAATACAATTCATACTTATTATGTGTTAGGACATATGCTTGTTAAATGTTATCTAATGAAGTTGATGCAATCTGTGTGAAGTGTAGTAGACATTGTTTCAAATTTTATTTTAATGTTGGTTGGGTGTTGGCAAGTAATGATGGATGCAAGAGAGAACTTGTTACCTCATTTGGCAATTGTTGTTGCTTTTGGGCTCATAGTTATGATAGTGCTATATACTATGGGACATATTTCTCCTGCTAGCATGAATCTAGTAATTGGTGTTGCTTCCTCAAATGTTGGAAAAATCTGTCTCAAACAGGTAACTAAAATCACAAGCACCAAACTCCTATTTGGTTAAAGTGATTTTAGCTACTGCTTCTATTATCAAGGCACCTATCAATCTTAATAGTAAATAAAATCTATCTAAAGATGCATTCCAATTAAACTTAGACATGTTAACTACTATGAACAACACAATCTACTTAGCACAGATGTTCATAGTGAAAATATGTCTAAAGCAGGAAGACATTAGAAATGGATGAAATTTTCTCATTTCTTCATCCCAACAATAGCTTACAATTTTGAAAATAGAAAACAATGGCCAAACTATTTGTTCCCAATGAGAAAATTGCAAAAAAAGAGCTAAGATTCTATTTTAACAATGAAAATGTTGTGAAGCATAGGATAGGTATTTTCCTACCTTTGTAGTGTGATTTGTGACAAATGAATTAATAGGCAATAGGTTCATGTTTTTAACATTTAATTGGGAAAATGAAATGCCATCCCAAATTCCATTTCAATCATTTCAGATAGACATCTTCAATAGAAGTGTTATCTGTTCAAGATATACATGATATCCATGGATCAAAACATACACGATACGTGAGGTATATCCTAAATACATAGGCATATTTCAATTTCATAGACAAGAATCTTTTGCTTCATAGCCATAAAACTTAGCACCATAATCCATTGATGGCAATTGCACTTGAATTTGATCACAATTAGTGAAAATTAGATCTAAATATATGCAAAATGTGCTCATAAATAGAAGGCATGTGAACTAGTATCAACAATTCCATGTGTCCACAGAAACACTTGCAGTAAAGACATGTGTATAGCAACAAAACATTAGGAATTCATGAATTTTTTGCCTTCATTATTCCCAAAAGTAATTTGCAATTGGAGAAATACAAAACCAAAAGCAAAATACCAACAACCGATGAGGAAAATGCAAAAAAGATAGGTCAAAATTTATTTTAATAGTTTCAAATAGACATCTTGAACATAAGTCTTATTTGTTGAACATATGCATGATGACCATGGATCAAAAAAGAGATTATTTGATGACTATTGTTGTTTAATGGACACACAATTAATTTGGATTGAATGGGAAAATTGCAAAAAAAGCCTGAACTCCCTTTTAATAAAATAATGCCACAAATGATAGGATATGGATTAGTAGCATGATTTCTGACGAATGCGTTAATATGCAATAGCACATAGAAAACATTAGTTTTCACATCAGTAATTGTTACAAACACTATGAGAAAATTATGAAAAACCTTTCCAAGACCCAAAACATGTTTAAAACAACACAAGTGCTTTAAAATGATGCAAAGATATTTGTTATAGTATGTAAATCCTCTCAATAGATAGATTTTCCATCGAGAGATTTTGCAGTTATTTGGATCCAATTTTCATTCGATAGATATAAGTGCAGTTGGCATGCATGTGTCAGAGAAAAGATTAGTTGGTGTTAAGTCTTTAACTGGGCAATAAATATTAACTTACAAATGCCTTCTTTTTTGCTTCCAACAAAAAAAATATTCTATTTTTAATATTTTTGTTGTTCACTATTGTTGAATGTTTTTATGGCTTATTGTTTGTAAGGAAATCCCTAGACTCATACAAACACTCAACGATGTGAAACAATAGCACACAACTATATCAAAGAACATTAGAAAGCCATAAAAAAATTCCAATAGAAACAAAACATTAGAAATTGATAAAATTATTTTATACCAAGGCATTTTGCACCTTTTTAGATCTAATTTTCATTTGCATTTAATAGATTGAACTGCAGTTAGCATGCATGCGTGCAGAGAAAAGATTAGTTACATTCTTAATTAGTGAAATGATGAGGAAAGATACAAAAATTATGAATCTAATCTTGTTCAAGAACTAGATGTCCCCAACAAAAAAACATTGTGTATTGATGAAATATTACAGATTTTACATCGACAGATTTTGCACTTATCTAGACCTAATTTTCATTTAATAGATTGAAGTGCAACTGGCATGCATACGTGATAGACAAAAGATTAGTTGCATTATTAATGGTGGTCAACAAAGAACTCAACATTTATGAATTATGGTGTTAAATCTTTAACTAAACAATATACATCAACCCATAAAGGCACTCAACGATAAGGAACAACAGAGATTAACGCATTAGAGGGACATAAAAATATATGAAATGACAGTGTAAAAGATATAGGAACTTTCAAATGCATTATTTTTTGCTTCCAACATGATAGGTATAGATGTTGTTAATAGACACAGGCTTCACCCTCATCAAACAATCTGAGCAAATAAAAAAACAATGCAAAAAAGACAACGTAAAAGATATAGGAAATTACAAATGTCTCCTTTTTGACAGATTTCATTGTCATCAAATCTGCAAATGAATAAACAACACAAACAATCCTTTGCTTGAATGTCTTAAAACTTGACACCAAAATCCATTAATGACGACTGCACTTCAATTAATTGACAATAAATGAAAATTAAGGACTAGCAAATGCTAAATGTCTTCGGTAAAACACGATGCATTGATAGAAACACTCAGTGCGAAGACACGACCATATCAAAGAACATTACAAAGCCATGAAATATTTCCAATAGCAATAAAACATTACCAATTGATGAAATGATTTTATATCGAGACATTTTGCACTTATTTAGATCTAATTTTCATTTTCATTTAATAGATTGAAGTGCAGTTGGCATGTATATGTGCAAACAAAAGATTAGTTCCATTCTTAATCGTGGCCAATAGAGAAGTTGATATTAATGAATTATGGTGTTAAGTCTTTAACTCAACAAAAAAGACTAACCCATAAAAGCACTCAAAGATAGGAGGAGTAGACATTAACCCATAAAATGCAGAGAACAACAAACAATAGACATTAACCCATAAAATGAAAAGATGTAAAAAACTATAAAACGACATTGTAAAAGATATAGGAACTTACAAACGCCTCAGTTTTCACTTCCAATACAATAGACATAAACCCTTTCAACAGACACAAATTTCACCCTCTCAATCCCTTTTTGCATTTATGCAATGGTTTAATGTCTATTGTACCTTATCAATGAGTGTTTTTATGGGTTAATCTCTGTTTTTGCAATTTCCTTGGCTTTTGATATTTTGGTCGTGGTTTTGTATTTTTTGAATCCTAATTAATTGTGTGTTCACGAAATAGTGATAGACATTGAAATATTTCTATCTGTTCAAGATATGTCTGATGTGTCGTGGATGTTTTGATGCATCTACATCATGCATGTAATTTGAGAAAATGAAAAAACAACACAAATAATCCTTTGCTTGACAGACTTAAAACTTCATAGCATAAGCCATTAATGACACATGCACTTCAGTCTATTCACAATAAATGAAGCTTAACAAATAGTAAATGCACAATGTCCTCGTTAAAATGCCACACGTCGACAGAAACACTGGGCGCGAAGAAACGACTATATCAAAGAACATTACAAACTCATGAAATATTTCAAATAGCAACAAAACATTAGGAATTGTCTGAATTAATTAAAATATTAAACTAATTACATAAATACAAAAAACCTTGAGGAAAATACCAACAGTCAATGAGAAAATTGCAAAAAAAAGTCCAAAAATCCCTATTAATAAAAATAATCCCACAAACTATAGCTTTTACATTACTCGCACGGTTCCTGAGGAATGCATTAATACCTATGGCTGCAATGAACACAAAATATAGCAAGTATCTCATTGCTGCATAGAAAATTGCAATAGGCTTATTTATTGCCAATGTTTTTTTGCTATAGACATGTCTTGACTGCAAATGTTCTTGTGGATAGGTGGTGTTGTTCATAGTATTTCGCATGCCTTGTCTAAAAATGGTGCTAATGCTGAGTGTTGGAAATTGAAATACATTGTTATACAATTTTCTATTTATTATTAAGGTTGATAGGTGCCTTGTTCTTATTAGGTGATGGTTGTCACTCGGATCATTTGTTGCATTCATGAATACATAGGAGATAAAGTTTATGAGGTGTTGTGGCCTAAATTTAAAAATTGACTCTATTTTTTATTCTTATTTTATACAATCGCGACCTACTTCTAATGCAAGAAAATTATTGTGATTAAATATGAAAAATCTACTAGATTACAATTATAGTCATGCATCAAGTCTATTTTCCTTTCCTATTTCTGGCAACTATAGCCTTTTTGTACTTTTTCCTTCTCCTGCTTGTGTGCAAGTCCTTAGGAAAACACTTGAAAAAAATGGATCTCTATATAATTGTGATGGTGTTGTCATTGATGGAAAAGGCCCAAATGTTTATTCATTTACACTAGAGAAAGGTAAGCTTTGGTCACTATTAATAAATATGAATCTAAAATCAGATTTTACATAGATCTAAATCACAGTACAATAAGCATTAGATTTTTAGGATCGTAACCAGTGTATTGCTTTTTGCTTTATCCATTATTATTATCTTTTGCTTGTATATTATTACAGTGTCATTCATCAAAGATATTTTGTACAGTTGGTAATTACATATTTCAATCAATATTTCACTTATATTTCCAGTTATACATAAAAGGACTCGATCATTTGCTTCCAATTACTTGTAATGCACTATGTTTTGGTACAAGGATCAAGTGCGGTAGAGAACAAACCTTTGACATGATGGTGTTCATAGACGTAAAGTGGAGCATGTAGAAATTGGCTAGCCTCACAAAATCGAAAACATCTATGATTATTTAGGAATCAATGTTGGTCACAACTACTCTGTTATAGTTACTACTAATCAGTCACCAAAGTCCATATTAGAAAGCTTTGCTTATGTTTTTAATCGTAGCAAGGGAAACTGTAATTTTGAAAATACAATTTTTTTGCAAGAATTTGGTAGAGAATAGTTTCCATGGACCTTGGAAAATTGTTGCTAGTTACATTTTGGGACAGTGGAATTGCCTTGGACATTGCAAAATTGTTGCTCCTCAGGAATTGAGAAAACAAAAATTTCTTACATATTGCAATTTGTAGTTTCACTTGCTGCAACACACACATATACTATAATATCCTTTTGTTCTTGGATGTTTCACATTTTTGTTTGTTTTCTTTGACCAAACGGAAAAAGCATAATATGCTTTTACTCGACAAAGTTTCTACTATTTACAGATTCATAAAGTAGATTTTTCTTAGAAATTCCAAGGTTACAACTGCATTAATACATATATGTATGTATATGCATATGTATATATATATTTATGTACATGCCTATGTGTGTGTATATATATATGCATATGCTTGTATGTACATATATATGTATCTAAGCTCAAACCATACATGGATTTCAAAACTATAACAAGATTAATACCAAAATTGATCAATTTATTTGCTTTTGCTCAGTTTATTTGATTTTCCTTGATTCATTTCCTATTGCTCAATTTATCTGCTTTCTTCTTTGAAGGGTTTGGAAAACATAGGATTTCCAATTGCATAATATCTTCACACATTTTGAATTGTTGTTGATCAATGTAAGTAATAGATTATCATCCTTGTTTCTCTTTTGCCTGTTTTCAGATATCCACTACCCTGCTCAACATTCCTAGAACAAGTTTCATTTTAGCCACATGAATTGCTGAATTTGTTGTTTCCTTGTAGGATTTTTAGTGCACAATAGTGAACCGAAGGCTATAGTTACAAATTTTGTATTGTTGTTGATCATAGTGAGTAATTGCCTATTCAATTCTTCTTTCTATGTATTCAACGTTTCAAACTTGGCACATTGTTTTATAGTAATTACTATACTAGATAGTGTCAATCCTTTGACACAAAATTTGGCAATATGCTTACAAACAATTGTCTTAAAAGACGAAAACTGTCACAACAACCAATTGTAGTAGAAACCTACAAACCAACTGCAAATGCATCTTTCACGTCAATCGATGAAGCTCTCCACTATGCACATTGTTTTTGAATTGACTCATTCAATTACAAAGTTGGCGATTGCTTATTTGACACAGTGCATGTTTTGCTTCATTGTTGTTATACATCGAAATAGCTATGCAATGGTCTTGTGGATCATTTCTTAGAATGTCTTCACAACCGCTAGACTAGAGTGTATGAAACTGATTTGCACCCAGAAATGCTAACGAAATTGCATAATATACATGACAAAAACACATATCTACAAAGAATGAGGCTTTCAGCCGCAAAGATCAACAATAGAGGTGAAACTGGGCTTTGGGGTGACATATTCTATCTAAAATGGCTAGCATAGTGGCTAAACATACTAATATGCATTTGGTTTTTAACATACAAAAGAATATACTTAGATTTCAACGAGGATGCATGCAATCCTGCAATATCAATTCTTTTACATGATACAATTTCTACTGCTGGCCACTATGAGCCTATGTTTTCACGGCTAAATACATATAATTGCATCCAAAACATCTAACCACATTTGCAAATCACATATTGCAATTTGGAAAACACTTGGAACAAAATAGAAAATGTGTTTGATACACTTGGACTTTGTAGAGTAGCTACATTTGCTACTACATGTGGCGAAAGCATGTTTGCTGCTATAGCTTTTTTGCTTGCTGAACAATATGATCCGGTTGCCTTGCAATTGTTTATGGTGCAGTATTTGGAAAATTCATTGGCAGTTGAAGACAAGTATGCATTTTCTTGTTTTGGAATTTTTGATCAATCTAGCATAGGAAGCAACAATCGTCTATTGCAGTTACAATCATTGGTTTATAGGATTGGAATACCATATGTGCAAATTTTCCTTGAAGGATTTTAATTTTGTGCACTATGGTTGTCCCACATTTTTGCTGCAACAATACACATATGGAAAGCATATCCATATCCCAGGGTCAAAACATACACTAATTATATGAACCCCAAAAAAACTTTGAACTTAATTTGCTTTCCAACTACCTTGGGGATTATCATTATGAACTACTTCAAAAAAAAGAACCATTGAATCACAACATTCATATCGAGGATCCACTTTATGTTCAACACATGTCAATCACTTTGGAATTGGGAACAAAAAACAATACAATTAGTTCTCATAAAAAACAAACAACCACAACAAGACATACACCAACTAAAACAAAGTTAAAATCACATGAGACATTTCACTCTCTAAAAGCAAAAATCCACAATGTGTAAGTGTCCGATGCAAATGTCCCACAAACTGCAACATCCAGTTTTTTCCTACCCACTACCAATCCCACAACAATATTTCAATCCTATAACACTACCCCAAAGCAATGTGTCAACAATCATTACATTCTTTAAAAAAACAAATGTGCAGTGCACAAACACATTGTGATTTTCATATGCAAAGTAAAATTCAATTGTGCGAACCTAGCCAGACTCCAACGCAACAAAAATCATTACATTCTTTGAAAAAACAAATGTGGTGTGCACAAAAGCCTTATGCTTTACGTTTGCCAAAATTGAAACATAGGCCATATGCATATTCTATGGTCCAGAAGAGAAACACTACTTGTTGACCAACAAAAGCAATACACATATGCACAAAAAATAATACAATCCAAAAATTTATTAACTCATACTTGCAAATGATAAATGACACACCCATTGAACCATTCTCTCTTTGCGACATGCTTCATTTCCATCACAACATTCATAAAGTTGATGTTGCACTTGTAGAATATTTTTTGTTGCTTTCTATTCAGATGGATGAAAAAAATATAGCAATAGGACACCCCATTTGCAAAGAATGTATAAAAGCCACATTAGATGGTAAGATCCCATATTTTTCCATGCCCTCAAGAATAAGACAAAATGCACAAATAGATGTTGTTCACTCTTTGATTACTCTAGAGGAAAGGCTTATATCTTTGTGCATAACTTTTGCACAGATCAGACAATTGGGATATAAATGAGCACAATATGACTTGCTTGGGACAATCATCAATGTTCCTATAGATTTCAATAAAGTGCAACAAGCATTTCCTAGGAAACTAGATGAAACCATGACAATAGCAATTAGATTGAAGTGAAAGCTAGAATATGATAATGCATATGCATAAGGTAATGTTAGACCTGCTATAGTCATGAATGCTTTAATTGCCCTATCCAAAACATCGTTGTACAAAAGAGAGAACATCTCTATAAATAGAGAGTGGCATGACTTGTTGGCAAAGAGGACAACACAAAAGCAACAAAAATTTGAAACAGAAGCAAGTATGCAAGATGACACATCTAAAGATGACGAGGAACCAATAACTGAATCAATTATACATTGGTTTAATGAAACACAATCAATCAAAGACCTTGACACAACAATCATTGAAATTGCACCATAAGAAGGGTTTAAACCTCTCGGTATTTTCTAGGACATGTATACAGAGGCGATGAACTTTCCAACTTTGTTTTTATGGTTTGGATCGACCAATTGATGTTCCTAAAAATTTGACATACCAAAAATAGAAAAATGGGAGCTTATGCATAAAGAGAATGAATTTACAACACACATAATTTTTATTTTATTTTAAAGCTATTAAAATTATTATTCACCAAGTATCCTCACTAGCATGGATTTGCATATGAAAAATTGAATTGAAAGGTGAAAAATTGCTTGCAAAAGATGTGTGCAATCCAACAAAGCTTGAAAAAATATTAAGATCTCCATTGGGCTACAAAACATTAAAAAGCATTTGGACCTCGCCAGATTATCTAGAAAACACTAAAAAAACATATTTGCAGTGATAAGACAATTGGGACCTCTAATTTTTTTTTGTAACATTAACAAGTTCTGAGCATTTTTGGCAGCCATTGTGCAAAGATTTGCACCAAATATCTATTTTGCAAAAAGCTAAGTCTAATGAAACTATAGAAGATAGGGACTTGGATTTTGAAATAAGAAAGAATTCAGTACTTTGTTGTCGTTATTTCAACCATAGGGTCAACATATTCTGGAAAATGATGCTAAAAAACCATGAGCTATTTGGCCAAGTCACGAACTATTCTTTTGTTACAGAATTCCAAAACCGAGGCAACAAGCATGTTCATTTTTTTCTATGGATAAAAGATGCACCTATATATGGCAATTGCTCAAATAGTGAAATAGAAATCTTTGTGGAAAAGTATATTTCATGCGACTCATTGCTACTTGATACAAACCTTGCCAAAATGCAAACACATTATCATACAAAGAGTTGCAAGAAATACAAAAACTCAAGTTGCAGATTTAGTTTCCCCTTGCCTCTAATGGGAAAAACAACAATTTTAGAACCACTTCCAGTGCTTGATGCTACAGTCAAGGAGAGAGAATTTTTTTTTTTAAGAAACTAGAAAACAAACATTACACAAAGGAACATTCATTTCAAAGTTTCTTGCAAGAATTGGAAATGGATGAAAATGACTACACTACAATGCTTCGATCAACATTGTCACACAAAATTGTCATGTTGAAAAGAGACCCTTCTGACATTTGGATAAATGCCTTTGCAAAAAAAGTTTCCAAACTATGGTATTCAAATACAGATACAAAATTTTAGATGCATATGCTGCTGCATCTTATTGTAGCTCATATATGATGAAACAAGATAGAACATTGTCTCTTTCATTTCAAAAATTGCGACAGTAATGCACTGCTGCTTACGATGGAAAGGTGCAATTTATACGGAAGCTTGGCAATGTATTGCTTAACTATCAAAAAATTTATAGTCATCAAGTTGTTCATATCATTCTCTCATTTCCATAGCATAAATGCTCAAGGAAAACTATTTTCATCAATACTGCGACGCTAGAAAGCAGAGTCTCCATGTTAAAAAGCCCTAAGCTATTGGAAAAAGAGCAAGACGATTCTAAAAACATCATGTGTGCCTCTATAATAGAAAAATACACATAGAGGCCAAAAGCTCTTGACAGTTTTTCATTCGCTGAATACACCACTTTTTACTCGGACAACTCCAAGAAGTTGCAAAAAAGAGCAACTCCACAGATCATACGCTATGTAAGATACAATCCACACATTGACCCTAAGAATTATTACAAAGAAAAAAATATGTTGTATGCGCCTTTTAGATCCAATGAGAAAACTTTGTTAATTGGATATGAAACATGGAGTGCAACATTCAATGCAAACAAAGCATAGGTTGCAAATATCGAAAAGATGTTCACTGCATAAACTATCTCTAGATGGGGTGACATTGATGAAGCCTCCATAAAAGCTGAAAATGATAACTTCCCAGCAATAGACATTGCAAATGAAATCGATAGGGACAAACAGGAGAATGTTATGGAATAGTATGACATCATAAGTGACCTGAACCATATGAAGAATACAAAGCTCAAGGATTCTATCCGCAAAAAACTATTCTCAGAGATTGCACATCCATTTCTACTAAGCAACGAAGAATACTACAAACTACGAAGACAATTGAACAAAGAAAAACAATCAATAGTAAAGGACATACTAATGACAAAAAGACTTGCTAAAAAAAAACCATTGTACTTGTTCTTGATAGGTGGGGTTGGCACATGCAAGACCTTCACAACAAAAGCAATTTTTGAAGCAATGATCTAATATTATGATAAACAACTAGACAGTGACCCGCTTAAGCCTAAAGGAATTATTGTTGCTTCAACAGGAAAAGTTGCATTCAATGTAGGTGGCATTACTGCACATTCAATCTTCCAATTTCCATGCAATTCTTCAAAAATGCTGCCTCTAGATTTAAACGCAGCTGATGCCTTAAGCAAAAAATTAGACCAATTGCAAATTATCCTTATTGATGAAATGTCATTGATTGGTGCAAAAATGCTTAACAAAATTGACAGAAGACTTCATCAAATCAAGCACATGCCAACAACACCTTTTGGGAGCATAGATATCATATTTTGTGGTGACTACTACCAAGCACAACCTATGTGTGATACTTGGATATTCGAAGAATCAATAATAGATAAAGAGAAAATGCCATATACCTTTTAGATTGATAATGTCAAGTGCCTTGAATTGCATATTGTAATTAGACAAACAAATCAACATTTCATTTCCATACTTAATTGTACTAGGATTGGCCAAAAAACTAATGAAGACATCAACTAGTTGAATGCAATGTGCTATAAGACACCTCCAAATGATCCACGACTTCCATAATTGTTTCACAAAAATACAACAGTCGACATGCACAACAAAAAAATGCTAGACTATTTATCGACAAAGCTTTATGTTTTACAAGTGATTGATAAACATGACACAACAATTGATAGCATTCAATTTCAACCCAAAAAATAATAATTTCCTAGCACAATTTTTCTCAAGCAAGACAATTTGGTTGGATTGATTGTTGGCAACATTGATACACAAGATGGGTTGGTCAATGGTGTAGATGGTATCTTCAAATTGCATACAACCGAGCAAAAAGACATTGTTTGGATAGAATTCAATGATTCCACTGTTGGAAAATTTCGTCGACAAAGAATGCAAAGTCTATACACAAATTGTATTATGCCTACTTGGACACCTATAATAAGAATCATTAGAAAATTCAAGATAGCTATAAAAATAGTCATTCGAGCACAATTTCCTTTGCAGCTTACATACTCATGAACTATTCATAGAGCACAAGGTCTCACAATGGACACAGTTACTTTTGACCCATGTAAGGTCTATCAACATGGTCTTGCGTACATTGCCTTATCATGTGTAAGAAACATCGAGTCACTATATCTCATGCATAAAATGCAAGAATAAAACTTCAAAGTCTCAAAAAAAGTAAATGGCGAAATGCAATTCCTTATGGACTTGGCGCAGTGGAAAGTACAACATAGCCTTTTGTTTGTCTCTCCATTTTACCATGTGCTCTTTGAATACACATAGCTTTGCATTGCACACACAAGAAATAGCCCATGACCATGAATGATTTAAGCAAATGTCCTTTGCTTCCAAGAAACCAAAAACAACATGCTCGACCACATTGGCTTCCTTAACAAAACATTCAATTATTATGCTACAACAAGTATTCATGGCCTATTAACATGTTGTAGGAAAATAGTTCTAGTGCAAAACTTTGACAGTTTTTTGACAAAATATCTAGAATCAATAACCATTGAACTATTGCATATGCACATTACTCTCCACATCATAAATTTGTACTTGACACCAAACACACCCATTCATGATAATCTTAATTTAATACAAATTGTTGTTACCTCATTTTCGCCTAATTCAAAATTAATTATTGCTGGAGACTTTAACATTGGCATGTTACAATCCACAACAACAAAATCACTTCTTCTTGAATTTATGCAACAACACAGACTGTCATTGATTGTTGACAAGCCAACAACACATGGAGGTAGTTTGTTGGATCACTTTTAGATACATGGCATTGAAATTGCTACTATCAAGTTCACAATAATAGATACATATTGGTTAGACCACTTTGCAATATCCCTTCAGATCTAGTCCTAGGCAATAGAATTCTAATTTCTTGGCACTTGTTGCCATGTATTCACACCAACTTCAATGCTATTATACAGTCATTTGGAAAACATAGTATACACTTTTGCAAGTGCAACTGTTTACTATCAACAGTCTCTTTGCAACATGCTATTATCATTGCTCCTTGCTACTGCAAGAAACCAACATGCAATTTCTGTAAGTATGAAATATTTTTTGGATTAGTTATTCTTCATGTTGGTCGTGCCTGTAATTAGAATACTTATCCTTCCACTGTTCTACCTATGCAGATCTCATCTTTACTATTGTTCTTTGTGAGGACCGCCAGTCATGTTGTTGTAAAGTTCTCACATAATTATGCTATTACAAATGACTATATATCTGTTCTAAAAAAGGTATGTTATCATCCATAATATTTCTAAACCTTTGCACATTATATGTTTCTTCATAAGAAACAAATTAGAAAGTCAAGATTGTTATGGATTGCAAAGCTATCTTCAAACAAATCTAGAAAATATTTAGTATATGTATATGAACTTTTTAAATTGATTCTATTGCCTCTATTGAGTGCTATCTAATTTGTCGTTTATATTCTCCACTATAATTTCTATAAGCATCGTATTGCATTGCTTGTGTTTTCTACTGATGCATATTTCAACTTTGGCTATTATCTGGAGAGAACACTACCAATCATACTCTTGGAGATATCTCACATGGTTATGCTGTTACAAGTGACTAGACAACTGTTTTGAAATAGGTATGTTATTATGCAAAATATTACTACAACTTTGCACATCATACATTTCTTTATTACAAACAAATCACAAAGTCAAAATTGTTATGCATTGTAGAACTAGCTTGAAGCATATCCATATAATATTTATTCTATGGATATGAACTTTTTAAATTAATGCCTGCAGGGTGCACATGTCTTACTAGTTCATAGAACATATATCTTAACATTTTCTAACTTGCGGCATAACATTCAAATCATCTACAAATAGGTAAATGCTTAATAGTTGACAACAACAAACTTGAAAACCATATTATATCTCATTAATGATTTTTTTAGTTTATTTTAATCCATTCTTGACACAAATATCTCATTGCATATATTTCCAAAAAAACTTGCAAACCCCAACCACATTTCCTGCACAACACAAAATGGATCACTCAGATGACAAACAAGAAGAAAAGAGGTAACTGTTGTATCCCATTTATGTCATATATAGCTTGACTTTGTGTATGCTTAAGTGTCCATTTAGTTTCTATCATTGCTCAAATTGCAATGTATAAATTGAAGGTAGAAACTATGCAACCATTGAGCATACTTGACATATGCACAAAATAATCGACTTCAACATTTGAAGGTGATATTTTAGCCATTTATGGCCCTGCTATTACCAAAAATCCTAGCTCACCAATAAAAGAAAAAATTGTGCATGTTGATTTGGTTGACAGCCATGGCCAAATGACAATCACTGTAAACAATAACAACAAACTAATTGACACATTTATGCCACTGTTATTGCCTCATACAAGTGTGTGTTTCACAAATTTTTTCATTAGGAAAAAAACACAATATGAAAGAG